>OZ020307.1:61185363-61575871 GCA_963971305.1 Arcuatula senhousia
GAATATTAGATTTGATAAAACAAAAACAGAAGCCAAAAAATACAACACTGACCAAACAGATAAATTTATCAAATTTTTAAGTAATAGCCAAACGCTGTCAAATTTTGGAATTATGTAAACTGTGTCTTTCCAACACATATTCCAGTACTCGAAAATATATAAGAGCATACAACTGAAGCACGGGGAAGCTTTCTACGGCCTCCACACGGCACTAAAGCCAAACTCTGAAATAATATTAAAAACGAAAGAATATGGAATATGTGCCAGAAAGACACGATGCACATATTGAAATGATGTTGAAAAATGTACAAAAGCAAAATTTAATTGCGTGTGAAGCGCTTTTCTGGATTAACCTTCATCAGACACGCTAGGAGTAGAAAACTTGGAAAACCGGTAGAATATTAGATTTGATAAAACAAAAACAGAAGCCAAAAAATACAACACTGACCAAACAGATAAATTTATCAAATTTTTAAGTAATAGCCAAACGCTGTCAAATTTTGGAATTATGTAAACTGTGTCTTTCCAACACATATTCCAGTACTCGAAAATATATAAGAGCATACAACTGAAGCACGGGGAAGCTTTCTACGGCCTCCACACGGCACTAAAGCCAAACTCTGAAATAATATTAAAAACGAAAGAATATGGAATATGTGCCAGAAAGACACGATGCACATATTGAAATGATGTTGAAAAATGTACAAAAGCAAAATTTAATTGCGTGTGAAGCGCTTTTCTGGATTAACCTTCATCAGACACGCATTTTAAAATGATTGACACTGAAAACTATTGCACCCAATGATAAACCAGTATTTCACAATAATCTAAAGTATGGAGCAGTATAAAAATCAGTAAAAAATAAAAGTATTTTTTTTTACTGAATGACATCCTTTAACAGCAAAGTATCTTTAAGAACTGTTCAAATCAGACAAAATTTCAGTTTTAAGTTCATACTGGGTTGTTTCAAGAATAGCAGAGGAATAGTCTCCAGCATCACATTTTCTGTCCTTTACAGCCATTCTTGAAAAATAGGATGCAATTTGTTGACCACTTAGATATTTGTCTTTGGAAAACACATATCCATCTTTATTTTTCAATTGCCTCATTTCTTCAGAGACAACATAGGGATCAACCTTTCTACCGGTTCTTTTGCCAATGTCAAACTTTTCTTTCAAGAACTTGTTTTGTTGTTCTGAAAACACAGCACGTTTTTTCTTAGGTTTCAGTGCCCAACCTTTTGACAAAGTTGATGTTCCATCCTGTTCATCATTATCATCCAATGGCAGATTTAACATAGCTGATGGTTCATGGAGGTTGTTAACCTTGTTTCCATACATTACTTTTGCTTTGTCATGAAGTCCTGCTCTTGGTTGAAACTCACAATCTCCAATCATCAGATGATTGTCTAAAGATTGCTGTGTTGAAAAAGATCGACAGCAGTACTCTTTTGGACATTCCAACATAACCTGCTCATTTGTTCTTCTTTTCTTACATACGCTTACATATTCATCTAGAAAATATATATTTTTAAATTTTTATTTTATAAAATAAATAACAAGGAAATGTGTCAAGATGACACTGATGCCCCGCTGGCAAATAAAATAAATGACATTTTGACACATTACAAAAATATGTTGTCAGATTCCTATGATTTAGTAAGACTGTTTTTTTTACAAAATTTGCCAAGTTCAAGGGCCGTAATTTAGGTCAAAATCAGTGGACCCGAACAAAACTCAAACTTGATCTGTAACTCATCATGGTAGACTCACATACCAAAAATCTTTTGAATATATGCAAGGATGTGGAAAAAAAGTGCGGAAAACTTTTTTTTACAAAATTTGCTAAGTTCAAGGGCCGAAATTAAGGCCAAAATCAGTGGACCGGAACCTAACTCAAACTTGATCTGTAACTCATCATGGTAGACTCACATACCAAAAATCTTTTGAATATATCGAAGGATGTGGAAATAAAGTACGGAAAACTTATATTTACAAAATTTGCCAAGTTCAAGGGCCGTAATTTAGGCCAATATCAGTGGACCGGAACGAAACTCTAACTTGACCTGTAACTCATAATGGTATTTGAATATATGCAAGGATGTGGAAAAAAAGTGCGGAAAACTTTTTTTTACAAAATTTGCTAAGTTCAAGGGCCGTAATTTAGGCCAAAATCAGTGGACCGGAACAAAACTCGAACTTGACCTGTAGCTCATCATGGTAGACTCACATACCAAAAATCTTTTGAATATATGCAAGGATGTCGAAAAAAAAGTGTGGAAAACTAAAGTGTGACGGACGGACGGACAGACGGGCGGACGGCCGGACGGAAGGGCGGAAGGACGGACGAACGGACCAAAAAACTATATGCCCCCCCAACAAAGTTGGCGGGGCATAAAAAGATTTGATGACATAAGTATATTATAAAAAAGTTACAGTCTCCTTGAAATCAATCAAATTGAAGTCTTCTTAATATTATTCTAATTTTAACATTTTTAACAAACTTATTAATCACTCTTGAAAGTACAAATATGTGTATCCATTATATGAATAACAAGCAGGTCTGCCAAAAAAATTAATATAAAATTTTGCTTGTTTTGTTTTTAGCTTTGCATTTTTACAAAAATTTTAATGATATTATAATTACTATCTGCATTATTTTTTATCTATAAACTAATCTCACCTTCATCAAGGTCAATTGGACCAGTAGACCAATCTCTCTGAACAAGAAGATCTGTTCCTTCAGGAACATTTACAAATTCATTCCAGGGCAGCAATTTACCTAAAATATTTCAATTTGAAGTTAGTACTAGTAGAACAAAAATATGTTAAAAAGACATAATGCCCAAGCTTGCATCATTTGGGACAGACAGAGGAATGGAAGGGCTAACAGACCCAAACACTTTTGTATGTGGGGCATAAAAAGGTTGCCAAACAATTGTATTGGTGATTGGTATGGAAAAAGTGCTTTCCCAGCCAACTTCATTTTTTTCTGGAAAAGCAATGATCTACATGTAAATTTTGCATATTATAGTTTGTCTTGATTTTTTAGAATTGCCAGCAAGCTAACTTTGAATACATCCCTGATCAATTTTGATCTCCATATTGGAAAATATTTATATCCATTTATAACCCCTGAATAATAAAACAGAGCAATGAAATGTTCTCTTTTACATCTCTTAAGGCCATCATTAAATAAAGAAATAATCCATGGCTTTTTATTGGAGATTATAACATTGGTTGCCACTGTTTTCTTTAATATTTTGCCCCGAGTCAAGCGCAGCGGAGTTGGGGTAAAGTAAATGAGAACAAGAAATGTATAAGAAATATTATGCTTCACATTAGTGTCCTGAATTTGGATTGGTCAATCAGGAGGGTGCAATGCTGTAATAAAATGTAAATTAGGTACCATATCCTACTGCATATGCTTTCCACACTCTAAGGCCCGTTGCTTCAAAGTTGAAGTTAAAAAGTTGAGTGATCCCATTTATTGGCTTCAATGTGGATTTCTTATCTACAACTGTTGCTACATCAACAACCTTTACTCTGTAATCTTTTTTCTGAGAAGAATCTATTGCCTGTAAAAAAAAAGTTAAATTTTGAATATGTGTTTCACATACTTTTATTGGCATAATGCATACAATAGGCAGGATTTTTATGGTAAAAGGGGCATAACTCCTATACAAATTGTTAACTAGTAGAATAAAAATGAAATGTTTGTTACATAATGTGTCCTTAAAATATAAATTTTCCCAACCATGCAACCTGTTCTAATTTTAACAATCTCTGAACCATGAAGTTGTTGGAAGGGGTATAATTTGATTTATTACTTTCCTATTTTGATACATATTTGTATACAGTTTGATGAATTAAAAGATTTCCTACTTCCTTCATTGGTGGGCCATAAAAAACCTTACTATTTTCATTTCTTCGGCTGTTGTAACATCATTGCCTTCATTGATGTGTCTTTTGATGATTGATTTAATATGTGATGCCCTCCTGTCACAGGGACCTGCATGAAAATAATAGACAATGTTCTAACAAGTGCTTTGAGTGATAGATTCTTTTTAAAAGGTGAATTTCAAAATCCTACAATTTTTAAAATATGCTCTACTATTGTAGCAATTGTGACGGGATCAGACTCCTCTAGATTTTACATAACTTAATCATTGTGACTTTTTTGGCCTTAAAAACTATGAAGTCTGTATCAAGAATTTCAAAAAAGTTTAAACAAATGGTTTTCAAGGTCTATATAATCAGAAAATGCCATAAAGATTTGTGGTCAGTATGCTAAAAAATTCTTTGATAATTAAAGGTAGTCTAGAGGAGTTCTGAAATTAGACTGAAATTCTGAAACATGAAGAGTGGCCATCTTTAAGTTCACATAAAAAATATACAACTATAAGGCCATGAACAATTGATAGTTGGTTTTTCTAACATGGGCAAAATAATAAGACCTGGCGGGCACAGGGAAATAATTCTTTTTATTAAAACAATTATAAATAAATTTTCAAACTAAGTGTTGCACAAGAATTAATGATGATTTTTCTCTGCTAAACTTTCATTTGTAAAATGGAATAAAGTAAGAAAAAACTTCAAAATTTTCATCTTAAAGAAAGTTAGCAAATGTCATTATCTAAGACCCAGGAGACCAGAATTAATTTTATTTCTAAATGGCAATAAAATTTATTTGACCAGGAACCAAAAAAGCCGGGCTACGGGAAACAAACTATAATTTTTTTTTGGACTAAGGTCATTCATTTTAAAATAACTTTTTTTGCAATAGGATTATTTATACCTTTTCCATCTTGAGCTTCTGAAAAGTTGTAAGATTGCATGTGTGGTCCAATTTCTTTCTTTAAAAATGCCATCATAAACGTGTTCTTATAACAGCCTGCATTGTCAGAAAAGATATACAGCTCTTTGAAATTTCTGACTGATTTCTTTAAATCCAAGTATACATCTTTGATGATTGCAGCTGTTACTGCTGAGTCTTGGGATATCTGTAAAAAAAAAAACTATTTTGATAAGTTTCCATCTTTTCAGGATACACTGGTGTCTGAAAGAGTTGAAAAACAGTTTCATAAAATTTAATGAATTTAACATAAAAATGATAAAATATGTTGACATGTAAAAAAATGATCAAATATATTGAAATCCAGCCAAAAACTATCAAAAATTCATAAGTTATCTTTTTTTAAATGCCTGTACCAAGTCAGGACAATTACAATCTTCTATTCCTCTTATATGTCTTCCTTTGCTGTTTCGTCTTTTCTTTCTGACATTTGAGTTTGGTTGGAAGTTTTGTTATTACCTTTATTCTTAAAAACATGTACCTGAGATGAAAATATGTGGACATGCGTCAAAGTTTTAATGTCATCATTTGTTTGAAACACTGAAACTGATATGTGCCAATTGATGCCTCTTTTGCCAAACCAGTCTGTTTGGCCTTCCCTGAATTTTCGTGGCAGGAACTTCATGGCCCAGTCACATGTAACAAGAACTTGACCTTCTTTTAGATGTTTCAAAAGGTCAAGTCTTGCATCTTCCTGATTTTTTGACCTGATTATGTGGTTCTTCCATTCTTTTACACTTTCAACGGCAGCTTCAACCTAGAAAATAAATTTATACAAAACTTTTTGTAATAACTTTTTTTTTATGGTCAGATGTCATGGAGTGAATAATCTTGGTTATAAACCAGCAGCATCAGAGGTCAGGAAAATACTTTTGTAACATGCAGTTTTCTCAGCATCTACTTATTACAGCTAGCATTTTGATATTGTATGTATGCAACAACTGCATGGGTCTCTCAAGAGATTTGATTTCATGTCTGTGGCTAACTAATACTTCCTGTTAAACAAAATCAGGTCATTTTTTACTTTGACAGATTTTTGCAAACATTGTACTAAAATTATATAAAATGCTTTATTTCTTTGTAAAATATGCTGTTAAAAGTCTAATAAACTATTTCACATGACAAGTAAGAAAATGTGTACCTCAAAAAGAATAGAATCTTTATTTTCCCATACAGATGCATTCACACAATCACTAATTTCATCCAATATACTCTCCATTGAAGAACATGGTATGCAGACTTTTTCATGTTGATGACTGCAAGATGCAGAAAAGCAGGTTTCTGATGAACTCAAGGAAAAGTATCTACAATGATCTGCAACTAATGACTCCTTACAAATATGTATCTGAAAGGAAAAAAAAATTAAGAATGCATGAATGTAGTTAGGATGCATCTGATGAATTTAGACTTAATTAAATTTATGTATAAACATATATGCATTTCAAAGTTCATAATGGAAGGCCAAGTTTGGAATGGAATTTTTTCTTGTGTTGTATTTTTGTTTTAAAATGGAGTTCTACACTTAAAACAAATGCTCACAGCAACTTGATGTTTGGTTTAAAGCTTCAGCATTAGGTTCCATAATGTTGGATTCAATTTCAAATCTGTTGCTTATACTTACTTCCTGTTTAGTGAAATCAAGCCTTTTTTACTTTAAAAGATCATTTTTTAAAAATATTATATAAACCTTGTCTATCTTGAGAAGTAATTATGAATTTTGACAATGTGTGATTGATCTATTATCATGATTATACCTTATATTCAGACTTCATATAGGATTTAGCTCTCAGTAGTTTTTCTTTGAAACATGTTGCTTTTCCCTCATCAACTGGCAATTTTGATACAATATCTTGAAGTGACTGAAAAGCTCTGGTCCCTTCAGCAACATAATAGTCCAAACCTTCAATGCACTTCCTCACACTTGCAGAACAATCATTTAGTATTTTGAAGAGGGTACTTTGTGCTAAAAAATTAAAGAATACATTGTATTTAATTTCAGACTAAACATATATCACAAATCAGAAAAAAACTAGCTTCTTAACCTGTACGACAGAATATGTTATCATGACTTATCATTTTATGTTTGTTTCGTTGGAAAACATCTACATGTAAGTGTACCCTTTAATTTACCAAAAATACATGTAAATGATGAATAAAAATGATTTCATATAGTTTATTTCCAATTAAAAAAAAAGAGAATGACCAATTTAGTTTTGTGTGTATCTATATAAAAAGTCTGGACAATTTGGACCATTGCGGTTGTCCTTAATTATAATTGTAATAATAGTTTGCCCTTATATAGGGGTTTATGAGTTTAGTTGCTCCTTTTTTGTCCATGCTAGGTTTACTTTGAGGATGGTCTACCCAAATTAAGCATTAGGCTCAATAGCTTACCCAAGTGTTTAATATTATCAGCTTCACAAATCTGCATGTATTGTTTAATAATAGTGGAAGGAGCTAAACTTCGGATGACATTTGGTATCTCCACTACTTCTCCAGTTGATAGTTTCATCCGTTTCAATCCATAGGGTAGGTCTTTTACAACATGGGATGATAGTATAAAATCAATAAAATGCTCAAGGTCAGAATCTTCAACTTTGCATCTAGAAACCTTTTGAACTGGAACCGGCACGCCACATCCAATATTGTCTGTATGATGCCTGGCTTAATAAAACTTCCAAGATGATAAATCGGGCAGAATCTAAACAAATAAGGAATTTAGTTTTGTAATGCTATAAACAGAAAAATATACATATAATGCAGTTTTCATAACGTAACAAAATATTTGATATAATTATTGCACTTATTAAAATTTATATTTAATACCAATTGTGACTTTTTATTACATGTAGCTAAATTATGATCATTTTCAAACATTTCTCTGTTAAAATCAAGCTTTTGTACTTCAAACTCATATATATTTTGGCTCAATTATTTATTCAAATCTCTAAAAAGAGGGATATACTGTTTAACCTATTATAATGTACTGTATTTAAACAAAGAAGCAATGACATGCATCTGAAGTATTATTAGAAGGCTGAACCATTTTTAAACAAATACCAAACGGGTTCATGTATAACAGGTATATATACATGTATAATAACGGTTAATTTGGTTATGCTGTATAAATCATTATGCATATTTCAAGGAGTAGCCTAGCAATAAGCATCATTTAAATTAAAATTTACATTGGAAGGTCAAAAACCCAAAAAGGTTGGTTAAACAGGGAAGCCAAATTTTAAATTTAACAATCAGAAATATGTGTTTACCCCTTTCACTTCACTATAGCTTCTGTCTTTTGCAATAATAGAAAGGATCTGTCTTTGGAAAGTCCAACTCTCTGCATTGATATAAACATCTTTCAGAATCAAAAGTGTGCTGTCCGTTTCATGTCTTTCTACCTACAGGACAATAAAATAGGTTATTGTAAAGTATTAGTTATACATGATTAGTTTCTATGATAACACTGCTGTTCTTGATTTCTAAACAAACCCTTATACTTTATATTTAGAAAAAAATGAAAAGCAGATAACAAATAAATACCCCAACCTTTCAAAAATTAATCTGATAAAATAGTAAAATAGGAAGTAGTCACAAATTATAATTTCTTTTTAATGTTTAGTGGAAATCCATCCAGGCGGTAAAGAGCTGCAGATAAAATATTTGTACCTAGAGGTGCTAACATTTAGACAGACATCTCTATGACTATATATACCCCATCTCTACACATTGCGGTTAGATATGAAAAAAGTATTAAATACCTCTAATGAACTTTGTCGAACAACAAATTGTTCCACCATATCTTTTAGCATGTTCCCTTCACCTGGACAAATAGTGTCGCTTACTGCACTTAAGCACTGTAGTGCTTTTCCAACACACTGTTTGGCTGTTTTGTTACATGAACTGCTAAGAGGAACTTTCTTTTCTTTCACTGGTGAAACTCCAGCCATCTGAAGGAAAATATTCAGTTGGTCCCTTTTTTCTATTGTGCAGACTGATGCTTCTGACTCTTGACTTAGTTCTTGGCTAGAACTACCATAATCCATTGAACATATCTACAAAAGTTGAAAATCTTGTAATTGTCCCCACCATAACAATTTGCATGATTGACAAAATTTTCAATAATGCATTTAATGTCATTAATTTTGAAGGCTGCTAACTGTTTTTAATTGCAAATCCTAATTGTTGTTGTCGTGTCATGTAGGCTTATTTTAATTTATACTGCCATTTTTGGTATATGTTTATTTTCCTAGACAATGGTGTACAAAAAAAAGACAATCTATTAACTATACTCACTGATTGACTGTAGTCTTTTTCACTGACTACCATTTCACTTTCCTTACTAATTTGTCCCTGAAAAAAAAAAAACAACTATAGTTGCAAATAAACATTTCTCAGTTTAAATGCATTTGTGATTATCTGTCTGTATATGCCATGTGAAAGTGAACATACTATAAGAATTTCTTTTGTTGTACTATTAACTGATGGAAGAAAGTAGTATGTTTTCAATTGATTCAGTTGAGTGTATTAATTTAGATTTTCCAAGAAGAAGATAATATGAGATCAAATACAAAATATGTTGTATATATACAGTAACCTGTCACCTATACTGAGCAAATTAATGTAGAGTGTGTGTGTGCTTCAGTTGCAAAAAGTTATATACATGTAAACAAATAACTATAATGAGGTTAATTTAAAAATGGAAATTATCATACCTTTGGTTCATTTTCATGTTTTGCATCTCTAATATTGCTATTTTCTGTTAAAACACCTGTCATCTAAAATCAATATTAAAAATATATAATGAAAAAAATTAATAGTTAATTGAAACTCAAACTTTTTAACTGACCTGAATATATATTTATAAAGGGTAAACTCACAGTACATGCTATTGATATTCATTTTATCTTAGGTAAAACAAACTTGGTATGTGTGTTTCTGGTTTCATGCCTTAAAAAAAGGGGAGTAGGTAGGCATTTATTATTTATTATTTTTCCTTGAATTAATGGGGAGTAGATTTCAAGTTTAATTGTGCTAAGCAGAATTAAATGGCAATAAAAAGACTAGGGTCTGTATAAAAACCTAGGAGGGTAGATAGGGAAATCAGAAACACACATATTTTTTTTATTTTTATTTGGCCTTATTGCTCTTTCTTTCTATGTGTCCAATATTTGAATATAAGGCATTTTAAAGTGTCTACATTTTCTAATAACAGACATGGAGAAAAGTGTCTGACTGAACCAAATGTCAGACAAAATTTGATTCTGTCAGAGAGAAAATTGATTAGAAAAATTTTGTTTACATATAGAGAGAAAAGTTAATAAATGACATCCAGTCAGACAGACCTTCAACCTATTTTTGCCATGTCTGTAATAATTTTGATACAACAAATTATTTTGAATTTATTCAATATCAACAAATTACCATGCATGTTTCATTCAAAGTTTGTCTGTCTTCACTTCTGCCAGAAAATTGTTGCCTACATCTGCTACAAATTGCTATGATAAAAGAAAAGTTAAGTAAATGAAGAATATCTCCACAACCTGTTGCTTTTGAACCTGATTTTGAAATTGTATTTGATAACAAAGGTCAATATTATAAAGTAAAAATACAAAATAAATATTTTAATGCTAAGATTTTTTAAAATTATTTTCAAAAATCAAAATTTGATATATTTTTCTAAATAATTAATGACAAAGAACTAAAGTATTTAGGCATATTGCTGACTATACAGAATTTTATTTTTTAAGGGACATAACTCTACTCTATATTTTCTTAGAAACTGTTAGCTTGATATCATGGCTTGGTAAATAAGCTCAGACGACCTTATCAACATAATTTACAATGTGTAAGTTCATTCTTGTTTCGACTGGAGTTTGCGTTGTTGATTGATATTCAGTTATTTTGTGTTTCCATGTTTTACATGTTGTCTGCTTTTGTCCCGTTCTTAATTGTTGGTGTTCTCTGCCCTTTAGGACTTTTGACAGTAGGATACCCCGTTGGTACCTGTGTTTATTGCATCTGATTTTTGTATCACTGCTCAAGAAAAATCAAAATGATGATTTTCGTCACTTTTGAAAATTCTTTTTTTTTTTTTACAGAAAATTGATAAACGAGAGTTCAAAGAAAATTTAAGCAGAAATTTGGAGGTGGGAGATAGGGTCTTGAAACTGGGAGTCTCCCGGTAAACGTCCGAGTTAACATGTTTATTTTATCACCCATTTCTTTTCAAGCTACTGGACGTGGTTTACGACATTACGCAGCCCTTTAAATACAACCAGTAAATTAGGGTCAGTGTATTAATTATACCATTTCACTTACTCGATATTTCTCATAAAGAAATCTGTGTTAAAACTTACGAGTTCCAATGGGAAGTACTTTTCCAGATTCTGTAAAAATCTTCACCATGGCTTCTTTTGTGAGTTTCCGGTCTCCTCTTGGTTTTCCCTTGTGTGCCACAAGCTCCACTGGCATTGCACATATTTTTCTACTTATGCTAGCAAGTCTATTTTTTTCAAGAATGTACTCTTTGTGTTTTTTGCATATTTGGTATTTTCTTGTGGTTGTGGTGTTCAGTAAACCAATTTCAGATAAAAGTCTGTCATTAAGGTGGGACGTTACGTTAAAAACGACGTTACCGATAAAATTTACCTGTACACTGAAAAATCTGTCAGAACGTTGTAAAACTCTACGTCAATTTTAGTTAAATTCTATTGCTATTTTTACGTATAGGCAATGATTACGAAACCGTATCTTAAAAACGAAGTCCGGTACATATCCTTTATTTTACCTCATTGCATCGCAAATTTTCCAAGGAACATAATGGTAGTTTTTGGTCAAAATTTGGATATTGCAAGGCCAATTTTGTGTCAAAGAAGTAAAAGTAAAGGGTGTATTAGTTGCGTTTTTCCTATATGTCTTTGTTAATTTCCCGCCAAAATTGCAGTTTTCAAATGCATATATTTCAAAAACGAGGTCCGGGACCCCCATTTTTTATTTCATATATGGATGTATATTAGTAAGAACTATGTGTCTGTAAATTTTAATTAAAATCTGGATATATGTCATTTGGTATCGTCCCACCTTAATGTCACTGGGTAAATTTTCAAGAAAGTATTTCTCAAAACAGCAAGTTATTGAATCAAAACTTCCAATCCGGAACTTACAGTTCATTTTTGTAAACTATTGCAGAAATAAATCAATATAAAAAGCATAAAAATGTATAAAAATCCATGTATAAAACTTGTATAGAATAGCTAGCTGTCGTCTGCTTGGAGACATACTTGTTTATATGCACTATGTGTACCTTCACACCGAAGATCTTCACCTGGGAGGTACCATATGGGGGAAATCAATAGATACTTTTTTGTTACATCTTTTATTTTGTAGAAATAAGCTAAAAACAATAACTTATTAGAAAATATGTTTCTCATATGCACATATATATTTTTCTTTAGAAGTAAGCTAAATGTCATACATTTTACAAATAAATATGCACTTTAAAAAGAAAATAATCAGTATTTTAGAGGATTTATACACCTTTATTTAATTCATACTCCGAAATTTGAAAAAAATTAGGTTTACAAACTAGCAATTTGCTTTTATGAAATGAAATGGAATACAAATAAAAAAATATACATAATTTTTTTTTTGGCTAAAAAGTGAGATTATACAGGAAAGCTATATAATCTTTTGTGGAAACAACCCGAAATGAGGCATTTTTAACTCTAACACTAAGTATCAAATGCTATAATGCCCACCAATATTAAACTTTTTTCTCATAGTCAAGTATATAAACTATCTTTGTGTCCAAATTAGATCAAGTAGCCTTTACCACATTTTCAATTATATATCTTCAAATATTCTGTTTTTGGGCATTTTTGCAAATTCTATTTTTAGCCCAATTCTAAGTCTATAAATAGAATACCTGGGGACTTTTCCATTAAAATCAATACCGTGAAAATTTAAGTCAAGATCTATTTTATCAATATGACATAACAACTGCTTAATATTGTTTAAGTATTAAACTTGTTTTAGGCATAGAAAACACAATGGACACATGGTAAAATAAGCTTCAAAATGGCGCCAAAATATTTGACACTGTTACCATAGCAACACAAACTTAAAAATCATATCACTGTTTATAAAATGTGTTTTTACAACAAACTGAACAACTTTAACATAAAAAATCATTTTTTTAAGCCGATGTGATTCCAAGTTATTTTGGTCAATACAGAGAATCCATGTTAATCTGTTAAGAAATAAAGGACCAAAAGAGGATTACCTGGGAGGAAAACATGTATTACTTAGTTATTGGATTCAACATATGTGTTATAGTCTAATATTGGCATGTGATTGACTGATTCCATGGTCAATGACCCGCCTCTTTATCTTTGCTTGTGGTCAGTATGGTCAAATATGAATATTCATGAGATGTTTATCAGATAAATGCACGTGTAGTCTGGAGAAGGAGGGAGTTTTTGGATATTTAGTCTTAGTTTATGTATATGTAATCGAAATAGTTTAGTTAATATAGAATTTTAGTTAAAAACGAGTTTGTTTTATTTAATTAAGTTAGACCATTTACACGGATCTAATACATGTTCATAAATCCATTATCCTGTCATTAATTATAACTTATTTGGGATATTTCTTCATTGTATCATGTTGAAAAAAAACTCAATATTGCTGAGAATAAAAAAAAAATATGTAGTAATATATTTCTCACATTAGATAAACTCATAGCGAAACTATCTTTAAAATTGCTCTTAATCCTTTGATAATGTACATGTACTGTCAGTGAAACAATACAATGTATGATAAAGACAGAAATTTGGATTTAGTATTTTAAAAGAAACAAATTGTAAATAATTGATCTTTATCTTGAGAAAAGTTGAATACCCAAATTCTCAAATTGATCATTAGAAGAAGGGAAGACACAAATGTGAAAATGATGTATCCATCAGAGATTAGTGGATAAAAGGCAGATATCTCTTTGTACCTAATGTTATACACTTTAAAAAAGTGATGTATCGATCTTGAAGTCAAGTATCTTTGTTACAGATTACTACAGAATTTCACAACTTAAGATAAATCATTGTGATTTTATCAAGAAAAAAAATTAATTTAGGATTAGAAAAAAAGTGTTAACTTCAAGAAATGTAAAAAAAAATATCAAAATAGTTGATACCAGCTTCAGTACTTTGTAGTTATATATTTAAAAAAACCGGCAATATTTTACATCTGATGGGTTCAATACAATGAATCCATAATGCTCAATCAGCTATAGTCTTCCTAGTTTTCTAAGTTGCACCCTAGTTGTTTGATCTACACTGCATATTTGATGTTCATATTTACTGGATAAGTTTTGTTTGGCAAAACCTTTCTGCTCTTCCCATCTTGCTTGATATGGCATCTCGGAGTACTTTTGTTAACTCTACTACTTAACTTTTCTGCTATGTTGGTTCACTTGGATGAACTTTTGCTGGTTTTATTCACTTTTCTTCAAATTTATGGTTGAGTTATCTACATGCCCAAACTAGAAGCAAAAAATGTATTTAATGACAAGTAAATTAAAAGCTTGGTCTAATATTGCCAATGAAATCGAATCTCTTTAAATTATCTTAATGATAATAATAGACAATAAAGTCAAGATTAGTGGTCATTGAGAGATAAAAAGTCGTGTCCGGCAGTCCGAACCTTTTGTTCTGGAAGTTAATGTACCTAGGATTATGACCATACCTTAACAATAGGAAGGAAAACAAACAGAATTTACGACAGGCTTAAGTTTCACGGAAGCAGGTTTCTGAAACTTAAGACGATAATTTCAATATCGGCTCTGTCAACTTGTCAACAAAACTTGATAGCCCTCGCCACTCGATAGCCGATTTTTATAACCCTATATTATAAATAAATTATTATATGGCATAGGTATCGTTTTTCGTACTGAAACTGAAGTGTGTAATTGGCAGCCCCGTCCAGAAGATTGACGTTAGGGGTACAATTGTCTATATAAGGTCAACACTGCGTCTCCATTAGATAGATAGATGTAGAGGGAGATGGCATGATAACTTTGTTCTTGGATGAAACTTTGAAAGTGACTCAGTTCATAACCTTGCAGGTTTTAAGTTTCAGTGCATCATTTAAGATTTATGGAAGAGGGTCTACTTGTCTTCTGAAATTTCATGAATGATGAATGTTAGATTATCAGACTTTTGTAAGTTCATCAGGTGGTATATATAAGTTACTACCAGTATGGATAAGGAAGCTGTTACACTGGTTTTTATTGAATGAACATTTAAAGGCATGTTCATTATTTTTAGTGACACAAAAACTGTCTTATTTTCAGCTCATTTTGAATAAAAAATTATCAGTTAGCCTCAATGTGACTAGTCTTTTTTTATAGATCAAAGCATGAATATTGCAAATTAAGCTTCTACTTTGGTCCTATAAAATCATAAAATCCAAAACATCATTAGAAATGCTGGATGTTTGTCAATTCTTATTGGATCTTATTGGTTTGAATTGTAATCTTCTCAAATCAGAGCAGTTTAATTATTAATAAATAGTCTAATTTCTCAGAAATGTCCACAAATATCATGCTAATCTCAGATCAAAGTCCTTAATACATTGGAAAATTACATCGATGACATGCTAACATGCAGGGTTCATTTGATTAAAGTCAGATCTAATAAATTTTCCGACCTGCACATGCTAATTATGGTCATCTGTTGCTTGTCGGACCATGTGACATATTGGATGCGTCTATTGTCCCTGGTCGTTTGTATTGTCATAGGTAAGAGGGTCATGTGTGAGTTCGTCACCTCGCCTGATTGTTATTGGGACAAGACAATAATTTATCAACCACTTTCTTAGACTGGACATGTTAGGATGAAATTAAAAAGGACTGGACAAATTTATATGGACTTTGAACTGAAACTGACCTATGTGGTTTCTTTTCTATTGATTCGTCAACATGTGTGAATAAGATAAACTTTATTTATATATTTTTTTCATCATATAGATCCAAAGTAATGGGGGACTTACCGTAGTACTGTCCTGAGCTGTATTTATTGCAGTTTTACAAGCTGATCTTCCGGTCTGGCCAATACAGTCTTGTTTATCTTGCCATTCACCTTCAATTTTTACCAGATCCTAATTCTAAAATGGTGAATGTTCTTGGTTCTTAATTGATGGTGGAAATATTTTCACATTGCCCATTGTAACCTCTTATGACAGTCTCCAATATTTGGTATGTCTCACCATTATACATGAGCATAACTGATTTTCATGAAACTTTATTAATGAAAAACTTCCATCCTGTCAGATAAGTAATTGTATTATATGCACCGTAAAGGACATCAGTTTCTCTTTTAAGAGTCACACTAGGTCTATTAATGTCTAAATTGGACATTCAAGTCGAAGATTGGAACATGATTGAGATTTTTTATTTAATTTTTGGCAGCAATACTTCCCTGGAAAGACTCAACAAGTTAACCCCATCAACTTTATTGATATTGGCTATAATGGACATAACATCTCAATATCCTTTTCAATCTTAAAAAATAAAAGCCCCATTTCTTCAGTTAAAAGTCAAAGCCCCATTTCAGTAAAAAAGTCATAAAATTAAATTAAAGATCACAGGTCATCCATTAAATTTGATATTAATACTTGATAAACGATAAAAGGGACAACCCAACATTATGAAAGTTATCTCAGAAAAAAAAGACATATTACCAACACCTGAATCCAGTGACGATAAAGTTAAGCAGGAATAATTGTGATCTTAAACTTGACTAATCACCTAGAAATACAAACACTTGAAAAATATTAAGAGAGAATTTTTGTCATATTACTGTTAACTTCAAAGGCTTCTCAATCTGACTTGAAGATGTTGAAGATCTGCTATCTTTTAAATTGATGTCAATCAAAGTAGAAAATGGATTGGTGTATAAAAAGATATTTCTGGCTGAGGGGATTTCAGTGGCATGTTGACAAAAAGTTGTACTAGAATATTATGAATTTATAAAAATTTTGTTGTTGTTAAAAAAAGGGCAAAATATCAACCACTTCTAAGCTTAATGCCCTTCCACGCTCTTCTTTGACACCTGGGCATTTGTATTTTTGTCTGAGATTGACTTAACACTGGATTACTCTTATTTATCAATTGCAGTTTTCCTTCCCCCTTGACTCTTGTCCCCTTTGTCTTATACTTGGACATGTCTATACATCTGATTCCAGACACTGGTTATCTCGTGTCAATGAGGTTCAACACTGTAAAATCTCTACATGCTCTTATAGAATTTAAAAAGTCTCCAGAATTTTTTGTGAACATTTTAACATTTCAACACGTACTTATAGAATTTGAATTCTTTCATGAATTTCTAGTATTGATAACAGATTATTTTATTGTTTCTAGTGTAAACTACCCTATCTGGTAAGAGACCAATGTGATCATGGTCTATCTTAAGTTAACTATAATTAGGTTTGTCAGTTACCAGCCCAAGGTCTGTGCTTTCCTCCTGGCACTGCGGATTCCTCCAGCATTAAAACTGACTGCCCTACATGGCCCAGGTGAGTTGATAAAGGGCGTTAAACACCAACACACACACACACAAGTTAACTATATAGCTTTTGTTTCAGGTTGATAGTAGATCATAGCATATTATTATACCCCCACTCATAAGAGAGGGGGCTATATTGCAATCACCTTGTCCGTCCGTCCGGTTCAATTTCTCTGCTTCTACTGGACAGATTGGTTTCAAATTTGGTACACAGCTTCAGCATGATGAGTTAAACCATGCTTCCCCTTTCCAAGTCAGTACATTATCTACTTCCTGTTTTCTGAGCCAACTTAGACTTTTTTAGGGTAAAAAATTTGAAATGTGAAAATTATTGTAACAGATTTCTCTGCTTCTACTGAATGGATTGGTTTCAAATATGGTACACAGCTTCAGCTTGATGAGTTATACTGTGCCTCCCCTTTCCAGGTCAGTACATCATCTACTTCCTGTTTTCTGAGCCAACTTAGACTTTTTTAGGGTAAAAAATTTGAAATGTGAAAATTTTTGTAACAGATTTCTCTGCTTCTACTGAATGGATTGGTTTCAAATATGGTACACAGCTTCAGCTTGATGAGTTATACTGTGCCTCCCCTTTCCAGGTCAGTCCATCATCTACTTCCTGTTTTCCGAGCCGACTTATACTTTTTAGGGTAAAAAATTTGAAATGTGAAATTTTTCGTAACAGATTTCTTGGCTTCTACTGAATGGATTTGTTTCAAGTTTGTTACACAGCTTCAGCATGATTAGTTATACCATACCTCTCCTTTCCAGGTCAGTCCATCATCTACATCCTGTTTTCTGAGCCGACTTAGACTTTTTATGGGTCAAAAATAGACAATTTTTCGTAACAGATTTCTCGGCTAATCTACAGAAGGGATTGATTTCAAATTTGGTATACAGCTTTAGCATGATTAGTTGTACTGTGCCTCCCCTTTCCAGGTCATTCAGTTATCTACTTCCTGTTTTCTGAATGGTCGAGTGGGGGTATGCTTAGCACTACCTAGTGCAACGCCTTGTTTATAGATGGTGCCCAATAATTTTCAGTATGTTTTACTTTGTCTTGCTGATCTCTCCCAACTCTTTGACAGTCTAAAGCTTTAAGTTTAATAATTGAAATTATGTGTTAAATTTCACATGTTTCAGTTGAATTCTATTCTCATTTGTAATGTTAGGTCATCTTAATCTAGATATTCTATGTAATGTACCGTCCTTAAATTTACAAATTAAATTATTCTAAGTCACATCTGATGTGTTTGTATTAGTGGTCAATTACAACACCTAAAGATAGAAAATGAGTTCTTATACTTTGAATTAATTATCCTTATTAAAAGACTGAATTTGTCTGTGAAGGCGTATTACTATGATTTTTACATTTATTGAATTCTTACAATTTTAGCCAAAAACTGTGTTGATCATTGATTTTACTACGCCAAAAAAGGTAAAAGTTTTGGAAATCTTGAGGTAAAGATGAATCTGAATTAAAAACAGTTTTTTTTTCTGAATCGTTTACTGAAGTTTAAACCTTATAAGTATGGTTGGTTGAAATGAAGATGAGTTGTTGAAATCAATATCTAATGCACTTGTATTTAAAAATATACAAAAATGCAGTACCGTAGCAGACTGACATAAACCCATATAAAATCTGAGTGCAAGTACAAATATATCCTTTACAAAAAACATTCCAATAATGAAAATATTACCCAAGTACAAATTGTCTATTTTATGTTTTTTCAATAAGACTTCCCTTTAAAAGATGTTACGATTTTGTAATTGATCTCGTAAAGAATTTTCAAATACATTTCTGTTTGTAAAGAAAGCGTTGGTTTTAAATGTATGATATTTATCTAGGCGTTTTCATCGTGTTTTAACTAAAAATGAATAGTTATCTACTTAATGAGATATAAGAAATTTTTGTTTGCTTTTTGGTGGTCTAAAAGTATTAGGTCCAAAGTATTCCTTTTTTGAAAAAAAGAAGGAAAAATTGAGTATATATTTTATGAGACAGAAGGACGGTAGATTTTCACTTATTCAACTGTTAGTGTTTAAATACTCTAGATACCGTAATGATATTAACTCAACAAGGATCTTTGAAAAATAGTTTCTTGAGAAAAAAAAATTGAAGTTCCAAATATAATATATTGGAGTAGAGATATAAAGGTCAAGGGGCAGTCAAGAAAGGAGTGCTTAAAACTAATATAAATTTTGAATTTAAAAGTATTTTGAAAGAGCTTATCCTTTAGGGGGCTCCCGCAAGGTACCCCCCTCAGGTCGCAAGGTCGCTTTTAAAAGGCATATTTTGGCGGAGGTCGCAGGTCGTTTTTTGGCATAGGTCGATTTTATGAAGTGTAGGTCGGAAGTCGCCCTTAAAAAGCCCCCAGGTCGCAGGTCGTTTTTAACCCTGCGGGAGCCACCTTTAGCATGATTGGTTTAATGTGTAGGGTACATGTACTTATGTTCAGGTTTAAGTCTTAAAAAATTGAACATTGTAGTATAAATGAAATAGGAAAAGTTAGCAAAATTAAAGCATTTTCGTAGGACTGCAGTGCTTTGGTTGAATACTGATCAGCCCCAGAGCCATTAAATTGGTGTTTACAAAATAAAACGAAACCCCCGTAAATGAAGTCTGAATATTATTTGTTTGGAATTTAGCTGTGATGACATGATGAATTTTGAAGACTGAATGATTTTGGAAGTTTTAGAATTTTGCTTAGCACAAACTGTAGCCAATGTTCAATGACCTTATGGTGTATGTATGAATTGTACATACAATATGTGTCACAATAAGACAAAATTTTTGAATGTGGGTCACACGAACAGCTCAAGTTATGACAAATGCCTGCTTTTCTGTAGTTTATCAAGATTTGAAATAAAAGACAAAAGAACTGAAATGTCAACACTCTTGTCTATGGACATATACAGATATCATAATGATAAAATCATGATCCACCAATCAAAAGCCTTTGTTCGTCTCTCTAAAATGTACGCTGATTTAACTTTTCTTAAAGGGCTCATTAGCAAAATAACTGAACAAGCATTTTGCGATATTGTCAAAATGTTTGTAAATTGAATACGTAGGACCTTATTAGGTGGCATGTAAAGTCTTGACATTCCATAGATCTGTATCTCAAGATACCATGTTTTAAAACTTGGAACAAATCAAGCTTCATTTTGACACAGAAAATTTTAAATCAGATATATGTTTTGGTAACAAGGCTGTTCTTTTGACCATTTGATCTGATACTAATGTACGCCTTTTCTTGTCGCAGATCTTAACAAGATCTACCCTTATAATTTGCTCGAATGTTTTTCTATAATCTTTAGATTTTAATTTAGTGATTTGAACACACTGTTACAAACAAAAGTAAATTATAAAAGTTTTCACACTCTCCGGTGTTAAATGGCTTTTGTTCATTATGAACTTTTATAAAGCATGAACACATAATTGCATGTTCTTTAACAGTAGGGGGTTAAATAGTGATTGGGGCCATCTTTCCATCTGTATGTTTGTCGGTCTGTGTGTACTTTGCTCTGTTTGTACACGTGCAAGGTCACCCTTACACATTTTCATGGAAGTTGAAATTGGATATAATATTTTATCCTTTTATTTCATGGTTTTCAAAACTGTTAATAATCTTTCTATTGCTTTTAAGGTATGCTTTGCCTAATTCCTCCACAGTTTATTAAACCTTAATTTAGATTGTAAATGTTTAGATTATAAGAAATCAATTTCAAATGCATTAACTTTAAACATCCAATATACTCTGCATTATGATGATATGATAGGATTTTGATTCCATTTAATATTGAATTAGACATATCTCCAATACATTTGATGCATGATGATGCAGTTTTAGTTATCAAGTCATTTTGCCAAGTCATAGTTTTAGATCTTCATAATAAATTATTCATGTATTCCCTATTGATGGTTTATTGTCTCGCCTGCGAAGCAGAGCGGGACATAGGTGTTACTTTACCGGCGGCGGCGGCGGCGTTAACTTTTTGGAAAAGTTTTATGAGCACCTCCATATCTCAAGAACTATAGGTCCTGGGTTGATGAAACTTGGTATG
Organism: Arcuatula senhousia; assembly: GCA_963971305.1. Classification (NCBI taxonomy): domain Eukaryota; kingdom Metazoa; phylum Mollusca; class Bivalvia; order Mytilida; family Mytilidae; genus Arcuatula; species Arcuatula senhousia. Next base: position 61,206,849 of record OZ020307.1, read on the forward strand.
CATATGCCCCAGTAGTAGCTTAGCACAGTTGCATCCCAATCTTTTGACCTTGACCTTGATTTTCTGGTTGAGTGACTTTGACAATTTTCAATACATATAATAGCAATGAAAAAGTTTTGCGAGCACCTCCATATCTCAAGAACTATAGGTCCTAGGTAGATGAAACTTGGTATGCATATGCCCCAGTAATACCTTAGCTCAGTTGCATCCCCATCTTTTGACCTTGACCTTGATTTTCCAGTTGAGTGACTTTGACAATTTACAATACATATAATAGCAATGGAAAAGTTTTGCGAGCACCTCCATATCTCAAGAACTGTAGGTCCTAGGTTGATGAAACTTGGTGTGCATATGCCTCAGTAGTAGCTTACCACAGCTGCATCCCCATCTTTTTACCTTGACCTTGATTTTTCGGTTGAGTGACTTTGACAATTTTCAATACATATAATAGCAATGGAAAAGTTTTGCGAGCACCTCCATATCTCAAGAACTATAGGTCCTAGGTTGATGAAACTTGGTATGCATATGCCTCAGTAGTAGCTTAGCACAGTTGCATCCCCATCTTTTGACCTTGACCTTGATTTTTCGGTTGAGTGACTTTGACAATTTTCAATACATATAATAGCAATGGAAAAGTTTTGCGAGCACCTCCATATCTCAAACACTATAGGTCCTAGGTTGATGAAACTTGGTATGCATATTCCCCAGTAGTAGCTTAGCACAGTTGCATCCCCATCTTTTGACCTTGACCTTGATTTTCCGGTTGAGTGACTTTGATTATTTTTATTGCATATATTTGCAATGTTTAAGTTCTATAAACATCTTTTGATCTCAGAAACTGAAAATCCATGTAAATTCAAAATATAGTGGAAGTAAGAAAGAATAATTATTTCTGATGGTGCCGGCAGGCCAGACATACTTTAGTGTTAACTCTTGTGTACCTTATCTATTGAAAGTAAAAAACCTTTATTGAAGAGATTTAAAGATTATAATTTAACACAGTACCTAGATGTTGAGGCATAATAATATGTATTCCATAAACTATTGTTCAACATCTGTACCTCTCCCTAGATTTGTTCTTTGGCCCAAGTTACAGTGTCACATGTAATCAACTTTGAATGTGTGGCCAACAAATGGATACTTTACACCTATGGCAAAACTTTATGTATGCCCCTACAACGACTTTTCTGGGCATTAAGTTTGACTTGTATATTTGTCTGTCTACCAATAAGTACATATATAAATACAAAAGTGTGTACAAATTTCTGTCAAACTTTTCTCAGAAACCATAATTGAGAGTGATTTAAAAGGCATGATTGTTTAGTATTTTTCCATGATCATGAAAAAAGGAAAAATAACCCCCATGCTAGAATTTACTCAATTATAGTTTTTAAAATACAAAAATCTTTATGTTCTTCAGTTTATTTGACAAGTTTGTTCATACACTGTAAATATAAGTGTTAAGATTTAGAACACTTCTTGAACACCTAAATGTGTTCCAATGAAACACTTTTGGAACATGTAAATGTGTTCTAAAACTTAACATGCATGTTCAACTTTTAACACAATGTGTGCAAATTTGGAATGGCATGTGTTCATATCTGGAACAACATGTGTACATTTGTTGAACACTGAGTGTTCATAACTGGAATACTATGTGTGCATATCTGGACTGCTTTGTGTGTAATTTTTGAACATATGTGTTAAAATCTGGAACATGTCCTTGTGTGCAATATTGAACACATTTACATGTTTAAAGGCATGAAACACTTCTGGAACACATGGACTGTGTTCAAGACATAAATGTTCAAATCTAGAACACTATGTATATAATGTGTTCCAGATAAAAGTGTTCCATAATTTTCTTTTGGATATTCTGTGAAATAAAAGCAACAACAAATTTCTAATTTTCAACTTATTTATTTTTAAGCAATTATTCAACAATAGACAATTGAAAATACGTCTGTATGAATTACTACAGGGAAATTTACATTTGAAAAAAAAACATTTACAATTTACAATTGAATTATGCATTTACTCAAAAAATAACCTAAAAATTATGTTACTATATTATATTATAATATTTTCAAATTGAAATAATTTCATATCCAATAACAAGCAATTTTCATAAAAAAACAAAATGTAGTAATCTAAGAAACATTGCGTAACACTTTGGATAGTCTATATCAAACACAAAACTGAATCAAGGTGGAGGTCACACTATACTGCCTTGGTGTCCCCTAAAATGCATATGCCAGCGTTAGTGCCATCTTGTCGGAAGACTACAAGGTGGGGCAGTACCAGTGCCTTTGTTTCTAGTCTTTCTGAACTTGGTCATTATTAGCATTCTAGAAATAAAAAAATTAAAAAAGCATCAGTAAAGATTTTTCCTCATTCACCCAACAATTAATTGTAATAAAAAATGGTGTATTGCCGAAAGTCATAAACTTCTTCAACAGGCAATAAATGTTGATGAACGATGAAAACAGACTTTTAATTAAATATAATTAAAAAATGGTTTTGAGTTGTCTTTATATCACGGTGGAGTTATACATATATAATCAAATAAATTAAATCCCTGTGTTTTCCTAATCGCTAGGGTGTGTTCTAAGTTCAGCAGATACAGAAATTCAGAGGAATTTGTATCTGACACAAGGCTGAAGACCATCACTAAATACCTATGTCAAAAAAGATAATCACCTCAGATATGTTGTTTTCACAGTTATTTTCCATCATTCTGTGAACTGTTGGTACAATCTTCATGATTGCCTTCGACACAGCAGAAAGCTTCTCATCACCACAACGAACAGCAAATTCAAACAGGATCTAATAATATAAAAATAAGAATATATTTCATATTACATGTACATTGTAGTACAGATAGATAATATCATAGACCTTTTTTAAATACAGGTCTATGATAATATGTTGACATTAGCACACGAATAATTGAGTGGTGTGACCTTATATCATATTGTGGACTTTTTTTTGTTCAGGGGTAACAATTTTCGAATTGCTGAAAATATGGTAGTAAGTGGGTTTTTTTAATTCGTAGTTTACAGTATGTAAGCAATATAAAATTCGGGTTCATGTTCATTATCTTCAACACAGTCATCAGAAATTCTTTGTTTCCTGTAAACATGCACTTTAAATGTACTCCAATTGCGTGAAGTTATCTCAAAGGAACCTATTGCATATGAAACGTCAAAGTTTGTGATTTCTGACAAAAGGTTTACCAAAGTCATTGAAATTGCCTGAATAAAAGCAGCACAAGCTAAAAAGGAACTTTTCTCCTTCAGTGTAATGTTTTATATAGGTTTGCCATTAACTTGTCATTTTAAATAAATTAAACATACGTGAAAATCAGGATTCTTTGACGTCTTGTTCTTTAAAACATTCAAAACATTGAAAACACCGCCAATTTTTATCGATTTCCGGTCTGACTGCACGTGCGTAGTGGTTTGGAAGCGTGGGTATTTGAACACTTACTGTTCAACGAAAAAGTGTTCTGTCGGACGCCTAATGTTCCAGTTGTGAACACATCACAATTCTGTGATATGAGTCTTGATCAAAACAACATTTATTTTTCTTTTCTTTTCAGTTACTGACTAAATTTAAAGAGACATCATCAAAAACTTTCAAGAAACATGTGGTGCGATCCCGGGTGTGATATATTTATATAATTTGTTAGAGCCCGATAGCTTTGTCATTGTCATATTTCGAAAGGTTGGAAAATTAGTCAACTAAGCAACATATTTGATTGATTTTAAGATAATATTATAAAATTATACAACACTAAATAGGAACTAAAACCAACAAAAACCTATTTCAGTATAAACAGACACATAATGTTCCCTGACTGAACACATTTTTTAAACTTAAGTGTTATAATTTGGAACGCTTAGTGTTCCTTACTTTAACTGGTGTGTTAAACTTTGAACACTGGTGTTCAAAATTGAACATACAGTGTTAAAAAAAGGAACGCGTCTGGACGCGTCATGCGTCCGGCATATTTGCAGTGTATGTTTTACCTATATTCCTAAGCAAGTATATTCGTACTAAGTTCTTCTTGTAAAGGAATAAATTACACTTGTCTGCTTTAAGTGGGTGTGTCACCGTGACTTTCTTTGACCTCACGATTCTTGATTTCTTAAGCTCTGTCAGGTTTTGAGTTCATTTAATCCAATTATTATTGTTTCCTTGTCTAAGGTCAAGGAAACATTTAAAAGAAATTTGCTATTTTGTTTCGTCCTTGCAAAATAAACAATGGTATTGTTCCTTCTTTTAGACAACGCATAGGGTCATGAAATTTTCATTTCTCTTTTAGTTTTATTTTTGACCTTGCCATAAACATATTCTTTTTTCCCTGTTCAGAAGATTTATTTGTCCTTAAAACACAGCATTTTTCACTTATCTGACCATGTTGTTAATTTGTCTAACAGAAAGATTAAAAATATTACTTTTTTTATTGTTTTTATACGACCGCAAAATTTTTGCGATCGTATTATGTTATGGCGATGTTGTTGTCGTTGTCGTCGTTGTTGTCGTCGTCGTCGTCTGTAGACACTTTGGTTTCCGTGCGATAACTTGAGTAAACATTGACCGATTGTTTTGAAATTTGGATATGATGTTTGTTACCAATAAAGGAAGGTTGGTATTGCATTTGGGGTTTGTGGCCCCTACCGTTTTAGAAAAAAGGGCCAAAAGGGGCTAAAATGGGTGTTTTGACAAATCTTCTGTAGAATGTTTATTATTCAGTGGATTTTGGAAATTCTTTTTTTATTGGATTAATTTATAAATTCTGTCAACTAAATGTGTCAATGGTTTTGATATATATTGCACCATTACTTTGCCGTGGGGGGTCAAAGGTGGGCCACACCCGAAAAATCGACTTTTTTATTTTTGGTCCGATTTTCAAAATCTTTTTTTCATTAGAATCCTTGTGAAATTTCCTGCCTGCGTTTTTCAATCAGATTTGCAATATCTCTTACCATTTTCTAGATATTAGGGGTCAAAGGGGCCAAAAACGACAATTATCAATGATTGTCCACTTTCTTGTGGATAACTTGAGTATACATAAGTCTGAGGAAATCTTTGATAACATGATAAGACCGAAAAACACCAATGAAAATAAACAAACCCATTCTGATACATTATCAAAAGAAGCAACACAATGTGACTACTTAATTCTGAGCGACTCAATATTAAGAAGGATAAATCCTGTTAAATTTACACCAAATGGGAAAACCTTGAAAAGATTCATACGTGGAGGAATAAACACATGCGAGTCGTTTATCAACAAACATGGATCAAAACTGAAACCCAAAACTGTTTTGGTAAACATTGGAACAAGAGATCTCCGAGCACCAAAGGGAATCGAGAATAAGAGTGTTTCACAGTTATATCAAACCACGACAAACACTTGGCCAGAAGCTACAATTTTTATCCTACCAATTATAAGAAGGAAGGACACACCATATGGACAAATTAAACAAGCCAACTTTATACTCACAAATGAAAGCAAGAAGTTCCAAAAGATTACAATCTTGGATGTATTTGACCCCACAGAGGACATGTTTTACGATCAGGCACATTTAAACAACAATAAAGGTCTACCCGCAGTTGTACGACACTTGAAAACCAACATGAACATGTACCCTGGCAAAAGTGAAACATTTCAACAAGGGAATAGCTTTAATAGAAGCAATTATGTACAATACCCTAGTTCTTTTGACAAAGGAAAACAATATCCACAACCGTCTCAACCAAGCCCTCCGAGACTTTGACAAAGGAAAACATTATCCACAACCGTCTCAACCAAATCCTCAGAGACCCCCGTGGATGTTTCCAAATGACCAAATTCCACCACAATGGCAACCACCTTGGTTTTGGCCACCACTGAACAACTACATGTACAACCAAAAATATTGATAATGTAATTGAAAGATGTACAATTGCTTTTTTGTTTTATTTTGCCATTTCTTTTTGTTTTTTGTGTTTTTGTATTCCCATGTGCAGTTAATGTGAATAGATACATATACATGTAATCATGTACATTGTTAATCAAGAATTTCATTTATTGATTAATACCATATTCTTCAACTTTTCATTTATTAACTATGTCTTATCTTTTCTAGCAGTTTTTATTGATACATGTATTTACCAAATTTACAAACTTCTTCCAACCATTTAACTGGTGACAGCAAATACTTGTACACCTCTTTCAATAAATTTAATTAACTTTTGTGTAAACATTTTGAAATTTAGAAAAAACAACATTTTTGTTAGACCTCAAGATACATGTTATATATGTAGATATGTTACTTTAATGTTGACTAAATATTTTTCATTTTATTATTATTTTTTACACTGTAGTTTATTTACCGCGTACATTTCCTGTTTCTTGTTGATTGATTAAGATTTACTTATATCTTAATTTTTTCTTAAATTTTGTTATTTCTATTGTTATCATTGTAGTTAATTTACTGCTTACATTTCATGTTTTATAACCTCACATATGCATTATTTATCATTGATAAACATACATATATTTTAACTTAGTAATGTAAGTTAGATCTAATATACTCTTTAGACATTCACAAGTCTAAAAAACAATTCACTGATTTTTGGGTTTTCTACAATTCTTTCATGAAACCAAAAGAAAACATTCTTACTAAACCACTTAAATCAGCCTTATGGAATATTGAAGGCTTTACTGTAGATAAAATTAATGATCCTTATTTTTTATCAGTCATTTCTGATTTTTATTTAATAGGCCTTATTGAAACCTGGACCAATGATACAGACTTAAATTTAGATATTTCTGGTTTTCAGATGATAGGAAAAAGTAATAGAACCAAACATAAAAAAGCCAGAAGAAACTCAGGCGGCATTATTTTATATGCAAAAAACGCCATAGCTAAAGGAATCAGTAAACTAAAAAAATCACATTCAGACATCCTTTGGGTTAAGCTTGACAAAACCTTTTTTCATTTAGATAAAGATTTATATATTGCTACTATTTACATTTCTCCAGAAAGTTCTTCTTATACTAATGTATCTGGTATTGAACCAATCTATGAACAGCTACTTTCTGATGTCACTAAATACTCAGCTTTGGGGCACATTCTGGTCCAGGGTGATTTTAATGCCTATACTAATAAGAAACCTGATTTTGTTTTTAATGATAATCATTCAAATCAAGATGATTTGCTTTATGTTTCTGATCAAAATATGCCAAGGAATAATCTTGATCTCAAACTTGTCAACAATAGTGGTAAAATTTTACTGAATCTATGTAAAGAGTCTGGCCTCAGAATTTTAAATGGTAGAACTGTAGGTGATTTACAAGGAAAATTCACATGTTTTACATACAATGGATGTAGTGTAGTAGATTATATGCTTGCTTCTAAAGATTTGATTAATGTTATTTCTGAATTTAATGTTCACAACTTAACTTCATTATCAAATCACTGTATTTTAAGCTGTTCATTACTTGCTTGCTTTATTCCACAGAATAAACAACAACTGCCACTGGATCCAATACCCAATAAATTTATATGGTCCCCTGAAGCTATTCAACTCTATAGTAAGAATACTAACAGTAAGGAAAGTATTTCCAAATTGAAAAGTTTTTTAGAAACAAATTTTAACAGCATTGACAATGCGTTATCAACCTTTAACTCAATTCTATATGATAATGCAGCAAAATCTGCTAAGTTGGTGCAGAGACCCCAGACCCACAATAAAAAAGCTAAAAAATCAAATAGAAAACCTTGGTTTTCTGAATCTTGCAGAGAACTCCGAGTATCTGTCAAAAACTATGAAAAACTAGTTAATAAATATCCCTATAATGCAGAATATAGAAAAAAATTCTACAGTCTGAGATCTAAACTTAGACGCTTAAACAAATATGAAGAGAAAAAATACTATCAATCTATAATCTCACAACTGAACTCATATGAAAAAGACCCAAAAACGTTTTGGAATATTATAAACAAACTCAACAACCAAAAACTTAGAAATAATAATTCTGATGAATTTCTGCCCCGAGAAGATTTTTTAAACTTTTACAAAAAATTAAACACAGATGACAATAACCATAACAATTTTCAAGCACAAGTAATGAGAGAATTCAACGATATTAAAAATAATAGCTCTAATAGAAATCAATCAAATATTCTCAATTCTGAAATAACATGTGAAGAAATCTTGTCAGCTATTAAATCTGTAAAAAATGGTAAAAGTACCTCTGCTGACATGATTTCTAATGAGATGCTTAAAAATGCTACTTCAGCTTTATTGAAACCACTTCATAAGTTATTTAATTTGATTTTTAGCTCAGGTCAATTTCCTGGAGCATGGAACGAAAGTTTCCTTGTTCTTTTACATAAAAAAGGAGAAAAAATAGATCCTGGAAACTATAGAGGTATTTCAATAAGTTCAAACTTAGGTAAATTATTCAATAAAGTCTTGTATTATAGACTTGTTAAATTCATGGATAATGAAAATCTTATAAGCAAAAACCAAATAGGATTCAAAGAGAAATGTCGCACAAGTGATCATATTTTTACTCTTAAATCTGTTATAGACCAATATAAAAACAACAAACAAAAAGTCTTTACTGCTTTCATAGATCTAAAGAAAGCATTTGATACTGTATGGAGAACTGGATTATTTTTTAAACTAATTAAAGGTAATATACCTCAAAATATATTCAACATTATTCAATCAATGTATACTAATACAACTACTCGAATCAAATTCTCTGATGGATTAAGTCCATCCTTTCCATCAGAGAGGGGAGTGAAACAAGGCGATGTTCTAAGTCCCCTGCTTTTTAACTTTTTCATAAATGACCTGGTAAATAAGCTTGACAACTGTTCAACAGATCCAGTGGTTGTTGGTGATATACCTTTAAATATTTTATTATACGCTGATGACATTGTTATACTGTCAAAGAGCCAAGAAGGCTTACAGAAAAGTCTTGATATTTTAAATGAATATTGTATATCATGGAAATTACAAGTCAATACTGACAAATCAAAAATTATGGTATTTAATTCAAACGGTAAAACATTTTTAAAACATTTTACATTTAATGAAACACTGCTTGAAACTGTTACAAGTTATTGCTACTTGGGTATAACTTTAAAGTATAATGGAAACTTTTGCCTTGCTGTAGACAATCTTATGGAAAAGGCCAGAAAGGCATATTTTAAAATTAAGAAAACAATTGGTCTTAACAATGCATGTAAACTTTTAGAAAAACTTTTTGATAGTCTAGTTACCCCAATCCTTTTATATGGATGTGAAGTATGGGGTATTGACTTCAAATTTAAAGATTCAGATTCCTTTGAAAAATTACATATAAAATTCATAAAAGAAATCTTAGGAGTTCACTGCAGAGCATCAAATGATGCATGCCGTGCTGAACTCAACAGAGTACCACTAAAAAACAAGATAATATTTTCATCAATAAATTTTCTTCAACATATTATCTCATCTGAACACTCATTAATAAATAATGTATTTAAAAAGTCTCAAAATTCAAGCCCTTGGTTTAAAAAAATTAAAAATATTTTAGATGATCTTGGAATGTCATTTATAGCAAATGATTTAAACTTTTTAAAGAGCAATCTTAACCAAATTAAACAAAGAATAAACGACCAATGTTTTCAAAATCAACAATCTAATATAAATAAATCTGAAAAATTAGATTTCTTCAGAAAAGTCTACAGCACAGGCAAGAGGGCACCATACGTAGATATTCTGCAAAATAGAAATGATAGAGCTGCAGTATGTAAGATACGAATAAGCTCTCATACATTAATGATTGAAAGAGGAAGACATCTCCAAATTCCCAAAAATTTAAGACTATGTAATTTGTGTAATTCTGACCAGATTGAAGATGAAAATCACTTTTTATTTTATTGTTCAAAATATAAACAATTAAGAGAAACATTTCATGATAAGTTATTAAACATTTTTCAAACCAAGAAGCATTTTTATTCCAAAAAGCTATATGACATTAACTTTCTCTTAAATAACACTTCATATACAATACTAAAATTAACTTCCTCTTTCATATCTGATGGATTAAATATGAGAAAAAACTAAGTTTATAATATTTCTGTTTTATGCATATTATTATACTATAACTGTTATAAAGGTTATTGCAAACACAATGCTTATAAAATCAATAAATATTATATGTTGTCATATAAATATTACATATATATACAATAAGTAGACACATGTAATGACATACATATTAATTGTCAGGTTAAACATGTATTGTATTCTTTATATGTCACTTTATATAGGCCTTAACCATCTATTGTAGTTGAGTTTGAGCTAATAAAATTATTCTATTCTTATTACGTTGACCGATTGTTATAAAATATGGATATAATGTTTGTAACCACTAAAGGAAGGTTGGTATTGTATAGGGGGCTTGTTGCCCTTGCCGTTTTAGAGAAAGGGGTCAAAAGGGGCTAAAACGGGTGTTTTGACAAATTTGCTGTAGAATGTTTATTATTCATTGGATTTTGAAAGTTCTTTTTATATTGGATTCTTCACTAAATTCTGTCAATTAGATGTGTCAAGGGTTGTGATATATATTGCATCGTTACTTTTCTATGTGTGTGGGGAGAGGGAGGGGACAAAGATGGGCCACACACGAAAAATAAACTTACCGTTTTTTGAGAAACTAGGAGTCAAAAAGGTAAATATGTGTTGAAAGTCCACCCAGGAAGGCATGTGTCAAAAACCATTGTGAGTCCACCATGGGCTGCATGTGTCCAAAGCAATTGACTATCCATATTAGGCCGCCAACGAACAGGGTTCAACCTGTTGAGGTCGTATCATGCTGCGCTCGGCGTAGCTTTTTATTACCTAATATAGTGCATTATTTTAAGATGTACCCTAAAGAAATACAATAAATTGTCATAATAGATATTAGAATATATATGAATAAATTATTTTCCTGTGTAACCAATACCAATATTTTCATTATCAATTTCATGTCCATAAATATATCTAGTCTACAAAAAAATTACCAAGCTCGCAAATTGAAGTGGTATACCTTTTAAGTTTGTTAGATTGTATGTAATATTCAATACTTTGTGCAATACCCTAAGATTGTTATTTAATCAACTGGTTCATCCATTATTTGATTTGTATCATGAAATCTGCTTTGATTATCTGCCGATATTTGATTGTATCAAAATCGTCTATTCATGAGGCCTCCTTAAGTTATGCAGCTTATGCATTTTAAAAGTACAAATAAGGTTAAGTAATTCTGTTTTTTACGGCATAACGTTTCGATTTACCTTTTGATAAAGGACCCGTTTAGAGCGATTTATGCACAAACAATTAGTGATAGCAGATGCATGTGATTTGACGAGATCTGTGTCCTAGATAGATCTCCTAAGGTTTGACATGATTTTAAGCCATCAATCATGGCTCAAATAAGGGTAGTCATAGTGTTACTACAGTCATTAGAAGGTACATGTAACTCTATCATAACCATTTATTTTAAAGGTGCTAAAATTGAGTGGAGACATTTTGAAAACTTTATATTTTATTCTTTTGACAAATTTAAGAGAAAGTTTCAGGAGATGTGTCAGTGAGGATGGGTGTTAGGGGGTCCTGATCACGAATCACAAAGAATAAGAAATGCAAATAACAAAACATGGAAATATGGCTAATTTTTTGTTCACAGATAAAAGTTTGACTGTGTCTTACTATAAAGCATGCCTAAAATGAATCACAGACAAAATACTTTGCTGAGAACGGTTCGCGTGCAATATCCAATCACGATGCACGGAAAAATATTTCAACGAATCACAATTCACGGAAAATAAAAATTGCCAATAATGGAGAATTAAATAAACCCATTGGCCCCCTCGAGTTACAATGTTATTAAACTTCATGTTGGTTTGGGGGTTCAGAAATTTATGTCAAGCTTTTCCCAGAAATTGTAAATGAGAGTGATCAGAAATCTGGTAGGGTCATGTTGGGTACGACAAACTTTATGGCTTAAGCAATGTACATGCATGTGACAACCTAACATTTAATGGAGGGATTTTTTGTGTGTGATTATCTCAACTGTAGCATTTAACTTAAACAGAGAGGTTTTAGCCATTACTATTTACTTGGTTTTGGAACACTTGCATGTTAACATTCTTTTTAGCATTGAAACTCATTGTTTTATATTTACAGAGGAACACACTATTGTCACCTAGCAGTTGCTCTATCTATACATGTGACCATCTCATCATTGGCATTAAAACCCATTGTTTTATCTTTCAGAGGAACACACTATTGTCACCTAACAGTTGCTCTATATGTACATGTTTTATATGTAGCTTTGTGCAAGCTTATCAATAGGGGGAAGGTTGGATCCAAAAAACTAGTTTAACCCCGCCACATTTTATATGTGCCTGTCCTTAGCCAGGAAACTTTGCCAAAGCCTTTGTTTGTCCTTGTCATTCTGTGTTAACTGTTTTATGTCAAGAATTGGGTCTTTCGTTGATGATTTAGGGATTGGTTTTGATACTTTTGTATTGTATTATGAGTCTTGGGCCAATGCAAGATGGTAAGCAGTGACCTATGGTCATGTTGAAGACTGCTTGCTGTTTTCCCTTGTGATTTTTTGAATTGCTGTTTGTTTATGTTTGTTGTGTCGCGTACACTTATTCCACATCTCAATATCGTCTATTTCATCAGTGGCATTAAACTCCATGGTTGTAATCTTTTCAGAGGAACACACTACAGTTGCTCTATATGTGCATGTGAACATCTCATCAGTGGCATTAGACCCTATTGTTTTATCTTTTCAGAAGAACACACTATGGTCGCCTAACAGTTGCTTTATCTGTACATGTGAACATCTCATCAGTGGCATTAGACCCTATTGTTTTATCTTTTCAGAGCATCTAACAGTTGTTCTATATGAACATGTAAACGTCTCATCAGTGGCATTAAACTCGATTGATTTATATTTTCAGAGGAACACACTATGGTCATCTAACAGTTGTTCTATATGAACATGTAAACGTCTCATCAGTGGCATTAAACCCCATTGATTTATATTTTCAGAGGAACACACTATGGTCACCTAACAGTTGTTCTATCTGTACATGTAAACATCTCATCAGTAGTATTAAGCCCCATTGTTTTTGTCTCGCCTGCGACGAATAGTCGCGGAAGGCGAGACATAGGTATTACTTTCCGGCGGCGGCGGCGGCGTCGTAAACTTTTTTGTAAGACTTTTGTGGACAATGAATTGCTTGTAAAGTATAATAGCTAGGCATCTGATATTTGGTATACAGACAGTTCAGGTTATGGTCTACGCAACTGTCACCATGCCGTTTGACCCTGACCCCATTTTCACACTCCAGTGACTCTGTGAACTTAGGTCTTTTTTCAGGCCGTAAACTTTTTTGTAAGACTTTTGTGGACGATGAATTGCTTGTAAAGTATAATAGCTAGGCATCTGATATTTGGTATACAGACAGTTCAGGTTATGGTCTATGCAACTGTCACCATGCCGTTTGACCCTGATCCCATTTTCACGCTCCAGTGACTCTGTGAACTTAGGTCTTTTTTCAGGCCGTAAACTTTTTTGTAAGACTTTTGTGGACGATGAATTGCTTAAAAAGTATAATAGCTAGGCATCTGATATTTTGTATACAGACAGTTCAGGTTATGGTCTACGCAACTGTCCCCATGCCGTTTGACCTTGACCCTATTTTCACGCTCCAGTGACTCTGTGAACTTAGGTCTTTTTTCAGGCCGTAAACTTTTTTGTAAGACTTTTGTGGACGATGAATTGCTTGAAAAGTATAATAGCTAGGCATCTGATATTTAGTATACAGACAGAGCAGGTTATGGTCTATGCAACTGTCACCATGCCGTGTGACCCTGACCCCATTTTCACGCTCCAGTGACTCTGTGAACTTAGGTCTTTTTCAGGCCGAAAAACTTTTTTGTAAGACTTTTATGGAAGATGAATTGCTGGAAAGTTATAATAGCTAGGCATCTGATAATGGGTAAACAGACAGTTGCGGTTATGGACAACGCAACTGTCACCATGCCATGTGACCATGACCCCATTTTTACGCTTCAGTGACTCTGTGAACTTAGGTCTTTTTTTCAGACAGAAAACTTTTTGTAATACTTTTGTGGACAATGGATTGCTTGAATAGTATAATAACTAGGCATCTGTTATTAGGTATACTGACACTTTTTGTGTTTATATCAAGAAATGAAAGCTTAGGTAGTTGATTTTAGCGATGGTGCCGGAAGGCGAGACATACTTTTAGTGGCCACACTTGTTATATTTACAGAGGAACACACTATGGTCACCTAACAGTTGTTCTATCTGTACATGTGAACATCTAATCAGTGGCATTAAACTCCATTGTTTTATTTTCAGAGGAACACACTATGGTCACCTAACAGTTGCTCTATATGTACATGTAAACATCTCATCAGTAGCATTAAACCCCATTGTTTTTATATTTCAGAGGAACACACTATGGTCACCTAACAGTTGCTCTATCTGTACATGTAAACATCTCATCAGTGGCATTAAACTCCATTGTTTTATCTTTTCAGAGGAACACACTATGGTCTCCAAACAGTTGCTCTATATGTACATGTGATGATCCTGTTGTTATGTGTGAAGATGTCAGATGTTCAAGTCCGTCTTGTAATTCTAAAAAGGTAGGAAATGTTCTATCACCAACAATTCACACCAAAGAGGGAATTAAGAACTTGGAAAATAAGGGGTAAACAATATTTGAGAAAAAAAGCTTTTAGATAAAAAAAAGGACTTCCACTTAGAACATTTTTGGTAATTTAATTTAAGACAGGCCATTTAAAGAGGAATTTTGGGATATTGCAGCCCTTTACACAAAAAATACCACAATTAAAATATAGTCAATGTTTAAGTAAGATATATTGTATTTTGATAGTATAAGCCTTTAAATGTTTTAAAAGAACCCCAAAAAACCTATTGCACATATCTATAAAGTAAAAGTTATGATTTGTCTGATATCAATGCAATTTGAGTACAGTATGTTGGTGTGCTGTATCAATTGATGCTACAGATCTCAGTGCATTTCAATAAGACATGTCATAATTAGAAACATTGGATAACTTTCATGTCTTTAGTGATAATTCAAGTCAAAAGATCAGTATAATTTCTGTGCCTTCTTCGCTAAGTAAACACACCATAATTAATTCACCAGGTTTATTAAAGTCTAAAACAGACAGTTAATTCATTAATCAGGAAAGTATAAGTGAATATAAGCTTTATTTGAAGGTGAAAAATTGGCATCCTAACCTATAGATGTAAGAATGTCACAAATATGCTGCGGGGAAGTTGTAAATGTAACTGTGTTTTTTGGCTAATAATATTTTTATACTTAACATGATTTGTTAATTAAATTATACCAAAAAAAAGTTTTGCTTTGTATAAACAGAAAAAGAAAAAACCTTAAGGTATCTGTTTGTTGCAGTTGTTGTTTCCATGACCTTTGTTCAGATAATAATGAGATGTGAAATAAGTGCACAACCTTCATGCAGTCATCCCCCCTTCAACATTTGGAGAACATTCTGCAGCACTAACAAAAGACAAGTCATTGGTAGATCCAGAATGGGTCATTGATTGAGAAAATTTAGGAACTCAGGTTTTGTCTAGCTTTGATGAAACCAAAATCTCCTTTTAATATAAGGGTGAGGCTGGTCCCCCCTGCCCCCCACTTCTGTATACATCACTGTCAGTGGTTCCTATTTATAAAAGACTGTTTTGGGAGGATCAAAAATTCCAAAATAAAGATTACATTTATTTGAGTGGTAACCTTGAGACTGTGCAGCAAGAAATTTGTAATTTTTAAAAAAAATCTATCTTTCATACTTGAAGGGTGAATTCCTAGAAATCCCAGCAGAGGGGTGTTGTCCAGAATGTGTACGGAGGATGTCCCCCTGTCAGTATGAGTCTAAAACAGCTCCCGTAAGTACAATGTACATGTTAGATGGATGTCAAGTAACAAAATCTGGGTTAAAGTACATAGAATTTGACATTAAAAGGTGTTTTATTTTTATTTTTTAAATTTGATGAGAAATAAATGTCAAAAATTGTCATAAATGTAGTTTGCAAGTTTTATAAAAATGTCTCAAGCCTTTTGGGAACAGCAAGATAGATTTTCATTGAACTATAATGTACAATTATAAAAAAGTGAAAATGAAGGAGTTTCTAAATCGAAAGGAGATTAATCTACTTATTACTTTTACTTTTTCTGTAGAGGTCTGTCATCTAGGCAACTGTGCCTCTCTGACCCATCTCAAATATGTTGATGCCCACTTCCGGTCCATATATGTCGGGCTCAAATTTTATTTGCAGCGTTTTCCAATTTGTTTAATTGGCTCTTGAAGCTGTTTACAGTTTTGGCTTCCACAGTACTAGCTGATAAACTATTCCAGGGGTTAACAGTTCTTTGGGAGAATATTTTCTTTCTCTTTTTTGTCCTGCAATGCTTTTTGAATAATTTCATGTTGTGTCCCCTTGTATTGTTATTATTTGTGCTCAGTGGTAACATATTTCCTAGATCTATTCTGTCAATGTTTTTTAGGATTTTGAATGTTTGAATCATGTCTGCTCTTAGACGCCGGTATTGCAGTGATGGTATGCCCAATCTTCTTAGCCTATCACTATAGCTTAAGTGTTCTATGCTTCGTACCAGGTGTGTTGCCCTTCTTTGGACAGATTCTAATAATATGGCCTCCTTTTTGTTGATGACTGACCAGACTGTACTGGCATACTCAAGATGCGGACGAACCAGGCTTTTATATAATGTAACAAACATTTCTGGGTCTAGGTATTTGAACGACCTTTTAATTATTCCCAGTTTCTGGTTTGCCTTATTAACCTGGTTCTGTATGTGCTCTTCAAACGAGAGATTCTCATCTATAACCACACCAAGGTCTTTTTCCGATGTAGTTGTATCTAGTATTTGACCCTCCATATGATATCTATAATCTGTACTTGTACCTAGGTGCATATGCTTGCATTTACTTTTATTGAATTTTAATAGCCATTTGTCCGAACATTTGGTGAGCTCATCAATGTCATTTTGCAGACTTTGACTTTCTTCATCATTTGTTACAGTTGCATATACCTTTGTATCGTCTGCGAAGAGTTTAACCATATTTTCTAATGCATCTGGTAAGTCATTTATATAGATGGTGAAGAGAGTAGGACCCAGTACACTTCCCTGCGGTATTTCACTAGTGACCTCCTGCCACATAGAGCTTTTGCCATTTAGAGTCCATAGCCTTTCAATTTTTGTATCAATCTTTTATGTGGCACTGTGTCGAAGGCCTTCTGAAAGTCTAGGTAGATACAGTCAACTGCTTTTTTATTATATATCCAAATCCTCTGACCATTTCTCTAATACTTCTAAAAGCTGGGTTACACATGAACGCCCCTTTCTGAAACCATGTTGATTTATAGAGTATAGTTGGTTTGTCTCCATATATTCCATTATGGCATCTCCATCATTTACATAGTGTAGATGTAAGGCTTATGGGTCTATAGTTGTCTACCTTGTTTTTAGGACCTTTTTTATGTATTGGAGTTATGTTAGCCATTTTCCATGCTCCTGGTAATTTACCTTCATTGAGTGATTTCTGGAATATTGCAGTGACTGGTTTCGCTATGCTGTCTGCAGTTTCTTTGAGTACTTTTGGGTGTAGTTTGTCAGGACCCTGTGATTTGTTTTCATTTATTTTCTTTAAAAGTTTTCCCACTACTTCTTCATCAAATGTTACAGACTCAAGGGTTTGGTCGGTTCTCTTTTCAAATGGAGGAAGGGCATCTGTACTAGATTCCTGAGTAAATACACTTTGAAAAAAGGTGTTAAATAGTTCAGCTTTTTCAGTGTTATCAGTTTTGATATCACCTTCACCATCCAATACGCTGTTGATATTTTCCTTAATCTTTGTTTTAGATTTTACGAATCTCTGTGTCTTTATGTCAATGTTTAAGCTTACAAGTGCAAGTTTAGCATTATTGACATTTATTAGCAATTGATTCTTCTCAAATAGCTTTGAAATAGGTGCCAGGGGCTAGCTATCCTTAATTTCCAGTGAATTGCTAATTTTGTTCCACATTGAAGACTCCCCTATGAAGAACAGGAATAATGCTTTATGCATGTGTTTATAATGTGATTTTTTGTCTTGCATGATTATTTCATATCCTTTTCTTTTCAATTAATCCATTTCAATCAGCTCTTTGCTTATATTTTTTTTCTTTGCAAGACAACCTATGAAAAAGCTTCTTCTTGTCGAAGGTGCCGTTTCATAAAGTGATTGTTAGCCTAACTTGCACGAAAGCCCATTTAGTTTGCATGGGATAACGAGCACGTTAATTAGTGATCGCTTTATGAAATGGCACCTTGATCTATTTATGAGTTTTTCTTTATAGAATTCTAACAAGATAAGGACAGACCTTAACATTTCACTTGATATTTTGCATCATCAATTTCAGCATAACTCAGTATGGAGTCCAGATCGCTGTACATTCTGTCTCTGCTATGATGGGGAAGTGACGTGTACACCAATGACATGTCCTCCGTTACGCTGTCGTCCAGGAGAAGTGGAGCAAGTATTAGCGGAACAGTGCTGCCCCCAGTGTATACCAACAGGAAGTAAGTACCTATGCTTTGACAGTAGAACTAACAGATCATTTTCCCCACATTATACAGACTCTCACCAGCATCCTTGGTTTTAGGAAGTAAGCACCAGTTTGCTTGAGTAACAAAACTGGTAGTCTATATCAAGTCATTTCAAGTTCTTCCATTCAGCATTCAGTGGTATACAATTTTTGGCCAGATTTCAGGGATAAAAAATTCTGGGTTATAAAATGGTGAATGTAGGGTGGGGGGGGGGGGGGGCAGGCCGGCTGGGAAGAAAATAGTAACAGTTTTCTCATCAACTTCTTATCACAGCCACTTGATATTTGGTATACTGCATCAGGGTGGGGTCCCATAACATGGGATTCAATTTCAGGTCACTCACTCACCTACTTCCTGTTAAACGAAATCTGGCCATTTTTGATTTTGACAGATTTCTATAACATTCAATAATATACAAACTGTATAACCATTTTAAGTCTCTAGATAGATAATTTCTTGATTTGTTGATCTTTATAAAACTTTGTATATTCTGCATTATTGCATCATGCATATCAATTGTGATATTTTAGGGAAATTTTATCAAGTTAAGGTTAAATGGTGCAATGTATTTGTTTTTCAATTCTTTTTTATCTGGATTTCTGATTGAAAATAAATAGGAATCTTTCAACATGCATTGATTTTTTGGAATTCTCAAATGTTTTATTTCATTTTTAAACTGATCAAATTTGACATGATGAATGAGATTGATTGATTGATCAATATTTCACCCCATTGACATATGACATTTTGTAACTCTTATAAAACCATAACCATCATTCAAGTTTTAACTTTTCAGAATTCGTCAACTTGCTTCAAAGGTAGAAAACTCATACACCTCCCAAGTTCAGCAATTAACGTGTTAGCGGTCGGCTCAAAGCTTTTCTTCCACTCGAGAAATCCATAACAGTCCTACACCAATAACTTATCTTGTTAAGCAGGGTACTTGTTTTCCTTTGGAAGCCCTTTTCATCCGGCCACCTTATTGACAGGGTGGGCGTTTAATGACAATTGTCCTGCGGATCTGTTTGTTTAAGATTTGAATGATCTGATTATTTCATGGACACGTCGGAAATCAAACACAGTCGGCTCTTTATGTTCTAGCGAGATAAATGATTTTAATTTGATTTTCAACGGGGAAAGTGTAAAATACAAGCAATAGTTGCTTTTGTTGGGTGTCGTTGATTACAGGTTAATATCACTTTACTTCTGTGTTAGAAATCAATTTCACGCAGAGCGACTGAAGTTTCATCTTTATTTTCATGAATGAATGAAAGAGATAAAGAAAATTGGTCTGGAATAATTAAGTATGAAATATGATCGGAGGAGTTATATTTCTTTTAAGGAAGAACCCTATTTTTAATTGGTGAACGATTGAATTGCCTGAAAAAATATTATATTTCATGTCAATAAAAAACAGCAACAACAAAAAATAAAACATACAAAATATTTTATTTCTTTTTATGACTGTAAATTTTTACGGCTGTTTAAATGTTATTTGGTGCAGTTCATGTATACTAAAATACTAAAAAACACAAATAAAAGTACATCATTTGAATTTTAAATAATACATTGATAAAATATTGACTTAAAAATATGGTATGAAAGATTAAGATGTCTTTTTCTGTTTCAAAAACAGTCTAGGAATAGTTTTTTTCTTAGATATGTGGATATTTAACGAAAAGAGGAAAAATATTTTGGGACTTTTGTCATGGTGCTGTATATGACATTGCACAGTATGTTTCTACACATGTACAAATTCATGTAATGAAAAAGTTGTATTAGTAGCATTAGAACTAATACGTTTATTAGAAGACTAAGTCCATTACACAGCTTAAGTTTTTCATTCCTTGGAGTTTATATCAAAAGCTTTCTGTCTTGGAACTGTTGTAAAAAATGAACAATAGAGATTAGCATTTGCATCCATGGAAAAATTTATTCTGGTGAAATGAAAAAACGAACATTGATGCTGTCTTTGATCAGATTATCTACAATGATTTTATTCAAATGGAAATTAAAATTGTGTGACCTTTCAAGTCAAATTAAAATAAATTCTATTTGAATGACTTCAGATTTTTTTCGTATCATTGTTTCGACACTGATCAATAATGCATCATTCTTTCCTATAAGAAATGGAAATATCATCGCCTGAAATGTATATTCTGATATTAAAATGCCCTCATTGTGTATTTGCCAATTAAAGAATAAAGTGTGCATTTTTATTTGTTTTGCTTTTATCTTCAATATATCTATAATCTATGGGAAACTTTGACTTTTGAACAAAAAGCCTCAGATGTTAAGATTTTGATAAAAGCCGATTCCTACTTTTATTGCTGATTATTACTTTGATTATCAATCTTATATGCAAGTGATTAGCATATCTTCATCAACACCGTAACATATTTCAATTCACTTATAAAAGTTGTAAGAGTGGAAAAGAAAAAAAAGTTCTTTTATTAATAAGGAAAAATGAAAGTACTTTTCAATGAATGTCTTAAGAGAGTCACCACTAAAAAACAAAACTACTGAGAAACTGAAAAGGGAATGATAAAGAAATTTAGGAATTAGTTATTAATTTAATCCAAGGAACATCCATACTGCTTATTAATGCATTGATGGAACTTTTTTTCCAATACCCAGACAAATTAATCATTAGAAATTAAATACCGGTAGATATCAAGAATATATTGCATTTGTGGCAATGTTTTGAAACATTTAGGAAAAGGTGCAAATGAAGTATAATTTGTGGTGCAAATGAAATGTATTTTGGGCACAAAAGAAACAGTTATTGGCGCAAAAGCAATGCACAGAGATATCAAGAATTATTATTGGTAGCTTGATGTTCTTCTCTGCTGAATTTCATATCTAATATATATAATCTGACATCTGCTTCCTTCCCATTGGGTAAAAATAATTTGTCAAAGTTACATAAAATTTGTCGTCAATAATTATTATTAATATATGTCAGCCCTTGCCAGTAGTGATATGTTTGTCAACAAAGGTGTGAGAATTAACGAGTGGTCATGACACAGGAGAACATTTAATTGAATAAAATTATTTGACAAAAGCGACAACTTGTAATCTAACTAATTACCAAATACAGCAGCAATACATTAATGATGTAATGATATTTCATTATTTCGGTGCCCTTGTATCAATAAAAAGTTTTAATTTATGGGTTTAGCTAACTGTAAACCACCATGGTTGACAATCACAGGGCTATAAAAATGATTTTAATGACTGAGGTTAATTAATATGTTGTCACTTTTTGTTTTATGGAGTTGTATTCATGTGTGCAAAACAAGTATCCTTCCAGGTATGAAGTTTTAAATAGTTGTACATTTGAGAATATTTTAGGTGCATTTAGCCTGAAAATATGTTGCGTCATCAGATTATGTCTGATGTAATTTTAGAACAATTGTTTATCTTTATGCGGATTAATAGGTAAGAGAATAAGAATGGATTAATGGGAACTATTTTCATTGATTTTTTATTTTAAAAAATTCTCTCTTCAACTACCGGGGGTACCTATAGTTTTTGTGCATTGCTCTCACCCACATAATAAAAGAAATGAAATTCCCTACAAATATTTCTGCTTGTAGACGGTTTTTAAACAGTATGACTAACTGTATGTCCTTAGACCTGTCGGACATCTACTTCCTGTTTTGGACTTATATATATTGGCCAATATAAAAATATGTGAACATGAATATGGAAATTTCCGTCAAGCTTTTCTCAAAAACAGTACATGAGAATGATTTGAAACTTGGTAGGATGGTTCAGTATGACAAACTGTACGTCCTAAGCAAATTTCAGACCTGTCCAACATCTCCTTCCAATGGGACAAAGGCAGATGTGAAAATATATGAACATGACTAAGAAAATTTTTGTCAAGCTTTTCTCTGTAACAGTATATGAGAATGATTTGAAACTTGGTAGGATGGTTAAGAATGACAAACTATACTTCCTAAGCAATTTTGAGACATGTCAGACATCTACTTCCTGTTTTTGACTTAGGCCGATGTTAAAATATTGAACATGACTATGAAAATTTCTGTCAAGCTTTTCTCAGAAACTGTACATGAGATTGATATGAAACTTGGTAGGATGATTTAGTATGACAAACTGTACGTCCTAAGCGACTTTTAGACCTGTTGGACTTCTACTTCCTGTTTGAGACTAGCTGGGGCATCTTTGTCCCATGGTTACATTCCTTCTTTATTTTTTTTTTCAGATCAAAAACTTCTATGTAAGACTATTGTGGAAAATGAATTTCTTGAAAAGTATAATAGCTAGGCATCTGATATTTGGTATACAGACAGTTCAGGTTATGGTCTACACAACTGTCACCATGTTGTGTGACCTTGACCCCATTTTCACGCTTCAGTGACTTTGTGAATTTAGGTCTTTATAAGGCTGTAAATGTCTTTGTAAAGTATAATAGCCAGACATGTGATCTTTAGGATATTGATGAATTGAATCAGGTTTTTTTTTGTTTTATTAATATATCTCAGAACCATTAGAATACTGTGTCATGTATATTTATATGATCTTTTTGTTTTCAGGACCATGTGAATATGACCACCATGTTTTCCAAGATGCTACAGAATGGTCACCCATACCCTGTACCATGTGTGTATGTAGGGATGGACAGACCATATGTTATCCTATACAATGTCCACCCTTTGTTTGCCCCCAGGTAAGTGTTTTAGGGGGGAGAGTGAGTGGTCACCAATACCTTAAACCATGTGTGTATGTAGGGACGGCCAGACAATATGTTATCCTATCCAATGTCCTCCCTTTGTTTGCCCCCAGGTAATTGTTTTAGGGGGGAGAGTGAGTGGTCACCCATACCTTGTACCATGTGTGTATGTAGGGACAGACATACCATATGTTATCCTATCCAATGTCCTCCCTTTGTTTGCCCCCAGGTAAGTGTTTTAGGGGGGAGAGTGAGTGGTCACCCATACCCTGTACCATGTGTGTATGTAGGGACAGACATACCATATGTTATCCTATCCAATGTCCTCCCTTTGTTTGCCCCCAGGTAAGTGTTTTAGGGGGGAGAGTGAGTGGTCACCCATTCCCTGTACCATGTGTGTATGTAGGGACGGACATACCATATGTTATCCTATCCAATGCCCACCTTTTGTGTGCCCTCAAGTAATTGTTTTCAGGGGGTGGGACATGAGTGGTCACCCATTCCCTGTACCATGTGTGTATGTAGGGACGGACAGACCATATGTTACCCTATCCAATGTCCTCCCTTTGTGTGCCCACAGGTAAGTGTTTTAGGGGGGAGAGTGAGTGGTCACCCATTCCCTGTACCATGTGTGTATGTAGGGACAGACAGACCATATGTTATCCTATCCAATGTCCTCCCTTTGTTTGCCCCCAGGTAAGTGTTTTAGGGGGGAGAGTGAGTGGTCACCCATTCCCTGTACCATGTGTGTATGTAGGGACGGACAGACCATATGTTATCCCATACAGTGCCCACCTTTTGTGTGCCCACAGGTAAGTGTTTTAGGGGGGAGAGTGAGTGGTCACCCATTCCCTGTACCATGTGTGTATGTAGGGACGGACAGACCATATGTTATCCCATACAGTGCCCACCTTTTGTTTGCCCCCAGGTAAGTGTTTTAGGGGGGAGAGTGAGTGGTCACCCATTCCCTGTACCATGTGTGTATGTAGGGACGGACAGACCATATGTTATCCCATACAGTGCCCACCTTTTGTGTGCCCACAGGTAAGTGTTTTAGGGGATGGGATGTGAGTGGTCACCCATTCCCTGTACCATGTGTGTATGTAGGGACGGACAGACCATATGTTATCCTATCCAATGTCCTCCCTTTGTGTGCCCTCAGGTAAGTGTTTTAGGGGGGAGAGTGAGTGGTCACCCATTCCCTGTACCATGTGTGTATGTAGGGACGGACAGACCATATGTTATCCCATACAGTGCCCACCTTTTGTGTGCCCTCAGGTAAGTGTTTTAGGGGATGGGATGTGAGTGGTCACCCATATTCTGTACCATGTGTGTATGTAGGGATGGGCAGACCTCAGGGCTCACCTTTTGTGTGTCTCAGGTAAAAATGTTGGAAGGAAGCTTAAGACTGAGTTAACTAGATTTAAGCTTTCTGCATGGATTTGACAGTGAGTATTTTAACTGCTGTTTGTCAGCTCAACTATGGTAGACAAAAAGGTTTGAAAATATTATGATTAAGTCAAGATGCTGCTTATATTTAAAAAAAGCTAATTTAGTAAGCATTGCAGCAAGAATATCTGTTATACAATTTCATGAAACAAAATAATTTGAATCCAATCATGATCAAAAGTTTATATGTATCAGCTAGTCCCTTTACTTTTGACATCTATTAGTAAAATATGCATTTGTTTCTGCATCATCAATTTATATATCAAATTTGTTTGAAAGTATGTGTTAAACTGTCGTGAAATTTTACTGCTTTTAAACACCATAATTTGAAAAGTTGAGGAAAGGTATTGAAAACTATCATAGAAGGAGCGTGCTTTGATTTGGCTGATCATAACCTTCATTACGGTGTCATAAATCTAGCCATGCAAACACAATTTATTGGCCAATTTAAGGGTAATGAGAGCTTAAATTCTGCTCTTTAGTCAACTCATAAACTCCTAGGTATAATTTCAGAAAATTTGATGTAAATGTTGGTGCAAGTTTGTAATATATTATCCAGAAAAATAACACTGTTTTCATAATTGATATATATTAATTTCAAATATCATGCAGTCTTGGGTTTAAATGGCTCTCTATGATATTGTATGAAATTATATGCCCTTTGTCCCATATTTGTATAAAAAAACTTGTGTCATTTAGTACAACATCAACATTAGGATAGAAATAGCAAAATTTGTCAAATACATGTTCCAAGCCTGATTCAAGCTTTTTATAAAATAGTCACATAGAGCTATGGTATATTATGTAATTTAGAAAATAAATAAAATGGAACTGTCGGGTAATATATCATAGGCATCTTGACTGACCCCTTTCCAAGAAGCAGAGTACCAATGGGGTATCTGAATGCCAAAGTCTGAAAAGGCAGACAAAAAACAAGCAAACACAAACAAGGACAGGAAGAAAAAAAAACAGACAACATATAGAATATGGAAACACAAAAACCACTAATATCAATGAACAACATGAACTCTAGTCGTAATGACTGTGAACTCAGGTGCTCTGGAAGAGTAAGCCGTTCCTTCCTGCCATAGCACACGTTAAGGCTAATTTGTTTTCATATCATACATCTCATTCCAAAGGAAATGTGATAAAGAAGTTAAAACAAGGATATAGTTTTACTCTTTTCACTTTGGACATTGAGGTTTAATGATGCAGGATACTGAGTACCATACTCCAAAGATAGCAGCATTCTTGAGAGGGTATTCTGTCCAACTTAATCACAATGCGAGTGAAAAATATTTTGTAAATTGCAAAGCGAATTTAAATTCTCAGTTATAAAATTTGGTTATATAAATTGACTTGATCATGACAAGGAATTAGATCAATAAGATCTATATTAATCCTTGATCATGATCAACAATGAGAAAAAAAAGAAATACTTAATTTTTATTTTTATTTTACAGGGAAAAGTTTTAGACAGGAGACCAGGAGATTGTTGCCCTTCCTGTTTTAGCTCTTATTGTTCAGATGGGAACAGTATGTACAAGGTAAACAGAGTTATCTGCCCTAAACAACCTTAAATAAGTCTTTCCTTTTGAGTAATAAAGTCAGAAATTATTATTGAATGTTTTTTCCTTTAATTGATTAATTAGAAAATGTTCAATTAAACATCTGCAAAATAAATTTCATTAGATTCATAAAGTTACTAAACTACAGATGCATAAAATAGTTTTAAAGATTTGCATATTACGGTAATACAGTGACCGAGTTATGGGTCACAATGCTTGTTCTACTAAAAATGACATGTCTGGTTAATTATTTTCGGCAAGTCTTAATAATAGATTAAAATATATCTCTATCAACGGTCTATATAAAAACATTAAGGGCTGCCAAAAACATAGAGATATAATGTATCCAATTTTCTTACTAATTTTCAAATTTGACATTTTTATAAAGTCAGCTATTTCTATGTACTGAAAGCTTCTTTGGTGGACCTTATTTTGTGGTATTTTTCAATCCATAACAGATTGCCAATAACTTAATAAATTTTTATTCAGCCTTCATGGAAATAACCACTTAAGAACCATAAACTTAGGATGAAAAATTGCTTTAATATAAGCAATGTGAAAATTCTGTCAAATACATGGGTCGATCCTAAATTCTTTTTATTAGAGAAGTTGTAGTTAAAAGTAAACTTTTCTTCATTAGAAATGCAGTTGCAAGTACTTTAAAGTTTTCAAACTTTAATAGTTAAAATGCTAAGAATTAGTAACATATTCATTTCAAGTTAGAAATTCTCATGACTTTTTTCCTACAAGAAAATTAAAATGTTATGATGTCATCATGAAACAGCAAAATAATCAGCCAAAAAAAAGAGAAAGAAATTAAGACACAATTATAAACACATTAAGACATGGTATTGTTTGACACAGTTAAGGTCAGATATTTCAATCTGATGTCCTTGTGATTTTAAATTATAACAATTTCAAATATTCCAAAAACTAATTTTACGAGTTAATTGTCGGACAAAGGTATTGTCCCAAAACAAATTAAGATAAGCGGTTATTGAATTTTCTTTTATCGTTTGAGTTTTTTATGACCTTTTAAATAATTGTTTTCAATGAGGCGAGCATTTTTTCAGACAATCAAAAATACATTATCGATACCTAATTTAGATTTATAGTCTCTAGACAAACGATCTCTTGGACTCCAACTAATGTCCGTGGCCTGTTTTTGACAAAAGTAACAATCAATTCATATTTGTATTGAATGGATTATAATGAAACTTATACTGTTGTTAAAATATGAAAATTTATATAGTTCCCATATCTAATGATATGTCTTCAATATTTGACATGATTTTATAAAAGGGTAGTGTCGGGATTTGATTAATGGTTTAAATCGTGACAGAGTATACACTGACAGCATGATATGTTTAAAAGTTATGGGTGGAGATCCATATGATATGCTCTGATCATGTAAAATTAGTTAAAAGTCTGTGACATTAAGATCTGGTTTCATGCATATTCACCATGAAAGGTCAAAATTTTAACTCAAGTTAGTGTACATTTTGTTAAAAGAAGAAATTCTTTATCATGTGATGT
The DNA here is from genome assembly GCA_963971305.1 of Arcuatula senhousia. Lineage (NCBI taxonomy): Eukaryota > Metazoa > Mollusca > Bivalvia > Mytilida > Mytilidae > Arcuatula > Arcuatula senhousia. The sequence continues at coordinate 61,234,847 of OZ020307.1, forward strand.
TTTAGAACTTATCAATCTAAATTAAAAGGTGTTTTGTTGAAAGTTAGTTGTTTGTGGTCTATCAATTTGATTTTAACATCTTTACATCCATCTGATAATTTCTTAATTTTTCGTGAGGCTTTGAACCTTTATTTGGAAGCAAAGCAAACCTCTATCACAAAGAACATTTTATAATTTTATGTATGATGTTCAATTAAACTGTCACTTTTTGGGGGGGACAAATGAAACACCTTTCCTCTGCTAAAACATGGCAGGAAATAATTCCACATCATATGATAATGTCATCTCGTAGGTCCAACTTCAACTTAACTCATTCAAATGTTTTTTGCATCTTTAATCTTTTAAGGCAATGTCTATGCTTATTATTCAATCGTATAACAACTGTTGTGAGAAGACACTCTTTTGATTTCCATGGAGAAGGTTTTAACAAAAAAACTCATTATATGCTTTGTCTCCAAGAGTTGTCTACAATGATCTTTTTCGATTTGTTGTAGAATGGTGACCATTGGAGACACGACAGCTGTACTACATGTACATGTATACAGGGACAGACCGTCTGTGGCCAGAAAGAGTGTATGATGGATCTAGAATGCCAACCTGTAAGTTTAAATTTAAATTCAATAAACTGTACTCTATAAATAAAATAGATTGTATGCCGATCCTCTGAAAAAAGTGTGGCATGTGGTGTTGAGTCTATTTCAAGTTGGATTTACCTTCAGGTTTAAGTAAGTTTCAATAAAGACAGAACACTATCATCAGAATAGTATAAAAGAATAAATAACTGAAATCTTTGTATAGACTTTAAAGAGAGAAAAACATGGCACTGTGTCTGTTTTGACACATCTTATTGTGTTATTATTTCTTGAAAAATTAAGCTTAATTTCAAAATGGTAGAATTCAATGATTTTGGTTTCTTGACACATCGCTAAAAGCTGATTTGGCATTACCAAAGCAATCACTAGTTGACTGAGCTAAAAAAATTTGTAAGAAATGGTCTAGCTTTTTGTACAGGCTGTTAAAAGAACGGTAGATTAAATAAGGTTCCTCCCTCTTCCCTTGGGACCTGTAATGTTGTGAGACCCACATGCACGTCAAAAGTGAAGTGATCATCTCAATACACTTTACAAAAACTAATTGAAGCCATCATGAATCATTAGCATTGCTAAAACTTTAATACTAAATGACCTGTCGCTAAAATTATATATAAAATTGTATGACATAAGTATACTTGATGTGTTTCAGAATGAGAAGAACATAACTAGAGATGGTGAATGTTGTTCTGAATGTATACAGTTGAGAGGTAAGATATGTTATATGTATATATGTAATTATTGAACTTTGAATTAGGAACGTCCTGCTATTATATTTGTTGCTCATGAATCACTCTGATATCACTTATAATCATATATGTTGTACTGTCTTTGCCCTTTCAGGGCCCTAAATTGGCTAATAAACTTATTTTTTTTTGTATAGCCCCAATTTATACAAAAACTTTAACATTTTTACAATTATTGATTGTCTATTTTCTTATTTAGTTATATTTGAATTATTATTGTGAGATGGTGAGATTTAGATAATTTAAGACAATATGAAATTTTATTTTTATGAAATCACAAGAAATCATTTATTCCCTGTTATAACCTTCAGATGCCTGTACAAGTGAGACTCCCATCCGTTACCATGGAGATATATGGAATGTTTCTAACTGTGAATTTTGTTCTTGTCGCAACGGTAGAGTCCAGTGTTTCACTGCAGTATGTGAACCTGCCATTTGTCTTGAGGTAAGGTGTACCAGATCTACCGGATTTATATTTGGCTTTTGCCAGTAAGAATGAACATCCATATTTCAAATCTGTGAACACATTGTGAAGTGATTTCTTACTTTTCAAAGAAAGCTAAAAGATTAATCTTGTAGAATAATACTCATTATATGGCCAATCATTTCAGGTGTGTGACTGTGCTAGATCTGAATCGCCTAAATTAATTTAAAAAAAATGTTTAATTGTTTTTTATAATAAATTGAATTAAAGATTTCTATTATTTGTAATATTTCAGAATGAGATATTAATACATGAGCCAGGAAAATGTTGTAAAGAATGTATTGAGCGTCCAGCTTGTCATTTTGGAGGACAGTTGTATCATGTAAGTTAATTGATTATGGAAGGACAAGATTTAAGATGATTTCAATTTAATGGTTTAGAATGTTGGCTCATTTAAAGTGGGAAAAAGTTTTGGACAGATTTATAAACCAGATGAATAATAGATTAGATGATAAAGAGATGTGGAACAAGTGTATGTGACACAACCAACATAAAAAAACGGCAATCCAAACAATGAAAACAGCCAGCAGTCTTCAACATGACCAGAGGTCGCTTTCCATCTTGGATTGGCCCAAGACTCAAAATACAATACAAAAGATTCAAAACCAATAGACGTTGCTTTGTGGCTATGAGCTGAGAACTGATAATTAAAATTATGTTACAAATACATGTATAGTCCTTCTTCGGGGACTAAAAAGAGCAAGAATGACGAGAATGGATGGCATAGCAGAACTCTAGGTACATCACCAATAACCTCTATCTACATATTCTTGAATAAGTAATGCATAACAACTTTATTTTTTACAGACAGGGAATAGCTGGCAGCCAGATAGTTGTACGTTATGTCAGTGTCGCCATAGTGATATAGTATGCTTCAGTAAGGCTTGTCCTGTATGTCCCGATGGCAGTGTGGCAGAACCCAAACAGGGGGAGTGTTGTGGCCAATGTCAAAAATGTAAACATATAACCTTTAAAAGATATTAGTAATGTAACAATTTGTCTGTACTGGCAAGGACTTCTTCGAATGATTTGATGCAGCAAAGAAGCTTTAATGGGGCATTTTGATGGGTATCTAAAAAAGACAAGACAGAATAATCTATACCAACAACCAAAAAAAAAACAAAAACAGACAACACAAAAATACAAACAAACTGCAATCAGCATCATAAACTCTAGAAGTAACCAGAGCATTTTTCTTCCCTTATAGATACATGTAGTCAGTCTGCACCAAAAACTTTTTCAACAACTAGTCCAGGTTTTTTCTTAAATGTCTTTATAAAATCTTGGCTATTTTTCACTTGTCCGAACAAATTTTTACTAGTCTAGGGCATCGGACTAGTGGCTAATGGTGCAGACTGTGTAGTAAAATCTTTAGGCATTATATATCCCAATTGTCAAAATCTCTTTTATGACTTTCTATTCCATCTCTAGATACCTGCTCAGCAGAGTGTAAAAGGTGTAGAATAGATGACCCAAACCATTGTACAGAATGTAACATAGAGGGATTGTACCTTCACCAAGGAGAGTGTATACAGAAATGTCCTGATGGTTACTATGGTGATAGGAAACATGTATGCCATGGTACGATTATTATTTCAACAGGTTCATAAACCTAATATTGTTCTGATATATGTTGTCAATGTTTCTCTAGCTGTTGTGCAGCACTATATATATATCTGGTAGGATGTGACTTTCTTGGCATATCCAACTCTACCAACAGAGATATTTCTAGGAATCCCCATTTTAAATTGGGTACTCCTAGGTTGCTGATATTTGGTCACAAGTTTCATATGGGCATGATATATTAAAGGATATGTTTTTTGATTTATAAGAAATCTACTTCATGTTTGCAAAAATTATATATACCGGGTAAGGCAAGGAATTTGTTGTACCACTAGTGAGCATTGGCTCACAGATTTCTTTTTATAATATAATTAAGGTAATAACAAAATTACAGAACTTGGATGATAAATCTCAATGCCAAAGAGATAATATTAGGATGTTAAATTAGAATCCAAAATGTTTTTTTTCTAGCTTGTTATGATAGTTGTAAGACCTGTGTGGATGTCACACCCTTCCATTGTCAGACATGTAAACCTGGGCTACTGTGGCAGGAAGGAGAATGTGTGTCACGATGTGGGATGGGGTTCTACCAGGAAACATCACATTGTTATAGTAAGTCATTTTAATCACACAAAGTTCCATATCTTAGATAGCAGGGTTCCCACGCCATCCTTGAATGCAAGGAAACCTGGAAAAGTCCTTGAATTTCATTTCAATGCTCAAAAAGCTGGAAAAATCCTTGAATCTTATCAAATATCCTTGAAAAACCCTGGAAATTTGTAATATGCAGAGATGTTGACTGTTAAATAGAAAAAAGGCCGAAAAATATTGGATTTTTCAAATTGTTGCGGACTATTTTAATCCTTGAAAATGACCTCAATACCCTTGAAAAGTCCTGGAAAAACCCTTGAATTTTGTGTCCAAAAAATAGTGTGAACCTTGATCTTCTGTACAGTTCCATAGCTTGGATAGAAGATGTTCCACACAGTTCGATAGCTTAGATAGAAGAACTTTCTTTCCACCCCAACTGTTTTGAAAAAAATCAATCTGAAAAAAAGTCCATTTTTCCTGGAACAATTTTCTTAAAACGTTTGATTGTTAATATTATACCACCACTCGTAAGAGAGCAATCACCTTGTACATCCGTCTGTAACAAACTTTCCTAACAGATTTCTCAACTTTTACTGAAGGGATTAATTTCAAATTTGGTATACAGGTTGAGCATGATGAGTTGTATGGTGCCTCCCCTTTTCAGGTCAGTCACGCATGCACTTTCTGTTTTCTGAGCCGACTAAGACTTTTTTAAGGGTAAAAAATAGACAATTTTTCGTAACATACTCCTCGGCTTCTACATAAGGGATTGATTTCAAATTTAGTATACAGCTTTAGCATGATGAATTGTATCATGCCTTCCCTTTCCAGGTCCGTCGCACATCTACTTCCTGTTTTCTGAGTGGTCGAGTGGGGGTATCCTTAGCACAACTAAGTGCAACCCCTTTTTAGCTCACCTGGACCGAAGGTCCATGTGAGCTATTGCCATCACTTGGCGTATGTCGTCGTCTGTCGTCTGGCATCTGTTGTCTGTCGCCTGTCTTCTGTCGTCCGTTAACAAATTTTCAAAAATCTTCTCCTCTGAAACTTCTGAATAGAATTTATTGAAACTTGGTATGAATGATTCTTAGTGTGTCCTGCACCAAACTTGTGTTTCGATTTTTGATCCGTCAAAAAACATGGCCGCTGTTACTAAAAATAGACCAGGAGGTCAGACTACTGTTTATGGTTTGTAAATCAAAAAGTATAAGAGATAGATGAAATTTGATGCCATCCTGCTGCTTCAGCATCAAAAGTTCTACAAAAGTCTCCATTTGGTCAAAAGTGTCAGAAGATCCCTTATAGGGGTTACAGCCCTTAAAGGTGAAAAATAGCGTTTTTTATGTTTTTGGCTTATAGAATGAAAACTATTGCATATAAAGAAAAGCTGTTGCTTGCTTAAATGTTCAGCTCATTTAGCTCTACAAAAGTCTTCATAGGGTCGAAGTTGTCAGATGACCCCCTTATAGGAGTTATAGCCCCTTAAAGGCGGAAAATAGTGTTTTTGGCCTATAGAATGAAAATAATTGCAGATAGAGAAAAGCTGTTGCTTGCTTAAATGTTCAGCTCATTTAGCTCTACAAAAGTCTTTATAGGGTCGAAGTTGTCAGATGACTCCTTATAGGGGTTACAGCCCCTTAAAGGCAAAAAATAGTGTTTTTGGCCTATAGAATGAAATTAATTGCAGATAGAGAAAAGATGTCGCTTGCATAAATGTTCAGCTCATTTAGCTCTACAAAAGTCTTCATAAGGTCAAAGTTGTCAGATGACCCCTTATAGGGATTACAGCCCCTTAAAGGCGAAAAATAGTGTTTTTGGCCTATAGAATGAAAACTATTGCAGATAGAGAAAAGCTGTTGCTTGCTTAAATGTTCAGCTCATTTAGCTCTATAAAAGTCTTCATAGGGTCGAAGTTGTCAGATGACCCCTTATAGGGGTTCCAGCCCCTTAAAGGCAAAAAATAGTGTTTTTGGCTTATAGAATGAAAATAATTGCAGATAGAGAAAAGCTGTTGCTTGCTTAATTGTTCAGCTCATTTAGCTCTACAAAAGTCTTCATAAGGTTGAAGTTGTCAGATGACCCCTTATAGGGGTTACAGCCCCTTAAAGGCGAAAAATAGTGTTTTTGGCCTATAGAATGAAAACTATTGCAGATAGAGAAAAGCTGTTGCTTGCTGAAATGTTCCCTCTCATTAAGCTCTATTAAAGTCTTCGTAGGGTGGAAGTTGTCAGATGACCCCATCTAGGGGTTACAGCCCCTTAAAGGCAAAAAAAGTGTTTTTGGTCTATAGCAGATAGAAAAAAGCTGTTGCTTGCTTATATGTTCAGCTCATTTTCACAACAACATTGTTAGATGATCCGTTATAGGGATGACTGCCCCTAAATTAACACATTTTCATGTTTTTGGCCTACAGAATGAAAACTATTGCTGAAAGAGTAAAGCTGTTGCTTGCTTAAATGTTCAGCTTATTTAGCTCTACAAAGTCCTTCATAGGGTTGACATCAAGACCAGGCGAGCGATTCAGGCTCCTTGGAGCCTCTTGTTTTCATCACATGATTGCACCTTCACCTAAAACTTGGTTGTATAAAGTTGAAGCTGTTATAGTAAACAGAATGGTGTGTAACTTTGTTTAGTTTAAACATATTTATTTATCCTGGATTGGGAAACAAGCTTGATGCTTATATAGATCCCTCTCCAGCTAGCAGATTGCGAGTGTGACCTTTGTAGCGGCCCCCATTGAGCCTACTCTTATCGAAACTTTGTTTGCTTTACTTTTAGGATGTGACACAAGCTGCAGTCTTTGTATAGGTCCCAGAGACAACCAGTGTTTGGCCTGTTCTCAGAAAGGTCTGGTTCTACAGTCAGGACAGTGTGTTGATCAATGTTTATCCAACTTCTACCTCCAAAATGAAGAGTGCACAGGTAATCTATTTGAAGTTAGACCAGTGATGACAAGTAATCATAACATGCATTCACAATTATAATACATCACAAAAATAACAAAGGCAGCACGGAGCATTTAAAAATGAAATGCTATTATCATATAGAAGGATAATTTTGCAATATCTGTATCATAATGTGGATATTTTCACAATTTTTCATCGACCAGCCAAAACATAATATATAGCATCAATCCATCAAAATTGGAAAAAATGCAAGTAAAAATACAAGCTGATTGATTATTCTTTTTTGATCAAAAAGACTTATAGTCAGTTTATTTATAAGAAGAAACATACCTATTCTTTGAAAATGAATGATGGGAAATTTATTTTAATTTATATACAACATCTTATCTAAAATTTGTACAACCGAAATCTTTTCTAATTTTTTTGCAGAATGCCCTTCACCTTGCCAGACGTGTTCCAGTGATGGCCAGGCATGCACCAGTTGTTACAATGGACTGGTCCTTCATAGAGGGCAGTGCCTGTCTACATGTCCTAAATCTTACTTCCTGTCTGATGGGTTTTGTCATGAATGTCATCCTAGCTGTGTTTCCTGTACAGGACCAGGTGATACCAACTGTCTAACATGTGTACAGGGAACCAGTCGAAGCAAGAGAGGGCGCTGTAAGATGCCATGTCTGGAGGGTCAATATCTGAAGAGAGATGGAACATGTAACAGTAAGTCTCATTGCAAAGCTTTAATTTGGAACTTGATGTCCTGAAAGTTTTTTCTTTGCTTTTCAAATTTTTGGAAATTAGTCTCAAACTAAAAAAGCAAACTTTTCATGGTTTTATTCAAGGTCATTAGCAAAATGGCAAGCAGTTACGAAACATTTTTTATTGATGTTTGCCGAATTTTTTCCACTGCTTTGTTTTCTTTCCATTGCATGTTTTCCTGGCATAAGATTTAGTTCTGTTCATAGGAAAAGTAAATAATGTTTAAAACCATACAGTTCCCACATATCTTGATTTTGTTTGTCTATATTTTGTTTTTCTATTAATTTTCCAGAATGTGGTTTTGGGTGTGCTAAGTGCCACACCTCCCGGGATGGCAGTACGTCTGTCTGTTTACAGTGCGAGAGTACAGGGATGGTGGCCTTTGATGATATCTGTATGAAATCATGTCCTATTGGTAGATATGAGCAAAACAGAATCTGTAGAGGTAATCACATAAGTCATTCATGGTTGAAGAAAAAATAATGTGAACAAGAATATTTCCAAAAGACATAATGCCCCGTCTTGCAACATTTAGGACAGAACAATGGACCCCAACACTATATTGCCCCATACTTTCATAAATGGAGCATAAAATTGATGTTGCCCTTCAATATCTTGAGAAATCAGTGCTTACATTAAAATATCAATGTGGAACAGCTCGGATACTTTGCTTTCTATATAGAAATAGAAGTGAAAACAAGTATTAGTACTTTGAAAATATATTTCAATGCCACTCCAAAAAAATCTTTAAAATATAATAATGATTTAAAATAATTTCAAACTTTATATGAAAATGACATAGTAAGCTTGAGCTTTTCTCATTGTTTGACTTGAATGTTTTATTTTCAGTCTGTGGTAGTGGATGTCAGAGATGTGAGTCAGCCAATGTGTGTACAGTATGTGGACCAAACCAGATCGTATCTGATGGAATCTGTGTCAGACATTGTAGACGGGATCAGTATGTGGAGGGGAAAACATGTAAAGGTATGTATCTGATGGAATCTGTGTCAGACATTGTAGACGGGATCAGTATGTGGAGGGGAAAACATGTAAAGGTATGTATCTGATGGAATCTGTGTCAGACATTGTAGACGGGATCAGTATGTGGAGGGGAAAACTTGTAAAGGTATGTATCTGATGGAATCTGTGTCAGGCATTGTAGACGGGATCAGTATGTGGATGGGAAAACTTGTAAAGGTACATTCATGAATTGCTTTAAATTTTCAGAATTCATTGCCAGTACTTTGAGTGACTCTTAAAATCGTAAGAAAGCTAAATTAATGTTTGGATGTATGATTCATAAACAAGCTTAAAACAGTACTTAAGTCCCAGACACAAGTCAACAACTTCTGTGTTGAGTATATCCAGTTTACCATTATTAATATGCTTATCTTTTCAGATTGCTCCTCCCACTGTGTTGAGTGTATGTCCAGTGAGGATTGTTCATTATGTGATGGACAGACTTACTTGTTAAACAGACAGTGTGTAAGATCATGTGGCAGTGGTTACTATCAGAATAAATATTCCAGACGATGTGAAAGTAAGTATCGTAATGAATCAAGTTTTATCGGCTTTTCATGCAAAAAAAACCCCTAAAAATTGTAATAGTTACTTAAGTTACACATTTTAGTAGTTCTACATAAAAGGCATATTTTAACAAACAAGCTTTATTTACTGGTAGTTATTCTGTTTTAATAGCTATTATGTTTTTTTTATACTTTGTGTATTATAACAACTGACTCCTTCAGATTAGGTTTCTATGTTTAAGTTTTGTTTCATCGTTTACTGATAACTACTAATTAAACTAATGTGATTCCCTTTTCTTTAGAAAATGTCAAACCACCAGTGATCCAGCTTACCGGCCATGTTCAGGTCCAGGAGGGGGATATGGTCACCTTACCCCTGTCCTTATTTAACATCAATGATGAGGACACGCCCACAGAGACTGTTGTTATTGTTCTTGAGCATCCACCAGCCAATCAGAATCATATCGTCAAGACTAATAATGGAGTTGATGTCATTCTAGAAGCAGGGGATGTCATCACATTACAAGATCTTAGAGATGGGAAAATCAGATTTCTACATAATTCACATCTTGTTGCAAATAGTATGTATTTTAAAATTACTAAATTTCCTCCTTTAATGTATTTGTTTTAATATGTTTTCTTAATTTTCTTAAAATCTCTTGAAAGCCAACATTACAAAGGGAAAATAGTAAAACATTACTAATTCAGACATGAATTATGAGAATTGTCTCTGTGTAAAAGACTTGTTCACTATTACAGGTCAGGTAACATTTAAAGCTTATGACAGACAGTTGTACAGTGCAGAGAGAGTTTTACACATCCAGGTCATTAACCAGCATGCACCAGAACTGAAGAGAAATGGCCGTCTGCTGGCCACTGTAGGGGAGACCACTCCTATTGATAATCAACAGATTGAACTAAATACTTTAGACCCTATCAACACACATGTGAATATCATTGAAGGTAGGTCTGAATTGTTTGTTTTTTATATTAAAACAAACCAAACTTCTTTGAGATCTTGATCTTACATGAAGAATGAATATAAGGATAACATTTCAGTGCTCAAATGATAGATTTGCAGACAATTTAGATAGAATAGAATAGGTGCCTAACCTTCTAAAAGCATATTTCACAACCTATTTATTCAGACATAATGTAAATAATCTTTTTTTAAATTGTTCAGATTTATTTTACTTTTCAGGACCAGTTCATGGAAAATTTGTGAAACAAGGAAAAGAACTCCCAATCTCTTCCTTCACCACAGAAGAGCTAAATGCTGGTGCTATAGGGTACCAGTTGAATCCCCTGGTTACAGCAGACAGTGACATGTGTCTGATTCAGGTCACCGATGGATACCATGTCCTCAGCTTCATAGTCAACATTGAAATACGACAGAAGGTATAGTGAAACCTGACTAATCTGAAATCATATGGGACTGGGGAATTAGTTCAATATGGACATGATGTTCTTTAAAAAAATTTGATTGTATGAATAGATGTAAAAAGAATGAACTGAAAACTATTATTTGGTTTTGAAATGGTTTCACTTTTCTGTTATCTCAGTTTCAAATTGGGATTTATAGACTTAAACACATAATAAAATCCAGAAGTTTAGTAATTTAGCTTGTTCATGTAGCCTAATATTGCAGTATCCGCTTTATAAGAGATGATTGAACATTCTTTATTAACAGTTTCTTTTTTTTCTTCAGGTATCTTATTAATTTATTGATTATTAATTCACTAGACTTATCAGTGTTCAAATAATTGTCATGTCAATACATTTCCTATGCATATCAAAGAAACTAATTGAATAGCAGTTTTTGGCTGGATTTCACGGAGTGAAAAATCTGGGTTATAACATGGTGAATGTCGGGCAGGCGGCGTGCAGGCGGGAAGAAATTTTCATAACAGTTTTCTCAGCAACTACTAATCACAGCCATTTGATATTTGGTATACAGCCTCAAGGTGGGGTCCCATAACGTGGGGTATGATTTCAGGTCTGTTGCTCACCTACTTCCTGTTTAAGGAAATCTGGCCATTTTTGACATTGACAGATTTTCTTTTATGCCATTTCATTCTGTCATTTCAGGAGAACAGAGCCCCACTAATGGTCCACAATGAGGTTGGCCAGGCCTATGTGAATGACAAGTTTCAGATCACGCCTAATGTTCTGATGGCCAAATCTATGTCAGAGAGTAAAGATATCATCTATACACTTAATCCTACAACCAACAACCCACAACAAGGTAAATGTAACCAATGTCACACAACAAATGAAATGCAACCAACTCCTTACATTTTATATCAGACAGTAAAGATATCATCTATACACTTAGTCCTACAACCAACAACCCACAACAAGGTAAATGTAACCAATATCACACAACAATTTAAGCACAACCAACAAACCACAACAGAGTACCAATTACCACACAGAACACTTCTAAAGTTTATGTCTAACAGTAAACAACAACCCACAACAAAGTGAACTTAACCAATTCCTTATAACAATGTAAACACAACCCACATAAAGATCAAGAAAACAACAACAAACAGAGCACTTGTTAATCTATGTCTGACAGTAAAGATATTATAAACTAGATCCTACAACCAACAACACATAACAAATTCAACAAATGAATAAAAACAACAATCAACCGAAAGAATGGTAAACCTAAAACAGAGCAACTTTGAAAGTCTCATATAGCCAAACTAAAATAAGACACAATTTTTTATAGCGTCTGACAATGTTTCTTGTTTTGTTCAACATAAGTGAAGCTTTCAAGCTATAGCATTGGTTTTACCTTACTGCAAGATGAGGACAGTATCTAGCACTGGTTTCATCTAAATTCTTTACTAAATGCATGTAAGGTTTTGTCTGATTACATATAGGACTTTTATTGGTCTTTCTTTCATTAAATTGTACTTCATTAATAATGCAATAAAGAAATAAAATATTTGAATGACCTTCTTTTTTAATTTCAGGTGAAATCCTTATGATTGTGCCTATTCCATCAAATGGTGTTGGCAAAGGTTGGCAAGATGTTGGTGATGGTAAGATGGCAGCTACAATGTTCCAGTTTCTGCAGCAGGATATAAACGAGGGAAGAATTTGGTACCACAATACAGGTTCAAAGACCAAGTCTGATGTTGTTACATTTGAGGTAGTGTATTTGTAGGTAGTGATTTGGTTCAATATTGAATAATTCAGCCCAAATTTTATGTTTCTGTCAAAAAGGAAATTTGGCATTGGTAAGTATAATATCACAAAATTGTGATTGAATAAATTTAAAGATCAAAATATTTTATTTCTAAAAGCCTCAAATAATGAAACATAACAAGAATAATATATCTTAAGAAAATGGTTGTCTTTAATTTTGAAATTTTTCATTTAATTTCAAAATTTGAAAATTGTTGTGACTTATCTTAAGACAGCAAACCTTTTAGACCATTTTATCGAAAAAAATATCTTTGTTGGTCGCAGATTAATTGAATGACAAAATATCCCTTCTTTAATCATGACTAAATGACTTATTTAATCCTTTATAGGTCAAAGATTCTGGTGACCCACCCAATGTATTGAAGCAACAAACTTTACATATCAATATTATGGAACCACCCCTGGACCAAGCCAGGCCTTCAGTTGCCCCTGGGGTCCGACTAGGAATGTCTGTAAGTTCAATAGAGACTCCTTTAATGCATCATCAGCATCCTCCCCCATTAACACTCAAAAGTCAACACAGAAACATCAGTTAAAATGACAATAGACACAACAATGACTAGAATTAAATTGATATGTAGTTTACCACATTTTATATGGTTTTGAACATGGATTTGTCAGTTATAATATTTAGGACAAGATAAGCTGCAAGACAATTTGATAGCTAATATTAACTTTTTAAATGCCAATCTCGTGTAGTTGAAGATTATATTAGAAATTATTACTCTGACATTTAAATGCCTGAAACTTTTATACTACTGCATTTAAAACAGAAAGAAAGTTGAAAAGCATTCAGAAAGTGTCCTTTGGTAAATGCTGATGCATTACCATACATTGTTTTTCCAGCATGTTTTTAGCAACAAATGGTTTGAAATGTCAGTCATCCTTTACTTTCATATTGTAGGTTTTTGAAAACCAGGTAGTCCCACTGAGTATATTAGACCTATCTTTCAATGACCCTGACACCAAAGATAGAGAAATCATATACACCATCACTGAAGAGCTCAAGGAAGGGGAAGGAGCTCTGGAGAACAAGAATTTCCCATCACAACCATTTTCACATTTTACTCAAGAAGATTTGAAGCTGAATAAGATTGTATATCACCCACCTAATGTAGATATCGGCAAGGAAGAAAAAGAAGTTTTCTTTAAGTTTACAGGTATTTCTGATACAGTATATACATTTCTGTAAAAGAGAAAACAGAAAAATAATAATGTCATATAATGTCTTATATAACTAATTTTCTGCATGTGATCTTAAACAGCAAATGTTTTTCTGCTAAACATTTAAGAAATCTGTCAGATGCCCAGGGTATACATGTAAGACAAAAAAATCCCACACACTTACTTCTGCCCAGATTAGGGCCATTAAAATCATAGGTTACATTATCTTATCATTGTTTTACCATTTGGTTGACATATTTCATTTTGCTTTAATTTTCTTTTTTAGTGTCAGATGGCAGAAAGTTGAAGGACAACTCAGATTACAATTTCATAATCCGCATTTTACCAGTAAACAATCTCCCACCATTTTTCTCTCGACCTTCTGCTGTTATCAAGGTTGCAGAGGGTGGGGTTATACCTATTGACAGAACAACAGTGTCACTCAGTGATGCTGATACTCCATTGGCTGACCTCGTGTTGACCCTGGAAGAGGCTCCATCAAGGGGACATTTTGAGAAAATTACTAAAAGATCTAAAGTTGTGCTGAGAAAAGGTAAATATTGTCTTAGCATGAATTTATATTTGGCCATTTATTTCTTGGTTATATTTTGAATTTTCACATTAAGGAATCAGATAACTTTTAATAAAGATGATACTTTAAAGATTTAATACAGGGTATATGTTTTTTATTTTATTATTGTCCGTAGTGAAAAATCTTAGGTATAAAATGGTGAATGTTGGGTTGTGGGGAGACAGGAATAAATTTTCGTAACAGTTTTCTCTGCAACTTCTAATCACAGCCACTTGATATTTTGTATACAGCATCAGGTTGGGGTTCCATAATGTGGATGTCAACTTCAGGTCTGTCACTTACCTACTTCCTGTTTAACAAAATCTTACCATTTTTGACTTAGACAAATTTTTATTATTTTCACAGGTGAGAGGTTCAAGTACCCAGAGTTACTGGATGGTGGTTTCCAGTACAGCCACGACAGGACCAGTCAAGACTTACACGACCTGATTGTCCTGACAGCTAGCGATGGTAAACACGATGCCAGGATGACTATCAATGTCACAGTACTACATGTAGATCAGTCAGCTCCTATGTTGTTACCAACAGCTGTGTGTAGACTGTATGTTAATGAAGGTAATGTAGACTGAACTTTTTTAGGGAGGGGCAGGGTTAGAAAAATGAATCAGGAGTATTAAGAATTTTGTTGTCATAATATTTAAAAAAAAAAAACCCTTCAAATTGCCTCAAAAATCAAAATATATTTTTTTAACTGCTTAAAAAATTGGGGCAAGAGGGAATAAATAACTTGAAATTTTTTCATGTTGGCCATAATTAACAATAACAGGATGCAGAATAACTAAAAAAGTATCAAGTAAAGGAAAACAAAATGAGAAAACAGTCCACCTTGTTTGGGTAACGTAAAAAGGAAATGTGCATTTTTTGTCCCATTAGTTGTACTTTTCATGTTTACACGTTAACATGTTTTGTTAATGGTGAAGAAGTGATTTCCAGCAAAATGACATAAGAATTTCATACAACTCTTAGATATTGCTGTACTCTTTCAGGAGAGATAGTTCCAATAACAAGAGAAGATTTTGGATTTACAGATGAAGATTCTTCAGATGATAATCTAAAAATAGTCATGATGACATCACCACTGTATGGACAGCTGGTTTATAAGAAGAATAATGTCGTACTTAAAGATAACATTATTACACAGACAGATATCAACAATAACTTTATCAGGTTTGTAGAAAAGAAGTGAGGCTCTTTGGAATCTATTCTTTTTGTTTAAAACTACATGTAAAAATACCAGAAGGGTAAACATTACATTTTACATGTTTATCATCAACCTTGCAGCAATCACTGTTGGGTGTCTTGCAGCATAACCTTAAAAAAAGCAATGTTCTTTGTACCAAAGAGGCATTTCAATATTAAAATCAGAATAGACCAGCTAAAATCAGTGGACAAGAAAGACGAGATGAAAATAGAATGAAATGCATGATAAAACTTTTAAGGCTTTGTTTATTTTTAACATCAATATCATTTTTGTCTCGCCTGCGAAGCAGAGCAGGACATAGGTGTTACTTTACCGGCGGCGGCGACGGCGGCGTTAACTTTTTGGAAAAGTTTTATGAGCACCTCCATATCTCAAGAACCATAGGTCCTGGGTTGATGAAACTTGGTATGCATATGCCCCAGTAGTAGCTTAGCACAGTTGCATCCCCATCTTTTGACCTTGACCTTGATTTTCCGGTTGAGTGACTTTGACAATTTTCAATACATATAATAGCAATGGAAAAGTTTTGCGAGCACCTCCATATCTCAAGAATTATAAGTCCCAGGTTGATGAAACTTGGTATGCATATGCCCCAGTAGTAGCTTAGCACAGTTGTATCCCCATCTTTTGACCTTGACCTTGATTTTTCGGTTGAGTGACTTTGACAATTTTCAATACATATAATAGCAATGGATAAGTTTTGCGAGCAACTCCATATCTCAAGAACTATTGGTCCTAGGTTGATGAAACTTGGTATGGGTATGCCCCAGTAGTAGCTTAGCACAGTTACATCCTCATCTTTTGACCTTGACCTTGATTTTCCGGTTGAGTGACTTTGATTATTTTTATTGCATATATTTGCAATGTTTAGGTTCTATAAACATCTTTTGATCTCAGAAACTGAAAATCCATGTAAATTCAAAATATAGTGGAAGTAAGAAAGAATAATTGTTTCTGATGGTGCCGGCAGGCGAGACATACTTTAGTGTTAACTCTTGTTGGACTTTGACCATTCTCTTTATAAACTGCATTTATATTTTAGTTACATGTCAGACAAGGAGATAGGGAGTGAACCAATCACTGAGGTCCTTACATTCAATGTTAGTGACAGTAGTAAAAACGTCCTGCCCAATCAGATTCTTTCTATTGTTATAGAACCAGTAGACAACAAGGCACCAGTTGTAACTGTAGGTGGAGCAATCCAGGTGAGAACCAATATTTATAAGAGACATTTATGTTTTGAAGATAAGTGGGCCTCTCATAAGGGTAAGGTTTAGGTTAAGGACATTACTTTTATTTCATTTTTTTCATTGTCTCCGACAAAGAAAATATATAAATAAAATTAAGTAAACGCCTGCAATGTCGATTTGGACAGCCAGGCTATAAACATTAAATGGTAGTAGTTTGAAGATAAGTGGTGAACAGGCAGGGGCATGGTATCATGTGATGCTCTTTGTTACGTTCTGTGTCTAGAAAAGTTAAGGACTTGAACTAAATATTGCACAGCTGCAAAGTACAATAAGATTATGATCAATTTCAAATTTCAGTACAATTCAAAGTTTCTTAATTCTTAGTTATTTTGAATTAGACCCCTTTAGTTAAGCATTTTTACATTGGTTGGATGTCATCTAAGGCCCATATAGATCCCTGCCTTGTTTTGGGTTTCTAAGTGTCTAATGAATGTATTACTTTATTAGATTGAAGAGGGAGGAGATATCATGCTAACATCAGATAACATAAGAGTCACAGATATGGACACAGACCTATCAATGCTGATGGTTGAAATTCAAACTGAACCCAAGTTTGGAACTGTTCTGTCTAAAAAATCAGGTAGTTATCTTGCAAAATCAAAGATACTAGGTGTATCAGAAAAGTACTATTGAGAAACCTTAAGTTTGATACATTCACATCTGTGTAACAATATGTTCATCATACTTCATAATTAAAAATTCAAACATCTAACACAAAACAAAGATATCTAAATAAGCTTAGTAACTGAAAAAGATATTTTTAAAATATTCTACCGAAACTTTCAATAGAGGAACTCTTAGTTTACTGTATGGGCATCACAAATATATTCTGTAAACATTTCTCTTTTAAATGAATCATTACTAAAGTTTTTTCTTTATAACTCCTAGTAATGTTCTATTAATCTTTCACATTATAGCCGTAGAAGGATCAGAGAAGTTGTCCAGCCAGCCTGTTACACAATTCTTTGTCCAGGATCTACTGGATGGATATATTTACTACAGTCAGTCTGCTCATAAGAACAAGGAACCAGTCATGGACAGCTTCCTGTTTCATGTGACTGATGGCACAAATACATCACCCTTACAGAGATTTGATGTTAACATTGTGGTGAGGCTCTTCATTTTATGCATACAAACTCTTTGATGTTTAGATTACACTTAGTCCCACTTTTAAAATGCGATTCTCTTTTAATATTCAATGTTGTATGCAGCAATGTATTTTAAAAGAATGTAATTCTTTTAATAAGTAGTAAAAGTTCATCAACAATTTATTAGCATTGAGTATGCTTATAATTATTATTCTTTAGATATATGTCTTAACTAAAGTATAGGGGTTCTTTCACAAATTAGGTTTACCTTCAGGTTTAAGATTGTTTTTGATAAATCTAAAGGGGGTCTGTGTCTCTACAACTGTTTGCTTTTATTGAAATGTAGTAATGAAAGTTACATTTTACTAATAATCATTGATGCTTTACCTACTTTTCAGTTAATCAATGATGAGGAGCCTATACTGGTGACAGAGCAGTTATTTGTGAAGGAACATCAGGCAGTAGTTGTCACAAACTCCTCCATCTACGTCATAGATATGGATACAGACCCATACAATCTACTGCTCACTGTAGAAACTCTGCCACAACATGGTAAGGTAACTGATGATATATTAGGTTTTAACTACAGTAGTTGACAAATTGAACATCAGTCATTTGTCATCACAAACTCCTCCATCTACGTCATAGATATGGATACAGACCCATACAATCTACTGCTCACTGTGGAAACGCTGCCTCAGCATGGTAAGTTTAATGATGATATGTTATGTTTTAACTACAGTAGTTGACAAATTGAACATCAGGCAGTGGTTGTCACAAACTCCTCCATCTTTGTCATAGATATGGACACAGAACCATACAATCTACTGCTCACTGTAGAAACACTGCCACAACATGGTAAGGGTACTGATGATATGTTATGTTTAAGGTAATGTTTTTCACTTTTTGATAAATCAAACATCAGGCAGTGGTAGTCACAAACTCCTCCATCTACGTCATAGATATGGATACAGAACCATACAATCTACTGCTCACTGTAGAAACTCTGCCACAACATGGTAAGGTAACTGATGATATATTAGGTTTTAACTACAGTAGTTGACAAATTGAACATCAGTCATTTGTCATCACAAACTCCTCCATCTACGTCATAGATATGGATACAGACCCATACAATCTACTGCTCACTGTAGAAACGCTGCCACAACATGGTAAAATTGAACATTTGCTGTTTACATTTTATTGTCACGTACTGCAACATAAAGCCAGAGCATGGAAAAGACAAACCTTTTCCAGTTCATGTCTGTGTGTTATTTGCATTGTTAAACGAAGTATCATCCTTATAACTTAGTAAAACTTAATGTTTCTATTTAAAGTACTGTGGGTAAAAATTAAGTATGGTTGACATTTTTTAGCTAAAGTTATGTCCCTTTGACCATAAAAATCAAGAGCACAGGGTACTATTATTATTTTAACAGTAAAACTAATGAAAAACTGTTCTGTAAGGAGTTGGTTGGTTGTCTTTATTCACTTATTAGTTTTGGTATAATGTAATGCATATATCCCTAACCTCCATAAACATGTTTATTCTCTATAGGAATCTTAGGGAGAAGAGATTTTAGAATTGATCCTTTAGACAGAATAAGACCTATACCACAAGGTGGAACGTTTACTTATCAGGTAGATATTGCTTTAAGTTGCCTTTTCTGTTTGCTTAAATGAACTAGCTACTATAGGGACTGAAACTTATCAAATACAGCTTTGCTTCAGGAATGAGCAGTAAATAATAATAATTGAAATAATGATAGGTTAAGCATAACATGGTATTAATCATTTGTAAAAATAAAAATCCTGACAAATTTATACTAATTTGTTGGAAAATTAAATAGAATTGAATTTACCTCTGAGTATTTTGTTTTTGATCAGGATATATTAGATGATCTGATAGTTTACCAACACAGTGGAAAGGTTGTTCAGGGTGACAGAGTAACCTTGAAAGTTTCTGACGGGGATTTCAGCGATACCAGTGCCCTAGACATTGTTATAGGGTTGGTAGATGATGAAACCCCCAGAATGGCTATCAACAGAGGTCTAAGACTTAAATCAGGTAACTGTAAAATTGGTGTTGAATCACTTGATATTATTATCTAGAATTATTTGCAAACAGCGCCTCACAGCTTCAAATCCAAAGGTTTGTGACTTTTGTTGTAGATTTTAAAACATATTTTTGGTATTCTTCTGCCTCTTTTTTATGCTCAATTTTCTCCCTTAAACATGTTCTTTAACAAGGTCTGACACATGTAAACTAAGTGTCTATTACATGTAGATTTAGTTCACTTTGTACTCTTGTACTTCTACTCCCATATCTTGATGTGTTGTTAAATAATCTACATCTTCATGTTTTTATTTTTCACACTATATTCATAAAAATTATGTGACAGAAAAATGATTTGAAACTCAACTAGAAACTAAATATTCTTTCACTTTAATTGTGATCAATATTTTCAGGTACCAGAGTATCAATCAAGTCAAAGGATCTAAAAGCTACCGACATTGATTCAGAAGACACTAAACTTCTTTACACTCTGACACGTGATCCTACTGGTGGCCATTTACTCCTCCATACTGAGGGAAGGATGGTGACATTGTCAAGCAGGGGACCAGTCAAGAGTTTTACTCAGTCAGATGTTGATCAGGGTCATTTGGAGTTTGAACATCCTCCAGGGGAGATAACTGGTGTATTAACATTTAAATTTGATGTGACAGATCCAGAGGGAAATAAACTGATCAATCAAATATTTTATATCACAGTTGAAGGTATAGTTCTCAAATTCTTCTTTTTATTTGTTTTCAAATCTAAATCTGGGTGTCGTTTCGAAAAGCTATTGTAAACTTAACTTGCATGTCATCCCATTTAAATTGCATGCCATAACAAGCATATTTGTTAATCATTGTATCGGCATAACATTTATAAGGTTAGTACAAACAATTAATAAATTACAAAAATATTTTGTTTTAAAATGAACCATAAGCGTCATTGTGCAGAAGTTCTATGGACAAAAGATAAAAGATGTTTAAATTAAGTAGGACAACATTGTCTTAAGATGCATTTCATACTGTTACATTCATATCTTTTATGTGTTGATTTCAGAGGATAGAATGCCACCTAAAGTCATCAACAATAAGCAGTTGGTGTTGACTGAAGGATCAATACTGAAGATCACCACTGATGAGTTGTCATTTACTGATGATGACTCAGAACCAGGACTGTTACAGTATTACGTGTTGACAGCGCCATCTCTTGGTCATCTAGAACTTACAAGTGCTCCTGGTAAGCTAGACAACAACTTGTAGAAATTAATTGTGCTGAAAAAAAAACATTCATGTTTTTATTTTGCTTTTTTTTTTAACTAGTAACTTAGTGTACCAATGCAAGAATAAGAGTATGAGTATGAGAGAAGCAAAGAAGAGCCAATTGGGCACACAAATGCTGGAAGTTTGAAAAAGCAAAGTAAAAAAATATGTTATAAAGAAAAACTCAAAGAAACAGACATAGTCAGTACATGTATTATAGTCAGTGATTTACTGTGTGTGTGGAATACAGAAGATAGACAAAATATATTATTACATGTACTGCAACCAGCAATCCCAATGAGGGTTGATTCAGATGCTTTGGAATCCTAAGCAATTCCTGCTTTTTTAAACACTCTGGAAAATAAGACAATTACCGTATTTTGCCATGTATAGTGCGCATTTATGTACAATGCGCACCCCCTTTTCATTATGAAAATCTGGGGAAAAAACGAAGTTTTGTGTAAAATGGGCGATCATTTTTTATGACAAGGAACCCTCAAAATTTGTCTCTTTTTTCAGGTAGAAAGACTACAGATGAAGATTTTTTAATGAAAATAAAATTGTTTTGTAATTATTGTGAAAATAAAAATAAACTGTTATACTATTTGTGTCTTTTATCTAACTGTTTAAATGACAGCGAAATCGTAAATCCCGGTAATGGTCCCCCTTTTCAATCAACAAACAACAAGTGTTAACCCAAGCTGACATCTTTTGATGAAAACAATAAAGGTGTCAAAACAGTGACTATTCAAACAATCCTGAAGTATTACAGCTGAATGGCTTTAATTGTTAATTGTCCAAGCCTGTTTACAAAAGATCGATGTTTTGTGCAAATTGGCCTCAGTGTCAAAACAAATAATTACCAGTAAATCTAAATTATCTCCAGCTTGGGATGAGTATTTATTCACAAAACAATTAGAAAATGGCTATCTGTTGCTCAAATAATTACATGAAAGTGTAAACAAACCATTCTATTTTTAGAATTATTTAAATGAGGTTACTTAGGGGAATACACATTATTGATCCAGAAAGGAAACAAGTAATGGAAGAATGAATAAATAAATTAAAATCATATTTTATTATTCTTATTTTGAATAAAGAAATTGGATAGAAGTATTTTTTAAGAGTACAAATATAGTTTTACCAAACTAACAATAAACATTAAACCGAAATGGCGGTCGATATGAAAATGAGTTAATAAACAAACACATGAAGACACTGGAATTAAGTTTTTATTTGATAAAAGCAGGATAAATTTTATTTAGAGATACTAATAATGAACAGGATTCAATAGAAATCACGGAGTTATGATTCTTGTATTCAATCATGGATGAATCTTGTGTCCAAAGTCTGACAAACATCGATCTTTTGCCGTTGCCGATGTTCATGAAAATGTATGAAAATCTCATATAGGGTTGTATTGTGCGCACCCCTATGTTAGATTCTGGAAATTATTGTAAAAAACTGCGCACTATACACAGCAAAATACGGTAGAAAATATTTTCTTTCTGTTGACATTTGCGCTGGCCACGAGTAATAAGTGTAATGTATTTTTAGGCATACCAATAACACAGTTCACTCAGTCTGATCTTGCAGCCAACACGGTGTGTTATGTACATACAAGCCAGGAAGAGATTTATATGGATAGTTTTACATTTACAGTGTCAGATGGGAAAAATGAGGTAATATAAGCACAAACTAATTGCATACAAGTTGAAAAAAAGATTTTCATTTCCAACTTACAAACAGTATACAATAAGAAAATTTTGAAAATATTGGATCTTTTCCCATTTCTTCTATTTTGGTTTCCCGCCAAAAACAATAATTCCAAAGTGAAATAACTTGGAAAATCGACACATGACCCCCTTTTTCAAATGAATATATCAATGTGTCTTGGTATTACCATTAATTATGCAAATTTGTTTTAAAAAGTAAGATGGTCGACCAAAGTAAACTATCCCCTTACAAGCACTAACTTATTACAAATTTAATTCTTATCTTCCTCAGATACGTCAGAAGTTCAACATTGCCATTACTCCTGTAGATGATGAGATTCCTGTTGTCATTAACAACGGATTGAGGGTCCAGGAGGGGGTCAGGAAAACTATCACAGAATTTGATCTGAAGGCTGAAGATAGGGATACACCAGTAAGTTACATTGTTGATTAATGAATGTTTGTTGACTACTCTAAGCCATATGCTAGATTTTAATCTCTTCCTGCCTCCTCAAAATATTTTATTTTGATTTGTTGGGAAATGTTGTTTAATTTTGGCTAACTTTCTTTAAAAATGGCAGAACATTTTATCAAAATGGATAAAAAATAAAAAGTAAAATTAGCCTGCCCGGCCCATATTTTCAAGAAATTTGGATGAGAATCTTGAAATTTTTTTAATTTGTCCCTAACAAGAAATTTTATTCTAATTAAATTTTCAAATTCTAAAACATTACAAAGTTCAATGGCTAGACACCTTTTATTTTCACATCATCAAGAACTTAAAAAGCATATTTTAAAAATAAATAGATAAAAACTGATATTTTTTCCATATCATTTAATAGGAAAGTTCATTGACATTCCACATTATGAACACCCCAGTACATGGAACGTTAGACTTTAAGCAGGGAGAATTCTATATGCCAGTTACTACCTTTACCATGGCTGATATTTATAACGGCAGAATAAGCTACCATCACGATGGAACTGAGACGATAAGGGATAATTTTTCCTTCACTGTGACAGATGGCGCCACTGACAAGTTTGCTATGCAGAATGATCAGGGAAGGGGTGATATTACTGTTACCACAAAACCTGAGGTATATAATTCCTGATAATCTATTTGAATGACAAGGAGTTGTAATATTTTAAGCAAGTGTATTGTTTTGATTTAGTTGCAATTTCAAATGTTTTTGCTTTCTGATTTTATTACCTGGTGGTGATCATAAAGTTCTAGGTAGTGCAAATTAGTTGATGGACTGGTTGCATAGATATGCTTCTCTTCATCAGTGAAAATCTTTGATATAAAGATAAATTTTTGAAAAAGTACTAGTATTCATTATAAAATGGAATTTATAATTAAAGGCACAAGCATCTTAAGTAATATTTTTTTGTCTTCTTTCTTTTTTAGGCCTTTGTCATTGAGATAGTCCCCATGGACGATGGAATGCCAGTCCTTAAGACAAAATTAGGACTACAGTTCCTAGAACAATCTGGAAACATGGTTTGTAAAAGTACAAGAAATCTTAGGATGGCATTTCAAAAATATGGATACTGCTTAATGCTTTACAAAATAAAAAAGAAAACTTAAGGGTTCCCATTATACAATAAATGTCCTGGAAATCAGTGTTGAAGATCACAAAACACCTTTATTTTTAATGGAAATTGAACATGAAATGTTAAAAGACCATAATTTATAACTTTAAAATCACTTTCAAATTTTCATAGATTTATGTTGATATTTTTGCAAAATCTATGGAAAAGTCTTAATTTGTGTGCTTTAGATGCTTTTCACAGTTATAACAAGCATTGTTTCTGTTACATTCATGTAGGTATACAACTTGATTACATCCCGAGATCTTGAAGCAACAGACATTGATACTTTACCTAGGGATCTGACATATGTTATAACCCGAGGTCCTGACCATGGTCGACTAGAGAACACTGCTAATCCTACTGTAGCCATCTACTCATTTACACAAGGTATATCTTATTATCTTTTATATGTTTGCTGTGATTGGCAGAAATGCCATATTGGGAGCACTATCAGTTGACCTGTGCTGTGTTCTGCAAATAATTTCCTTTATAGATTTTTCAGCAACTACATGTACTTACCGTATATACTGTGGATTCACTTATTTTTGTGGGTACCAATTTTCGTGGTTTGATGAAAAAGGACTAGTACAAGGATTCTTAAATTCATGGTTTTTGAAGACTGCAGCATGCAAATCAAGGTTAAATTACCTTTTTATTGGGCATCAATTTTCGTGGGTAAAGGCCACCCACGAAAACCACGAAAATTGATACGAATGATAATGAAACCACAGTTATTTGGTTTACTGAAAAGTAACAGCACTTTTTAGCTCACCTGGACCAAAGGTCCATGTGAGCTATTGCAATCACTTGGCGTCCGTCGTCGTCTGTCGTCTGGCGTCTGTCGTCTGTCCTCTGTTAACAATTTTTCAAAAATCTTCTCCTCTGAAACTACTGAACAGAATTTAATGAAACTTAGTATGATTGATCCTTAGGATGTCCTGTACAAAAGTTGTGTTTCGATTTTTGATCCGTCAAAAAACATGGCCGCTGTGGCTAAAAATAGACCAGGGGGTCAGACTACTGTTTTTGGCTTGTAAATCAAAAAGTATAAGAGATAGATGAAATCTGATGCCACCCTGCTGCTTCAGCATCAAAAGTTCTACTAAAGTCTCCATTGGGTCGAAGTTGTCAGATGATCCCTTATAGGGGTTACAGCCCCTTAAAGGTGAAAAATAGCGTTTATTCATGTTTTTGGCTAATAAAATGAAAAGTATTGCAGATAGAGAAAAGCTGTTGCTTGCTTAAATGTTCAGCTCATTTAGCTCTACAAAAGTTGTCATAGAGTCGAAGTTGTCAGATGACCCCTTATAGGGGTTACAGCCCCATAAAGGCAAAAAATAGTGTTTTTGGCCTATAGAATGAAAAATATTGCAGATAGAGAAAAGCTGTTGCTTGCCTTAATGTTCAGCTCATTTAGCTCTACAAAGTCTCCATAGGATCGAAGTTGTCAGATGACCCCTTATAGGGGTTATATTTTACAGCCCCTTAAAGGCAAAAAATAGTGTTTTTGGCCTATAGAATGAAAACTATTGCAGATAGGGAAAAGCTGTTGCTTGCTTTAATGTTCAGCTCATGTAGCTCTACAAAAGTTGTCATAGGGTCGAAGTTGTCAGATGACCCCTTATAGGGGTTACAGCCCCTTAAAGGCAAAAAATAGTGTTATTGGCCAATAGAATGAAAAATATTGCCGATAGAGAAAAGCTGTTGCTTGCTTAAATGTTCAGCACATTTAGCTCTACAATGTCTCCATAGGATCGAAGTTGTCAGATGACCCCTTATAGGGGTTATATTTTACAGCCCCTTAAAGGCAAAAAATAGTGTTTTTGGCCTATAGAATGAAAACTATTGCAGATAGGGAAAAGCTGTTGCTTGCTTTAATGTTCAGCTCATGTAGCTCTACAAAAGTTGTCATAGGGTCGAACTTGTCACATGACCCCTTATAGGGGTTACAGCCCCTTATAGGCGGAAAATAGTGTTTTTGGCCTATAGAATGAAAACTATTGCAGATAAGGAAAAGCTGTTGCTTGCTTTAATGTTCAGCTCATTTAGCTCTACAAAAGATGTCATAGGGTCGAAGTTCTCAGATGACCCCTTATAGGGGTTACAGCCCCGTAAAGGCAAAAAATAGTGTTTTTGGCCTATAGAATGAAAACTATTGCAGATAGAGAAAAGCGGTTGCTTGCTTAAATGTTCAGCTCATTTAGCTCTACAAAAGTCTTCATAGGGCCGAAGTTGTCAGATGACCCCTTATAGGGGTTACAGCCCCTTAAAGGTGAAAAATAGTGCTTTTGGCCCTTAGAATGAAAACTAGAGAAAAGCTGTTGCTTGCTCAAATGTTCAGCTCATTTAGCTCTTCAAAAGTTGTCATAGGGTCGAAGTTGTCAGATGACCCCTTATAGGGGTTACAGCCCCTTAAAGGCGAAAAATAATATTTTTGACCTATAGCAGATAGAAAAAAGCTGTTGCTTGCTTAAATGTTCAGCCATTTAGCTCTACAAAAGTCTCCATAGCGTTGAAGTTGTCAGATGACCCCTTATAGGGATTACAGCCCCTAAATTAACATGTTCATGATTTTTGCTTATATAATGAAAACTATAGCAGACAAGGAAAAGTTGTTGCTTGCTTAAATGTTCAGTTTATTTAGCTTTACAAAGTTCTTTATAGGGTTGACATCAAGACCAGGTGAGCGATTCAGGCTCCTGGGAGCCTCTTGTTTAGAAAGAAAGCTTAGGGTCATGTGAAACTGTCAAATTGTATCTTATGGATTTTTTTGCTGAATGCAAAGCTTATACAGGGTAATATTTTACAAGAAATGTACACCTTAATCACTCATACATGTGACGGATCCGTGATGAAAAATCTGGAGATTTTGATTTTATTGGCTGGAGATTTGCCAAAAAAGCGGCAGATTTTCAATGCTCATTAAAATTGCATTTCAATGTCAATTGAGGACGCTGGCGTGTGCCAAATATACATGGCTTCACTGATTAATCTCCAACTGTTTATACAATCATCAGGTCAATTATGGCAATAAACCTTTAATTAAGACCTTACCTGTTAAATTAAAGTCTGCCTAATTAACAAACCCATGAAACACTGGAAAAGTTTTATGACTGAACAATTAAAATGTCTGTAAAACTAAATTTTTGTCATGTCTTAAAAAAAGCAGGAGATTACACAAAAAGTCGGGCGAACGGGAGATAGATAAAAAAGTTGGGAGATTTCGTCTCCCGGCAGGAGAATCACATGCATGATCACTCAGACCAAACTGAGAGAAGTGATTAAGTAACTGTGATATCCTTAAATCTTTGGCATTCATTTTTATGAATTAGGTAAAAAAAACTTTTGTGGATTCTAGAGTTATGTTTTTTACATCCCTTCATTCAAATTAACATCAGATCCTTTACACTAGTAATCAAATGTTTTGGTTTGCTTTGTCCATGAAAATTATACCTCAACATAACTTTAAATTTGTCTTTATTTTATATAGAGGATATTAACAATGAGGTTATCTGTTACATTCTGACCAGCGAACATGACGTCACAGAAGATAAGTTCACCTTTGACCTTGTGGACAGTAAACCAAACCGTGTGACAGACAATGTGTTCCATATTATGTGGTCTGTGATTGAGTTTGCTGCAGAGGACTTTAACGTGACAGAATCTGCTGGCGTCATTAGGATACCAATCATTAAGAAAGGCAACCATAAACAGGTTAATACATAACTACATGGCCCCATCTACCAAAGTAAAGGGGCAAACAGTGTTTTTGTTGGTCTCAAATTAGATTTATCTTCAGGTTTAAGTTGATTTTTAACATTGCCATGTGGGGCATTGTACCCTTTAAACATGTTCTTTTTAAATTTGATGCACATTTTCTTCCTTATGGAAAAACCAACCTGTTGTAAATATTTTCCATTACAAAGACTGATAGTATGAATTTTTACCCTAGCTATTACTAAAGTTGATTGATTTAGTTTGGATACCTTAGAAATTGATAAAATTTATCAATTCTTAGCTTAAACTGTAATGTAAATTATAAGTTAGTTACTAAATTTTACTATTTTTGACCTTTCAGTATAGTGTTGTTACTTGTGTCACGTCCTCTGACTCGGCCACATCTGTGTCTCCAGCAAAGCGTCCAGGTGATCATGATTATGTCGACTACTCAGGTCAGATTCAGTTTGATGCTTGGCAGGATTTGAAAGTTTGTAATGTTATCATCAATGACGACTCGACATTTGAAGGACCAGAGAGATTTGTTGTGAGGCTGTCACAGCCTGTCTACAGTCTGATTGGGTCAAGGAGTCGAGCCATAGTCACAATACAAGATGATGAAGACAGTGAGTACAAGTCCAAATTAGTGCTCTTTCATTTTTGAGACAAGAGTTTTTACATGCATCACCAACAATGAAAGCATGTCTAAAATCTACTATATAATTACTTGTTTTCCCGTTGCCTGCTCAAGTATAACCAATTGGTTGGGATATTAATTTTGCTCTTTGATATTCATTTACTTTTAGTGTGTGCATCTACAAAAATAGAAAATTAAAAAAAATAATGAGATGTGGAATAAGTGTACACAACGCCAGCTCACATAACAAGCAGTAATTTAGAAAACCATTATGGAATACCACCAGCAGCCTTTAACAAGGCCAGTAGGTGCTGCTTGCCATTCTGAAATTGATCCAAGGTCTAAATTAAATTCATATAATTCAAATCCAGTCCTGAAGTCTATATAAAATATTTTTCAGATTCATTTTAGTTTCTTTTGACAGACACTATATATATAATAGTTCTGTTGTGTAATCTTTGACGTAAGCTTTTTTGTGATCATGGTGAGATTCATGGTATGAAAATATCTGACAACTTACCATTTTATCCTTCAGAGCCCAGCATTGAATTCAAAGATGTTGTTTACCATGTAAATGAAACCAGTGGCATTGTGTCAGTTGAACTGATCAGAAAAGGTAAGTTGGATGTTTGTATGAATATAAAGATCTTCTTCATAAAAGTATGATAGAAACTAGGGCATCCAATTATAAAAAATGTTAAAAAATGGTATGACTTTGCAACATTTACACCATATGCACCATAAAATTGAATTAATGTGGAAAATGAATATATAATAATGGTCATATATTTTACAGAAGACTTAGGTACTAGTGTTTCAGTTGTGTGTTACACGTCAAGTCTGACAGCCAGGGGAAGTAACCTTGACTTCCTGAACTCCGGATCTGATTACATCACTAGAGGGCAGGGCAATCAGTACAGGGTAACATTCCAACCAGGGATGGAAACAGCAAACTGTGATATTAAGGTAACAGTGTCAAAATTATTTTGTTTCTTCAGTATAGGAAGAGCATATAAAGTTGGAAACTTTGGTTGAAGAAGTAATCTGTAAACAAAGAACTGAAAATAACAATGCTATTACTTTCTTCAAGGGAAGTTTCTGAAAGGTCATTAAAATACTTATTTTTTAAAACATGTTTTAACCTTTCGGACATATTCATATGGTGTCTGACATTTTCAACTCATTAGGTAGAGCTCATCTTTTAAGTCTTGAATTGACAAAAACTTAAGTCAGGCATTGTAGTTTTGATTTCAAGATAATCTCTTTCATAAGGAATTGCAATCAACTTTTTTTATTGGTTTAGATTATTAGACGACAGCCAGTTTAAGAATTCAGAAGAAGTCAAAGGTTGTCTGATCTCTACATGTATGTTATTTGTTTTTTCATTGTTGTAGATCATTGATGACAGTGAGTTTGAGAATTCAGAGGAGTTTGAAGTTGGCCTGATGTTGCCCACATACAACACCATTATAGGACCTGCCAGTAGAGCTACTGTGATTATTGATGGACCAAATGATGGTAAGGATGATCTGATGAAGCATAAATATCTATCACATTTGAATTTTTGTGAAATCTTAAAACTTCCTGTATTTATGAATAGACAGGAATGAGAATCTTAATTTAAAAGTTGAAGTGCACAAGAGAACAACATGGAGATATACTACTGAGATCTGAGGCAAACAATTGATAAATGCTACATAAAAGTTACATATATATATTTTTTATTACGGCTCAAATGTCTCTACGTTTCAGCTATTCAGCCTTCATAAGGAGTGGAAAAGTCCTGATCAAGTTACACCATCTTGATTTCTCATTCAAAAGTTACAATTGTCATAAAAGTTAAGACTGTTAAATCTTAGTTAAGGAAGAGTCTTAAGAGGAAACACAAGATCTAAAATTATTCATTGACTTGTACAAAGGATAGATAAATCTTTCAGGGTAAATTTTTCCTTCAATTTTCAGAATCATCTGTCTACCTTTCCCTGTCTCAGTACCATTTTGATGAGAATTCTGGTGATGTGGAAGTGGACGTCATCCGTAGTGGCTCAGACCTGTCACATGACACAGTGGTTTGGTGTGCCACCCGCATGTCTGAGCCACCATCTGCCACACCAGGACAGGACTACATTCCAAGTTCTAGTCAAATTACATTTGGGCCAGGGGAGAGAACTAAGGTAATGCTGATACATGTACAGGCTAAATGTGAGTAAATGAGATGTGAGAAAGATGAGTATGCATTGAAACATTATATTATACCCCCTTACGTAAAAAAGGGCTATCTTGCAATCACCTTGTTTGTCTATTTGCTTATTTGTCTTCCCTTTCAAACTTTTTTAACAGATTTCTCATCTTCCACAGCAGCAATTGATTTAAAATGTGTTACAACCTATTGATTGCATTTGTTTAATGATACATAGTTAATTATACTCCTGCTTCGAAGAAGTGGGGAGGATATACTGTTTTGCATGTGTCTGTCCTTGGTTCCGTCATACTTTTCCGTCAAACTTTTTTATTCACTTATAACTCACCAACTATTCCTGGGTTGCTGAAATTGGTAACAAGCTTGATATGGACAAGATGTATTGTGGGATACTTTTTTGGATCCATCAAACATTTACTTCCTGTTTGATGAAAACTTTATATTTAACACATGACATAGTTGTGAAAGCAGGGGGAATCACTAGTGAGCATTGGCTCATGTATTTCTTGTTAAAAACAAAATGTTAACTAAGCTTTGCTGATTGTTCATTGTATGATTTATTATCAAATGCTTCAATTAGATATTTTAATTGTATTTTGTCCCTCATTTTTACAGAAATGTAGGCTGACAATTGTTGATGATGTTGAGGAACCAAAAGTTGAAGGGAATGAAACATTCACTGTGTTTCTCAGTACTCCTATAGGAAGTATACTGGATCTACCCTATACAGCTACTGTCTGTATCTATGACAACAAGTTAGACAGTAAGTCATCCTTTCAATACGTTCTTTTGATTTGTCATTTGAATACAAATTATTTTGACATATTCTTTGTTTCCTCCACATGGTCATTTTTGCATTAAGTCTTAAAGAGTTATAAGGATTTTAATAAATAATGTAGGTTAACAAATCCATGTCTACCTTTTCAAATATTTGTTTTGAATGTCAAAATAAATGTATAAAAACCAAAATTTAAGAAAGTTTGGAGCGAACAAATTATTTCAAACTGATGTGTCATCTATAAAAGGCTAATCAGAGATGCTTAAGCCTAAGGTTGTTAGGCCAAAATAAAGTAGAGTCTAGAGAGCACATTAAGTAATAAGGAGGGTGCAAAATTCAATATGCACTATCTTTTTCAGTTCCCAAGATGCAATTTAAGTCTGAAGAGTACACAGTCAATGAGACTTCTCAGACATTAAATGTCCCTGTCGTCAGGTCAGGTGACATTGATTACGAATCGTCAGTGATTTGCTACACTCGACAAAATACTGCCATTGTGATGATGGACTACTCAGAGAGGCCTCTGACAGAAGCATCCAGAATAACATTTAAGCCAGGAGAAAAGGTTGGTTTTGTTATTTATGTTGGTAAACAAACAATATTCAGACTGTAGTACATCAAAATAGAATTGTGCCATTCATTTACATTTCTCCAAAAAAAAAATTTAAATTAACAAATCACCTTGTACTTGTAGACATTTCATCTCTCAAGATCTCTGATCATTGAAGGGAAATAACTGGACTTATTATTTTTTCCCAATATAGAGTTCAATATGAAGTGGGATGTATCTTTTTGTGAGCTCACTCACAGTATTGTTTGTTTTCTTTAAACTTAACGAAATATGTCAGTTATCAGAATTGCAGAGTAAAAAAATGTAACAGATAGATCTTAATAGGAGTTACATCTCTAAGG
The DNA here is from genome assembly GCA_963971305.1 of Arcuatula senhousia. Taxonomy (NCBI): domain Eukaryota; kingdom Metazoa; phylum Mollusca; class Bivalvia; order Mytilida; family Mytilidae; genus Arcuatula; species Arcuatula senhousia. The sequence goes on from OZ020307.1 coordinate 61,267,387, forward strand.
CAATTAGCTAATATACTATTACTTGAGAAAAATGAAGTACTTTCAATGCTAACTTACATAGTTTACATTGACTTCTTATTAATTTCAGGTGAAAAATTGTACAGTTCACATTGTTGATGACACAGATTTTGAACCCAAAGAATTATTTTATCTGAGACTGGCTGAACCCCAGGGGACAGAACTGATTTCAGCAGATTTAGGGACTATCGTCATGACTACTATTTATATCAATAATGATGAGGATGGTAGGTGTACTTTGAAATCAATCATGTGACATGAATAAAGTTGGTAAAACCATGTTTATATCAAACACACTTCAAAGATCTTGTTAGGAAACATATGATTTTGACAGTTATCAAGGTGATTTCTGAAATTTGGGATCATTTGACAGGAATTTTATACTATATCTCAGATTTTCAATGCAATTAATTGAAATTTTTTATATTAAAAGTAGAGGAAACTGTTTGGTGTGTTTAAATCTTATTTAATAAAGAAGATTATTTTAATAAGAATTAGTATCAACTTTAACAATTACTTGATTGGTCACTTGTCTCAATCAAGTGCAAGGGCATAGAAATCTTACTTATCTGTCAATTATGTTCCATAATAAGTTCTCTTACAACTACAACTCTTTATGTTTTTTTTTAAATATCAATACATAACTTTTTGTATCTTATTTTTATTATTTTGAATAGTTTAAAATTCAGTACTGGTAAATAGTTGTTTTTTAGGAAGTGAACAGATATTTTAGAAGTTATATCAGATTAAAATTAAATTTGGTAACTTGAACCCCACTGATGAAACATAATGTCAATGATTTGTACCATTTTTAGCTCACCTGGCCAAAGGCCATGTGAGCTTATGCCATCACTATGCGTCCGTCGTCGTCGTCCGTCGTCGTCCGTCGTCGTCTGTCGTCGTCTGTCGTCCGTTAACAATTTCAAAAATCTTCTCCTCTGAAACCACTGAACCAATTTAACAGAAACTTGGCAGGAATGATATATGACATGTTGGCAACAAACGATCCTCATTTTGAAATGCTTTGATAAAAAACATGGCCGCCGTTGCTAAAAATAGACTAGGGGGGTCAGACTACTGTTTTTGGCTTATAAATCAAAAAGTATAAGAGATAGAGGAAATCTGAGGCCACGCTACTGATTCAGCATCAAAAGCTCTACAATAGTCTCCATTTGGTCAAAGTTGTCAGATGACCCCTTATAGGGGTTACGGCCCCTTAAAGGTGAAAAATAGCATTTTTTCATGTTTTTGGCCTACAGAATGAAAACTATTGCAGATAGAGATTAGCTGTTGCTTGCTTAAATGTTTAGCTCATTTAGCTCTACGAAAGTCTCCATAGGGTCGAAGTTGTCAGATGACCCCTTATAGGGGTTACGGCCCCTTAAAGGTGAAAAATAGCCACTTTTCATGTTTTTGGCCTACAGAATGAAAACTATTGCAGATATAGATTAGCTGTTGCTTGCTTAAATGTTAAGCTCATTTAGCTCTACGAAAGTCTCCATAGGGTCGAAGTTGTCAGATGACCCCTTATAGGGGTTCTGGCCATTGAAAAATAGCGTTTTTTCATGTTTTTGTCCTACAGAATGGAAACTATTGCACATAGAGATTAGCTGTTGCTTGCTTAAATGTTCAGCTCATTTAGCTCTACAAAATTCTCCATAGGGTCCAAGTTGTCAGATGAACCCTTATAGGGGTTACGGTCCATGAAAAATAGCGATTTGATTTTTCATGTTTTTGGCCTACAGAATGAAAACTATTGCAGATAGAGATTAGCTGTTGCTTGCTTAAATGTTCAGCTCATTTAGCTGTACAAAATTCTCCATAGGGTCGAAGTTGTCAGATGACCCCTTATAGGGGTTACGGCCCCTGAAAAAAGCGATTTTTAATGTTTTTGGCCTACAGAATGAAAACTATTGCAGATAGAGATTAGTTGTTGCTTGCTTAAATGTTCAGCTCATATAGCTCTACAAAAGTCTCCATAGGGTCAAAGTTGTCAGATGACTCCTTATAGGGGTTATGGCCCCTTATAGGTGAAAAATGGTGTTTTTGGCCTATAGAATGAAAACTATTGCAGGTAGAGAAAAGCTGTTGCTTGCTTAAATGTTCAGCTCATTTAGCTCTACAAAAGTATAGGGTCAACATCAAGACCAGGTGAGCGATTCAGGCTCCTGGGAGCCTCTTGTTATATAAATACAGTTCAAGCATATTTCTGTATTATTTATAGTTCCTAGGATCCAGTTCAAGTTGGCCAGTTATAGTATTATGGAACCAGTTTTTGCTGACATGGTGTCAACTCTGGTTGTCATGGTGACAAGAACAGGGGACCTGAACCGAACATCTGTGGTCCGATGTAGCACCAGAGATGGGTCTGCTTTGTCAGGGCTGGATTACAATGCAAAGAGCAGTTTACTTGAATTTAAACCAGGTTTGTTTCACCATTAAGTTTCAAAACACATGTTTCATCAAATAAACAACATTTGTAAAAGTAGAATATTTAGATATTTTGTTCTTTAATATGGCATAAAGTTTTGACCAGATTTCACAAAATGAAAATATTTTCTTGACAGTTTTCTCAGCAACTACTTATCACAGCATTTTGATATTTGATAGAGGTGTCCATATTGTTTGATTCTTTTTTGGGCATTTTACTTATCAACTACCTGTAAAGCAAAATATGCCCATTTTGGTGCCCCATCCCCAAAAGTAGCGGTTCAGGTAGTGTTTAGGTTCGTATGTCCGTTTGCCTCAAATGTTGAGAGATGGGGCATTATTAACTTTTGGACATATTCTCGTTACTTAAAAACATATTATAATCAAAAAGATATTTCGTACCTTCAAATTTGTTATCATCCCTTTTTAGGTGTAAGATCTATAGAATTCCCTGTAGAAGTACTCTACAACAGTGAAACAGAATGGCATGAATCCTTCTACATTGTTCTGGATAAGAACAGTTTCCGAGGGGCGGACCCTGGTCCTATCACATCTACAACAGTAACCATCTTAGATGATGAAGTATCTGGGAGCCTGGTTTTACCTGCACCACCTGTCGTAAGTGCAATTTAAGATATAACCAGTAGGGTTAGGTTATTCCACATCTCATTATTTTCTATTATTGTTCTTGATAAGACCAGTTTCTGAGGAGCTGACCCTGGTTCTTTTATATCTTTGACTGTTACTATCTGAGATAAGGTGTCTGGGAGTCTGATGTTACCAACACTATCTATCTTTCTTCCTTATCAGCTACTGGTAGAAAAAATCAAAATCATGTCAGACAAAATGGATGGAGCTTGCTTTGATTAGTGTTTGGCTGGTTGATGTACTGAGATGATCACCTTAGTATTCCTAATTTGTCTTCACAAACCTGTGTGTTTTTTGTAACTACCCGACCCAAAGATTGCAATGGAAGGGAGAGGCTTGGCGTGCCTTAAAATCTTGTTCAACCCACCACTTATTTTGAAATCCCTGTACCAAGTCAGGACCATTGTGATCTTCGATTTTTCCGGTATGTCTTCCTTGTTTTGTCTTGTCTCATGGACATTTGAGATTGATTCTCCAAGTTCAGTAATTTTGTTATTACCATTATTTGTAAGTTATATTGAACTTTAAACTGGAAGGGTTTAATTTATTCAAAGTTCAATATCAGTTAGGAAATGTAAAGAATGTTGTTTGAACATAAGTTTCAATACGGTGATGTCTTAAGGGTCTTTCAGTAGGGTACCATTAGTTTCCAATATTTCCATAGGTTTGCTCTAGACATGTAAAAAAGTATGCATTAAGTATAAAAGGTCAAAAACTATTACATTGCTGTTATCATATCTGCATATATTTTATAAAAATAACTTTTAGAATTATTTTGATATTCTTGGAGTACAAGTTGATCTTTTTTGTTCACTATACTCCCTATTTTCTTAAGGTTGTTTCCTTATTACATTATGATGATGTTGAGATAGGAATGCAGACTTCACCAAGTCCTGGGTATCCACTAATATGTGTTACAGTAAGTATTTAATGGTAAAGTGAAAATTAAGGCTTCACCAAGTACTAGCCACCCTGTTATATGTGTTATAGTAAGCATTTTTTTTAAAGTAATATAATCTTTGATTGTAATGTGAAAATAATAAAAAAATGAAAAATATAGTTGGTTTATAAGTTTGATTTTAACATGTACATTAGTTTTTAAAAAGCTGATACTATTTCATTTCTTAACAAACAGTTGTATAGGTTTAATTTATTAATACTTTGCAAGCAGTAACCAATAGATCATCCTACAACTGCACTAGCAATTTTGTAACCTTGAATGTTTAAAATAAACATAAAATTAGAGTTAATCAGGCTTGATATTAATTCGACAATTGGAAAAACTGCTTGTGTGTAATACAGATGTTTTACCACTTGTTTTTGTTTTTTTCTATTTTAGCCATGTGATGTTCACCATCCATCTTTTATGGAGACTCAGCCATTGTGTCAAAAGGCGGGCATTAACCAGACCTCCATGTTGTATAGCTGGGAAGTTGCTATGCCAACAGAAAATGGTGGAACAAGGTCACCTTTTGTCCCAGTAACAGAAAATACAGTTTTCACAAGTGTGGAAACCCAAGTTCTTGACAGTATATACTTCCGTCCTAGTTTCTATGTCAGGTGCATAGCACAGCCCCTCCATCGGAACTGGAACCCAGGGGTTCCCACACCCAGTAGTGAAATTATTATCAGCAGTGACACTGGGATATGTAAATCACCTGTCTATAGGCAGACCAAGAATTTTTATGGTGCTCAATCATTTCTGGCTAAGTTAGATTACGTCGGACCAGAGGATAGGAAACACCCAAACAAAGTCCATATATCTATAAGAATACCTCATCAGGACGGCCACATTCCTCTCATATCCACCCATCCTCTTCATAATCTACGATTTGTCTTATCTGACCCAGTTTACAGACAACAGCATGTCTGCTCAAATCTACTCAGGGACACAGAGAGAGCAAGAATCATTGACAGCAGCTTTTTGGATGGGTCTGAAAATTTTCTACCCTCGTACAATTTTCCATACCAGTTTGACTTAAAGTTGAGAGAGAATAAGACAATAGATTTGTACCGCCATCTAGACCTGAAGTCATGTATGTGGAGATTTGATGCATGGTATCACATGACGAATCTTGTGGACCTCTGTGGAGGAAAAGTAGTTTCAGACTTCCAGGTATAAATAACATATAATTGAGCTCTTGAAACTGCATTTGCATTTTTGTCTCGCCTGCGACGAATAGTCGCGGAAGGCGAGACATAGGTATTACTTTCCGGCGGCGGCGGCGTAAACTTTTTTGTAAGACTTTTGTGGACAATGAATTGCTTGAAAAGTATAATAGCTAGGCATCTGATATTTGGTATACAGACAGTTCAGGTTATGGTCTACGCAACTGTCACCATGTCATGTAACCCTGACCCCATTTTCACGCTCCAGTGACTTTGTGAACTTAGGTCTTTTTTCAGGCCTTAAACTTTTTTGTAAGACTTTTGTGGACGATGAATTGCTGGAAAAGTATATTAGCTAGGCATCTGATATTAGGTATACAGACAGTTTAGGTTATGGTCTACGCAACTGTTACCATGATGCGTGACCCTGACCCCATTTTCACGCTCTAGTGACTCTGTGAACTTAGGTCTTTTTCAGACTGAAAAACTTTTTTGTAAGACTTTTGTGGATGATGAATTGCTGGAAAGTTATAATAGCTAGGCATCTGATATTGGGTAAACAGACAGTTGCAGTTATGGACAATGCAACTGTCACCATGCCATGTGACCATGACCCCATTTTTACGCTCCAGTGACTCTGTGAACTTAGGTCTTTTTTTCAGACAGAAAACTTTTTGTAATTCTTGTGTGGACAATGGATTGCTTGAATAGTATAATTACTAGGCATCTGGTATTAGGTATACATACAGTTTTTGTGTTTATATCAAGAAATGAAAGCTTAGGTAGTTGATTTTAGTGATGGTGCCGGCAGGCGAGACATACTTTTAGTGGCCACACTTGTTATGTAACATGGTCTACAGGTTTTTTGGTGCCCTTCTAGACATTATTTTCCATGAACACACATTAACTGCATTTTATAAAAATACACTGTTTGTGTGTTTTAATATACAAAAACCAGATAAACGGTCCCATTCTAATACAATGTACATCTATCTACAAATATGGTTGGTTTGCATTCTTAATTGCATATAAAGTTAGTATGAATGAAATAGAGTATCTTTCAAGGTTAAATTCAAATCGTAAATGAAACCACTAAAAATTTATGTCAAATTTATCAGTTTATTATTAAGTAATTAACAATCATTAATTACAGGTAAAAGATGGTGGGAAGACTTACCTGACGGTTCGTGTACCTCTGTACGTGTATTACCTGTACACGACTGCTCCCGTGGGCTGGGGCTCACTTCAACATCATACTGAGATGGAGTTCTCCTTCTACTATAGTAACATACTGTGGCAGACAGGGTTAGAAACCCAGGGAAAGATTGCTGGAGATCTACAAGTTCTGAAAGTATTGGTGGGACGTGATGGGAAACTTGTTATTGACTTTAAAACACAGCCACAGTTTAGAGGTAAAGAAATTAATGATACAATGAAATGAGTTTAGAATGATTTGTTGTTTGAGTTACAATTAAACCTTCTAAAGGAAACCCTTAACCCTTGATAGACTGAAAATCTGTATAACAAACCTAACTGATACATTTTAGACCTTTATAAACCAAGCACCTGTCTATTCCAAACAAATACCTCTGTCCTATGGTGGTTACTGTAGTAATACATTCAGTTTTGATACATATCAATTCTGTAATGACTGTAAAATATCATCCACAAATAAAAATCCTCGTGCTTGCTGACAACAAATGTAAATGATGTCACAATATGTCAACATATTGCACTTACAAAAATATTGAACATTTAAAGTCGTCAGAAAACTTAAACTTCATAGAATGTGCGTATTTACTTTGGTAAGGAAGAATAATTTTTTGAAAATTTTGTCTCCATAATTTTCTGTCCCAAGCCACATTTAATTTTTCTCGTTTCAGGCATCTATGTCCTCCAGCATAAGACATTACCAGACGTGAAAAGTAAAGTTACCGCTCCTGTTGGCATGCCCATTAACCTTGATTTGACCTTAGTCTGGTCCCAGCAGACGTTTGATGGTCCACACCAGCTATGGAGGGCAACCAGTAATTACAATCTTAAGGTTGGTATCGAATATATCGAATATATATAAGCAACTAGGAGAAGACCACGTAAGTTGGTATAACTTGTGTCTCATCCTTTTTGTTAATTATATGTATTCATATGTATTAGCAAATAAAATATGTTTAAACTCAATATATATCTTAATTTTGTTTACTTTGCTACTTCAAGTGAACATGCAGAAATTGTAAGCAATATATATTTATTCTAGCAAATGTACCAAATTTTGGTTAAAGTTGTGCTTCTAAGCCCTTATATTAGTGTCTACCTTAAAAAAATACTTAATCTATGGACAGGAAAACACTGGCCCTTCTGATTATTTTGTTTTGTTCTTGTAGGACTACACAGGGACTTATGTTATAGAACTGATCCCATGTTTAGTAAAATCTACACAGATATTTATGACTCAGGATACACCATGTACAGCAAAGCAACCTCAAAGGTAAGAAGAGATCATTTTTGTTTGGAAAAGAATGTTAAAAAAACCCAAATCTATTAAACATCATTAAATGGCGAATCAAATAAAGGACCTGTCTGCAGTGAAATAAACTTTCAAAACAATGTATTAAAGATATGTGTGCATATTAATTTTCTTATATATTTATGTCCTTCAAAAATAGAACAGGCAGGTATGTAATATTGATATATAGATTAATATTGGAAAACAAGGAAAATTAGTATCCGCATAAAGTTATCAATTTTCGATGTGCCAAAATTGACGACCGTGAATTGAACAATGTTAAAAAAATATTCACAAACTGTTTTGAAATTCACATATGTTTTGTAGAAAACGCTTATGGTAAATTATTTTTTGTTGTTATTCTCTATATAGATTTGAAGTACCTATAGCCTTCCAACAATCCAACAGACCTGTGCCATTAGTATACTCTCTAGACACTAGCTTTGAACTTACCAACAACAAGGAGGTGTTCCTAAAGAATCCTTACACCAGTACATCTGCACTGGATCCTGATTATGACAGCTCATTTGCACCAGGTTTGTGAGATTTTGTAATAACACTCATTACTTATAGGCCATCTTTATGTGAAGATTATATATGGGAAATTACTTTCTTCCTACAATTTTAACTATTTGATTTTAAGGGAGCAGGGGTATTTATTTGTAAGCTTTATTTTTTTATAGTTTAAGGGGATACCTAACACTTTCGCAAAAATAAAATTGTGTCGTTAAAATTTCCTGAAAATTTGCAAAAATATGTACATAAGTGAAATGAATTTAAATGCAAAATCTTAAGAAAATCAAAATATAGATTTCTTGCGAAAATTTTAATTGAACATAATAGAGATTCAACATTTCATATTTTGATCATTAACAAGCTTGAATTCTTTGAATAAAATGTTCTGGATTAAAACATATCAAGTGATATTTATGAGTTGTCTCCCTTAGGTGTTCGGTATCCCCTTAAACCATTTATTCTAAACAAACTATAGAGTATTTATTGTTGATATGCTTTTGAAATTGTATTTTTCAGGTGAAATGTATGATAGAGTTTTATTATATTTCAGGTGAAGTATTGTATGGTAGAGTTTTATGGAACCCCGCTCAGGATCTTATGGAGGCTTATACTCTCTCTGTAGAAAAAGTCTACCTATGTACAGGTAAATACTTGAGAAATCTATAACATAAAAATAAAATCAATTTATGGATTTGGGGGCTTAAATAAACATGCAGCTGCATGGATTTTAAATGGAGACTTCTGACCTCAATTTTGTAAAATTGACCTGCTTTGATAATTCATCAAAAAACATACCTGCAACCTCAATGAAAGTGCATTGTAATATCTACCTTTAACCTTTTTTGTAGGAATCTTATAATTGGAGGGGGTATCCTGGAGCCTTGATTTCGAATATGATTTATTCTTTTGATTCAATAGTTATGATCATTTTTAATCACACAATGCAAGCTTATATAAGCCTTAATATTATAACAAAATTATGGATTTAATTTATGTTTCTCTGGAGCACTTATAGATAAAAGTATATTTGTTTTACTTTAAATACTTAAATATCGTATTCTTTTTCATTGTAGGCAGTAATGGTTTCATCCCGACCTTTGATCCCCAGGGAGAGGTTTATGGGGACGGTCCACAGTTTGGTTGTCTTCAACCTTCCCCTAAACTACAATACAGATTTCTTATTTTGGTGAGTTTAATGTTTCTTAAGACAGCAGTGAAAAGTAAAAACAGTCATCGACAAAAGACAAGGATTTTTTACCAAATTTGTTTAGTATGAAGTATACTTTTATGCTTTTATCTATCTTAGTTTAAATTTGACATACTGTTTGAAGTTTTTGGTATTTGTATGCTTATCTGTTAAACCTTTTGGCTATACCATCTCTGATGAGCTATAAATAGAGAAAACATGGGAAAAGATGTTACGTTAAGTAAGTAATGATGCAGAACACATCATTAAAATATATGAATATTGAAAAATCTCAGGAATAACCCTTTAATTGCTGTTCTGTACATTCAAGTCCAAATAATTGCCTTGAATTGGAGCATGTCTGACACATATAAGAATTGATTACATGGCACTTCTGTTGCAACTTTTATATATGAATTGGGTTAAATGTAACATTTATAATGTTATAGGACAAAGGAAATCCAGATGTAGAGATTCATCATTTCAATGGTATTCCGTTCCATGCCAAGTTTACAGTTGACCTGGATAAAATTCCAGGAATGGATGGGTTTTACTTCAATGTTGATCCATTATACAAGGTATGCACCTTATCTATATATGCAAAATCCTTTTGCTATGCTGCTCCTAATCCTGACACATCTGCTAAGTTTGGACCCTTTAACAATCCAAATAGGAGAAAATATGGAAATCTGCAATATTAAAATAACTTTCTACTATATGAATCCTTTATAGCCAATTAAATGCTTCATTCCCCAAAGCTGAACAGGAACTCATCAAGGTACTTTGGGGAACTGGTGCTTAATCTATCTATAGAATTTTGTAACAGTAGGAGCTTTGTTCAGTTTAACTCGCACCTTCATTGAAAATGAAAACTACTCATAGGTAGATGATTTTTTCCTGAAGGAAAAAAACTCCTATCTCTGAGAGAAATTGCTATTATCTATGATTTTTGCAACTAAATAATTTTCTTTTATGAATCTAATGTTTTAAACAACCCTTTGACATTTATTTTGCACATTTTCTTTTGTATAAATACCATTTTTGAGCTATTTTGCCAATATGAAATTTTCAACAGGTAATCTTTTATACAAGGAATTTTTTTCCTTCATACAACAAGATAATCTCCTCTCCATAGATGTCAGTTTAAACTGATCAGAGAAATCAACTTCCATTGTAACACATTCAATAGGAGAATTAAGTACAGGTGCTCCAGAGTACCTTGATGAGTCCCTGTTCAGCTTGGGGTAATTAAACATTTGATTGGCTATAAATGTTTAAAGAAAGTTGGTATTACATGTATTTTTTGGGGGAAATGATTGATACTTGTATTTCAGATGAATATTCTTTCATTTAAGATTTTAAAATTATTTTTTCTTCCTTTTATAGGTTAGCTCAGGGAACCAGTGGTATTTACAAGTGATTTATGTGATAACTAAGTCAGGGACCTCTCGTCTTCATTTCCACAGTAAAAGATCAGCAATATTTGCTGCTCGACGAAAACGTGATATTTCTACCTCAATTTTTACTAATAGTTCCGTTTCTAATAGCAATGGAACAGATATTAAACACATTCCAATACAAAGTGATTTACTGCTGAAAGATGTTGCGTCAGAACAGTCTAATAATAACTCATTGACGTATGTGTTGCCATCAATATCCATCATCATTATTTTAGCCGTGATAGTTATTTTCATAATCTTCAAAAGAAGGAGACGAAAAAGAGACAAAGCGTTACCCAGGAGTGAACAAGAGTCAGAATTAACCAAAGAAAACTCTTTACCTCTATTAAATCAAAATCTTAGCCAGAATAGACTCAGTCAAAATAGACTTAGTCAAAACAGACTTAGTCTCCGCCTCTCAGGGTCAAGGGTCAATGTCAATGTCACAGAAGTCAAGGACACAGTGGTGACCTCAGAGGACAGGGAGAGACGACTCAGTATTAGGATAAAAAATACAAATCCAAAATCTCAGGGAGACGTACAGGGAACTGAAGTTTAGTTATTGTTTTATAATTTGTTTATATTTTCTATTGTTGTAATAGGAACTTTAAATATTGTTCTGTCATGGTTAAGTTTTGACAAGCATTCTGTCCTGAAAAGTGCTGTACATGATGTGGTTATTTATTGGTAGAAGTTTATTTTGAAAACAAAAATATTCTATTTTACTTGATCTTTTAGAAGGTCAATATGATATGCAATTATTTGTTAGTGGATGTTTGGTCATACTCAGGTTAAAAAATAACTCCATCCGTAAGGTTTATTTTATACTAGAAAAAAATGCCAGCCATAAAAGGACAAGGTAGGATAAGTGAACAAATTATCCCCCTTAATTTTGCATATATAACTTTTTATGAATATTTTATTGTAATTGCAGGATTTTGTAGTTTAAAGGTAATATTTGATGGAAAAGACATATTTCAATTTTTTTTAGAAAAAGTCATTTTTCACATATTTAGCTCAACACTGAAAAGAAATCTGACAAAGCGTAGCTTTAAAACATATCAGTTTTGAAAAAAGAGGCCAAAAACAGCCCTTATCATACCTTGTCCTTTATTATTGTTTATATTACTGATATTTTTGTGAATTGTTTAGTGTACAGATTTGTTGTTGACAGTAATTTGTTAGTTTAAGAATACTCAACTCTATATTTTGTATTGTGCCATAGTTAAGTTATTTATTAATTTACTCACTGACATTTAGAAAACTTGTTAAATTTTTATGATTGAAGAATATGCTAATACATGTACAATATTTAAAAAAAAAAGAAATTAAGAAGAAAATTGTCATAGTGAAATTATTTTTTTTGGAAAATTTAAAAAGTAGTTGTTAATACTAAATAAATAATATATTAATGATTATAAAATTGTACTTATTTAATATTTTTTTTAGCATTAAATTAAAGAAATTTTGGGGGCAATTAATTTATATCAACTTCATTTAAACCACTTTTTCATGAATAAATAAATTTATTTTACACCCTATTTCTTTTATAAATTTTCTGTTAAATCACAGTTCATTAAGATCTAGCATTATTTGTACCTTTGATAACTTGTCTTATTTATGATGGCCTTGTCTAACATTTCGTGCTGTATTTATGTGTATTCTTCCTTGTGGTGCCAATACACTAGTTACTTGATATTATAATAAATCTTAGTGCAATATAATTAAAACAGTAACAGAAATCCTGCTAATACTCACTTAACTGAATAAATATGTGAAACACTATGTCTTGTTTATATGATCTTTGCCTGCTAGAACATAACTGTTCTCAATTTCATTATGTCACCTGGAAGTATTAAGGTAGTTGTAACTGTGCAAATTACTAAACAACCTGTCATTTCTCATATTTTGAAAATAGAGCACCTTATGAACATCATATTATGATGCTGGAAGGAGTCACTTTGGCATTATCTGTCATTTTGCTGTGTTCAGCTGTGTCATGTGCCTTCACATTGTTCCAGGCAACAACATGTCCCTTAATATTTGGTTTGAAGCATTGTCCTATTGTAATATATTATATACTCATATAAAAATCTTGATTGTGATTCGCTTAGATGTTTTCACGTGACATGTAATATTTCGCTGGGTCAACCGGTAATCGTTGGGTCGCATGGTAAGGTCACCCTCTCGTGAGAATTTGCACGTGGCCCCACGATTTTTCTTCAATATTGTATGGGCTGTATTTTTTCCCATGGAAAAGGTTAAAATGCCCAAAATATGTTTAAAATTTAAAATTAAATTGTTTCATTTAAATATTCGATATAATATAACAGTTATCACCCTAGATGATATGTGACCCGGCATTTCTTTCCCCTCGAAAAGTAAGGTCACCCTCGGGGCAAGCCCTCGGGTGAGTGACCTTACTTTCTCGAGGAAAGAAACCACCGGGTCACACACCAACTAGGGTGATAATTGTATAGTATGATGTTAAGCAATTTTATTTCTGTAACTCATCTACTTCCTGTTAACTAGGTAAATATTTTAATATGCAGGGGACATGGGTCTCCCATGGAAGGCTGCTTTTATAGTTATTTTCAATCATTACTTCATGAAATGTCAATATCTCTGTTGTTGTCAAGCTTACCGGTATTCACATATTTAAAAAACCAATAATTATGAATGGCTCTAAAACTGGCATGAATTGAAAACTTGTATGTATGAAGTGTCATGTACACTTCTTCCATATGAATTTTGCTCAGATTTCGTGAAATCCAGTTTATAAAATGGTGAGTGGCTGTCATAACAGTTTTTTCAACAACTACTAATTGGTACCTCTGCTTCTATCATTATTAATGTCATCACAAAGTCTATATAATGTTGATTACCAAGCAGACTATTACATTTTGAACATCTAATGCAACAATATCAAGGGTGAAAGATTAAAGGAGTGGCATACACTTTGAAAAGTTAGCAGTCTCAAAATGTAAGCACAGTTTCTTCAAGACTCATCAGAGAAGCTTCAACCGAAAATTGTATAAAATTTTTAAAAAGCAAAAGTATCAAACAATAATGTCTGATACTAAACAAAGACAAAAATATACCTGTCAGTAGAAACAATTCTGATTTTAACATACAGGAAATTTCACGGAAAATTTAAAGACTGCAAAGTATCTCAAACACAAAACAGTGTAGGTTAAGCTTGGAAAGAAAACTCAAGCATCCAAACAAAATTGCAACAAAGTTCTAGGCAAAAAAATATGTGTTTTATTTATGTGACTTCTCAGAAATGCAATCTAACAATTGAAATGCCCAAGATAAGTAAACAAGGAATGCTTTGAATGTGCCCACATTAAAATCTATATGGGGAAAAATTTCAAATTATCTCCCCCTGAATGATACCCAGGAAACTACAACTAGCCAAATTGTAAGACTTTTAAAGACAGATTAGAAAAGTAACTGAAATGATTGGTTAGATCCCAAAAAGATATTGTCCAACACCCCCACATTTTTTTACCTTTTTCAAAGATAAAACAAGTGTGGCCACTAAATCATGTCTCGCCTGCCGGCACCATCACTAAAATCTACTACCTAAGCTTTCATTTCTTGATATAAACACAAAAAGAGTCTGTATACCTAACAACAGATGCCTAGTTATTATACTATTCAAGCAATCCATTGTCCACACAAGTATTACAAAAAGTTTTCTGCCTGAAAAAAAGACCTAAGTTCACAGAGTAACTGGAGCGTAAAAATGGGGTCAAGGTCACATGGCATGGTGACAGTTGTATTTTCCATAACCGCAACTGTCTGTTTACCCAATATCAGATGCATAGCTATTATAACTTTCCAGCAATTCATCGTCCACAAAAGTCTTACAAAAAAGTTTTTCGGCCTGAAAAAGACCCAAGTTCACAGAATCACTAGAGCGTGAAAATGGGGTCAAGGTCACACAGCATGGTAACAGTTGCGTAGAACATAACCTAAACTGTCTGTATACCTAACATCAGATGCTTAGCCAATACACTTTTCCAGCAATTCATCGTCCACAAAAGTCTTATAAAAAAGTTTATGGCCCGAAAAAAGACCTAAGTTCACAGAGTCACTGGAGCGTGAAAATGGGGTCAGGGTCACATGGCATGGTGACAGTTGCGTAGACCATAACCTGAACTGTCTTCATACCAAATATCAGATGCCTAGCTAATACACTTTTCCAGCAATTCATTGTCCACAAAAGTCTTACAAAAAAGTTTACAGCCTGAAAAAAAAACCTAAGTTCACAGAGTCACTGGAGCGTGAAAATGGGGTCAGGGTCACACGACATGGTGACAGTTGCGTAGACCATAACCTGAACTGTCTGTATACCAAATATCAGATGCCTAGCTATTATACTTTTCAAGCAATTCATTGTCCACAAAAGTCTTTAAAAAAAGTTTACGCCGCCGGAAAGTACTACCTATGTCTTGCCTTCTGCAACTATTCGTCGCAGGCGAGACAAAAACGAAAAAAGAGAAATCATAATTTATTTTGTATATTGTAAACAAATAACAAAATTGCAGGTACTTCAAAATGGCAACACATACAATATCAAAATTTATACTGATTTCTTTTTTCATAAGTTAAGACACAACAGTTAAACAGTTTTATCCTAATATTGTAGAGATTTTTTAAATTGTCAATATTACTAGAGATCATTTCAATTAACAAGATGGTCCAATCTTTTAACGCAACACCACTAAAGCACTTCCATTGGCAAGACTATACAAGTTCACACCCCATTTTGTTCAGTCATTGTCAAATTTGATGTGTGTCTTGCAGACATTCTCTTTGGCTATTCTGTGTGCTTTCTCCATCAGCTGAAATTGATCAATAAAATAATTGTTCTTGTAGTATCAAAAAATAAACAATATGATAATAATTTCAGAAGCATGAAATCAAATTTATTTTTAGATCTCCATTAAAAAAAGAATTAATTTTTTCATGGTTTGATGGTTTTCAATATGATTTTTTTAAATTAACAGTATTATGTACATTAATTACATATCCAAATTTTATTTATTAATAAATTATTTATAAAAAAATTCCCAAAATGCATGTTAAAGTTCAATGTATTTAGATATTTGTTGTTGTACACATAAAGCATCAACCCATCATTTCATATATTTTGAAAAATAGGGTACCTTATAAACAATGCATTATGATGCTGAAAATCAGTTTAACAATTATTTTATTGTACTTTACTGTGCAAAAAGCTTTATTCAAAGCATTTTCAAATCTGAAAACCACCATGGACAAACCAACAGACACCAAACTGAATGGAGGGTCTAAATAAGTATAATATGATACCTCAACACTTAGTATGGCAAGGCATAAGAATTTTTTACATCTCACTGACATGCTTGTTTACAAATATACCTTTTGTGAACCTTTTTGTTTTTTCCTGTGTGTTTTAGAGTTAAATTTCTCATTTCTATCTGCTTCTAGTTTTGACCAATAGTCTTTTTCTTCCTGTCCTAAAATAGAAAAATTATTGGATAAAAAGGTTGAACTTTACTGCTGTTTTAAACTTGTTAGCATTTTAACACTACATAGTTTTTAATAGAAATATGTATAAAGATGATTTTAAGAATCTACAAAGAGTCATTTTTCCAAACCAAAATACTTAGTACCTGTATATGTTAATCTTATAAAAGCTTGAATATAAAGGTGTATGTAAAATCTTATCAATTTTCAAAATTTGCCATCCTAAGACAGAGGGACAGATACATATAGGAGAAGAACTGTTTTAACCTTTTATGAACTCATTATAAGCAGGATTACAGAAAATGCAAAATACAGTACAAGTTAAAATAAATGGACAAACCTTGTTATGACTGGAATGACAAATATGTGAATTGAAGCACCTGAGTTCACTCTCATTACGACTTGAGTTCGTGTTGTTAATTTCTTGTCTTTTGATTTTGTGTATTTTTATGTTTTGTGTTTCTTCATTCTGTTTTCATTCCTGTTCACTGGTTTTATTTTTGCCCTTTTGAACTTTTGACATGCGAATGCCCCTTTGGTGCCTCTATCCTTCTTTACTATATATAAGTTAAAATAGTAATTTGAAAATGATGCAAATGTTTTTCTCTTATTTTCATCTGACTTTTGGCCTTTGTTTTTTCCAAAATATAGAGTTTAATTTGGAGCACATTCACAACTGACAACTATATGATAGACTTTTTTGATCAATTAGTAGTTCTGACATTGTGTTTGATACTTTTGCTTCTTCTATATATTTTAGACATTTTTGGGAAAATAAGTTAGCTCTCTAGAGGATTTTTAATTCTCTAAAATTGATTTGTCAATTTCAGATGTTGGTGTGGTTTACAACCTTTATTGACTAAAAGTTAAAGTTAGAGATAGGGCATCCTACATCGTTATCTGATTTGTCAACTTAGATAGTTAAATGACAAAATTTTAAGCTCAAGTCTTCACCTTGAAAATTAGACAATGCAGTAATATATGCATCTGAGGCTATCATGACCTGAGAACCCTTGCATTAACACCTTTAATTCTTGATCTGTGAGATGAAAAACAAGTAACAACCATTGTAAAGCAAAAGCTTAAATAGATAACCTTCCTTAAAACTGAACTAAGAAGTAGGAGCTTGGGCTAGCAATGAACTGCCCTACCTTGTAATAAAGTAAAGAAGTAAGAACCACTGGGAGCCTCAGAGAGTCTTTTGGCACTGTCAGCATCTTTCATTCTTATATAACCAGACTTGGCTGTTTCCTTTACATCAATGTAAGCAATTTTAAAGTCATCTTCTAAATCATCCTAGAGATATAAAATTTGCCAAATTAACAAATCTACTGGAACATTAAATTAATCCCTTAATGACTGATATGTTTAATAAGAAGTTTAAAGTAGCTTTACCTGAAAAGTATTTTCAGGGGTTTAGATCTTCATTCTATTTTATTGAAAAAATATGCAAAATTTTACTTCAATCTGTTAAACTGTTTTTAAGCTATCATTTTACACATCTTTATGTATAAAGTAAGTAGGTAATTAAGTAAACTTTATTTAAAGTTGGAACGAATAAATACAAAATAACATAAACATAAGCTCTGAAGAGCTCTTTAACCAACTGAAAACAGAAAACAACATTGCTGGCGGTTGTCCATTGCGGTTTTTCTGAATTGCTGCTTGATTGTGGGCTGTGTTGCGTACACTTATTCCACATATCATTATTTTCTATTGAAAATGCTGGTGAAAAAAGTTCATAAAATGCCTCAAGCTTTACAACAATCATGATCAAAAGCCTCCATAAAAGAATTGATCTGTCACTAGAACATTAACTCTTTATCTTGATGTTTCCCAAGTAATTCCTTTTCTTTTTTGAACATAGGATGTCTATATGTGATGTTACTACATATAAAGTTTGGGATAAAACTGTATATAGCCTTCAGTTAAGTTCAACCTCTCAGTGCCAATTGCTTACCTTGATTTCTCTCCTGTACATGGGACGTCCTGAAGTGATCATTACTATACAATCAGGTGTAAAATCTATAACAGGTCTCTCTTTACCCTTCTTTTCTTCTACAAAAATGGTAAAGTCATATATTAGTAAATGCACATGTTAATTGAAAAGAATTAATGAATCAAAATTCTCAAGTCAATAAGTACTTTGAGTAAAAGCAATGGACATAATCAATATTATTATGACCACCTTAGATAGCAAATATTTCATCATGTTGCAATGCTAGACATAACCATTTAAAATCTACTTAAAATAATAAGATATTGTCATATCCTACAATTTAAAAAGTCTTAATAAACTTAAATATTCAGCTCATGAAGAATTAAGCCAAAGTTCATTTCTGTCAGATCAACCAAGCTTCAAAATTCAAATAACAAACCATTTTTATCTTCAACATTCTGAGATGTTTTGTCTTCCCCTACACTTTCAGACTTTTTGTCCTGTTCCTTAGTTTTTTTCTGGATTTTATTTAATGTTTTCTTCAGTTCATTCATGCTCTGTTTCTGTAACTTGATGTACTCAGCTCTCAAACCCAACCATTCTTTTCTGTAAAAAAGAAATGATTTATTCAAAATTACAAGTCTTTACAGAGCATAAAACAGCAATTTTGTAAACAGATTAACAATTATATTATGTATATCAACTTATTACAGCCTTCATGTTCATCTACATATAAATTACAATTGCGTCGAAAAGGGCCTTAAACCCTAACACACAAGCACATGTTTATCTCCAGCATTTTTTTAATGTGTTTGATGATGTACATCATCTGGAATGCTTGAAAACTCCTCTGTTGCAAATTTTGTCCCAGTGTTATCTTATCACTCAACTTTTTTTTTCATTCCTTGTTGTTTGAATTTTCTAAACTGATCCAGTCTGCTTCTTGAAGGTGAAATAGAGTTTTATGGGTTTTTTTTGGACTCTTAATAATGTACTGGTATTACATATATTTACATAAACATCTTTCTACTGTTATGATAAGACATTTTGCATTTATTTATTTTTAAGACTTTTGTTCTATAGTGTCCATGTAATAACAAGCAACAGCTGTCAAAAGACTGAAGTCCTGTGTAGAAGGCTGCTGGCTGTTTCGATTAAAGATCCTGAATCTCTTTTATGCATGTGCATTTATTCCACATTTCATTTTCATATTAATCATTTACTTACTTAGAGATAACCCTAAGCTCTGGAATTTCTTTATCCTTATGTTTTGTCTTATGCTGTCTATTTTTCTTTTTCTTATTCACTTTCTCAGTTTTATCAGAATTATCCTTTAGATTGGGATCAATGTCTTTATTCTCCTTATCATCTTTTGTTTTCTTATCTTTTTGAACTTTACTAGGAGGTTGTAAGTCTTCATTATCCGATGTCTTCCTTTTTCTACTCTCTCTATCACTCTCTGACAACTGATCTGAAGTTTCAGATTCAGTCAAAGGTTGTCCATCACCTTTTGACCTTTTTCTTTTCTTATTTTTCTTTTTATTGTCCTTTTCACTGCTATCTTCTGCTGGTGCAGTTGAAGTGACCTTTCCTACCTCTTTTTCAGAGAGTTCTTTGTCAGGTTGTACCTTTTCTTCCTCCTTTTTAGAGAGTTCTTGATTGTGATCTTTTTCATCAAAATCTATTTTCCTCTGCTTGACATCACTACCTTCCACACTACATTCACTTGTCTGCCGTCTGCGTTTCTTCTTTTTTCCAGATTTTGTAGGAGATTCTGTTAAGCTTTTGTCAGATTCACTGGCAACATGCTCTGTTAAATTTTGAAAAAAGGACAAAGCTTTTATTTCTGTTAACAATATGAATTTGTAATTTTGTTTCTTTGTCCATTTTTAATGTGAATAAAAAATTTGTTTAAACTAGTTTCTTTATGTCTTGTCTTTTTATCCAATAATTCATTTGCATTTTGTTCTTTTCCCCATTGTTTGCACAAAAAGTACCCTGAAAGATTTTCTATACAATGCATTGCATTTACATTTTTTAACTTCTACCTAGACTAGATTATAGAGAACTGTAGAGATAGCATGGAATGGCTGGTAAATGCAAAGAAAAATCTTTTGTTACAAATTTTACTGGGCATAAGAACTACCTGTTTTCATAATCTCACAAAAGTTTTTGAATAAGTATACAGTAAATGTTTACAACCATTATCTAAATGAATGTAAATTCTAAAACATAAGGTTTAACTCCCTCCATCATAGATTTGCCCTTAGCTACATTTATATGGATTTTGTATGGTTTTATACACGTATATTAAACATCTTTTGAAATTGTGGATTTCCTATGTTTGGGTTCTAATGCTGCTGATGAGGAATAAAATTAAAGTTTGTTTTTGCCTACAAAAACGATGTCTCCCCCCGTTTCCCCAAAAAGTTCTAAGGTGAAAAGGCCATTCCTCCCACAAAAATTTGAGGATCAAAATTTTATGGTAATATGCACAACTACATATGATGTCCTTCCTAAATACCAAGTTTTGTTGAAACCCATTCTGTAGTTTCAGAGGAGTTGCGCTGACAAGATGATAAATGAGGAGTTTCAGCAAATTTCTAAGTTCAAAGGGCCATAACTCCAACATTAATTTGAGGATCAAAATTTCCTGGTAACATGCACAACTATATATGATGTCTTTCCTATATACCAAGTTTCATTGAATTCGGTTCAGTAGTTTCAGAGGAGTTGTGCTGACAAGATGATAAATGAGGATTTTCTGCAAATTTCTAAGTTCAAAGGGCCATAACTCCCACAAAAATTTGAAGATCAAAATCCTGGTAATATGCACAACTACATATGGTGTCCTTCGTATATACCAAGTTTTGTTGAATTTGGTTCAGTAGTTTTAGAGGAGTTGCGCTGACAAACTTTGTGACGGACAGACGGACGGACACGACAAAAACAATATGTCTCCCCACAAAGTGGGGGGAGACATAATTCCGAAATGGCCATACAGCTCATAAAAATTAATTGCAGTTGGAGTTAATATGTGTGTTATAGTCTTATGTTCATTTCCTCCATATCCTTTCATAAATTATGCAAAGTCACATGTCAGATGAATTTTACTGAAAAAGCATTGAACCTTAAAAATGACATATAGTGATGGAGTTACAAAAACCAGCTGAGACAAGGAAACTTTGGTTATCTAACAGAGATGCCATCATTTACTACATGTCACAGACCTCACTGTAACTATCTAATGAAAAACAGCAATAAGGGCTATGCATTTGCTTTGGTTTAAGTCAATACCTATTGCTTATATTTTTTTCTCCTAGAAAACACATAATATGAAGAGCAGTTGGCTGTTTTCTATTGCAAATTTTATATGTTTTATGGATATTGTGTCATGAACATCTATTTCGCATCCCATTTTTATCTATGGTTACCTTTTTGTGCCAGAGTTTTCTGTAGGTGGACCAACTGTTTACTAGACCTGGGAAACTTTCCTGGTTTATCACTAGCCTCAGCTGGTGGGTTGTTAAACTCCTGTCAACAATCAATTTAGGTACATGGTACGAAAGTTGATATTTAACCTTATTTAGAATTGCCTACATTTGGAGGCTAATAAAAAAAAAACACTGTTAAAATTTAATTACTTTAGAGTAAATTGAATATCGGAGGAAATATCTAAATACTTGTAGATCATGTCTACATGTTCCTAGATAAAAAAAAAAATTACCAATAAACAAATTATTTGAGAATTTTTTTTTGCACATAAATGATTCCTGGATGATTTGATATAATGTTTTTCTTCAAGTTTTATCAATTTCTATTAAGTGGCCAGCAAGGAAAAGTGCTTATGGCATATGTGGCCATGGAAAGACAGACCGAGTCAGAGACAGACAGACAGACAGAAAGACAGGGTGAATATTAAATAAAGAAATATATGCATGAAACTCTAATTGTTGATCTACATCATGTACTATAGCTATCTAGCTGAATCTACTTAAATCAAATTTATTTGTACATTGTATTGATCTTAACAAGGAATCTATGAGCTACTGCTCACTCAGTATACCCCCGCTACCCCCAAAATGAACTATGTCGGTAAACAGGAAGTAGATATCATACAGACCTTATTTGGTACTTGCAATAAAGGACCTCATAATGAACTCATATACCAAATTTCAAGTCACTGAGATATGTAGTTGCTGAGAAAACTTACGAAAGTTATGTTGAAAACGGACGGACGGACAGAGGTAAACCAGTATACCCCCCTCTTTTCGAAGCGGGGGTATAATTACTATAGACTTACCTCACATGCCTTCTTTGCAGATTCAATGCTATCAAACTCAATGAAGGCAAACCCTTTAGAATCTCCTGTAGATTTGTACCTTGGTATACTGACATACAAGACTTTACCACATGTATTAAACATCTTCTTAATCCATTCATGATCAACATTATGTGGTAGGCATTCCTTAAGGAAAAGAAAACACACCGGTACACAATGTCTGTATCAAGATTTGTTAGGTAATGTATATACGAGTAAACCAGTTAGGTAATTCTTGTTTTGCAAAGATTGTATCAACTTTTTTACCATTTTGCTTTCAGAAATTTTTCAACTTTGCAGTTTTGTTTGTAACTTTCATGGTAATACCTTTTTTAGCATTTACAGAATATCTCATCAATTTCAAAAAAATATAATAACATACCACATAAACTGTTCTATTATCAATATCTTTGGGGCAGCTGACAGCTCTGGTTCTCTGTACCTTTGTTCCATCTTCATTTACCTGAAAAATGGAAGTAAAATAAGATATTGCACATACATGCATTCAATGGGTCTGTATACAATCTCAGAGACTCAAGGTGAAGATAGTTTCAGATTTACTTGTACACACAATACAGGTATCTGTGTCTATATGAACATGATGAATGGACAGAGTAACCTGTCTTAAACCCGCTGTTAAATTTTTTTTGAAAATTAAAGCACTTTTGTTCATGCACTTCTTTGTTATTACTTCAATGTTAATATGGCAAATTATAGATTACAGCCTATATTGCCATTTGGAAATAAAACAGGAATGTCTTAATGGGAGTGATGCCCCTGCAAAGGGCCCCAAATAGAAAGCTGGTGTCCAACAGGTGTGAACATCAATTTTAAGCATTCAGTTTGTCATATCGAACCACCCCATATCCATGTATGGTTTCCGACATGTAGGGCTAGACAACAAAAAGATTTATAGAAGTAGAAATTAACCCCCCCCCCAATCCACTACATGTCATTGCAGGGGCATAAAAAATCATATACAGTGGTGCTTACTTTCAGCAGATCAGAACTTTTCAATGCAGTTGCTATAACACTGGTTTCAGAAGTCAGCTCTTTTATTTTGTTAAAGTTGAGAAACATCTCAAGTGGTATAACTAAAAAACAAAAATAGATGAAAATAATACAAAAACATGTCAAAGATTTTGACAAAATCAAAAAGGGCAAGAAAGTACTGTCCTTGCCAACAGATTTTATATATTAACAACTCATCAGAGGTGCTTATATTGTAATAAAGTTTTATAATTCAATGTAACTAATTCTCTTTATAAAGAGTACACCAAAAGAAGAAAGTGAAAATATTTAGACAATAAACAAGAATATGTCAAAATGACATAATGCCCTATCTCGCAACATTTGGGACGGATTAAGGAAAAGACCCGAACACTATATGCCCCATAATTTCATAGATGGTTTTTAAAAATCCAACAACAAGGTTTTAAAAATGTAAAAGATAGAAAGAATATATATTAAACCTACACCCATCTTCAGACTGGTCCATCTGTTTCTTCATAAACCTGTCTCGATTTAAATTGGAATCACTGAAGTAAAACTCCATCTGAAAATAAAAAATATGTAATCATAAACAAACACAAAATCTGATCAATCATGATTGGACAATTCTATGTATAATTGCTGTATAATTGCTGTATAATTGCTGTAAGCTCTTTATAAAACAATTCTGAATAATAAAAAGAACATATACATGTACATGCATATTTTGTTATTGTTATTATTATAATTCAGAAATGTTGTACAATGAGTTTATTTAGTCAACTTTGATTGTACTTCTTGTGGCATGTACCAGCTGTAAATGTACAGTATATCACTTTTTGCTAGAAAAAAAATTCTTATGTAAATTGTAAATTGAGGCTCTTGTTTTGACGTATAAAGGCTTGATATATATTAAATACTAACAATCCATTATAAAACATACAAAAAACAATAATATGACCAACTGACATGCTGTCCCATCTCGCATGTTCTTTTACAGCAATCACTGAACCCTGAATTTAATGTCAGGGGTAATGTTATGAATTTTAGGCAAGCACAGCGAAGCCTTATGGAGTCTATAGAGTAGTGATGATTTTCGCGGTTTTTTTTCAGTCTAGACGGAGTGATTTTCCTGCATCCAGTCTGGAATAAAATGCTTTATTTTCTATATTACTTTTCAATATTTGTTAACATGATACACATTTCTATAAATCACCATTTGTATTGACATTTTTTATGACCGGCACAAGTTTTATTTATTCCTTTGTATCTTACATGAGAAACTATTTAGTTAAAGGCGATAGAATATACATTATGTATTCATCTATTACTTGATTGGTTCGTATTAATATTTCTGTTATTTGATTGGTTAATGCAAGGAATATAACTTCTCCATTCATAAATTCAGTACACAATACACATCGGGACGAGTGCATTTTAAATGAAGGGGTGTTTTAATCTATACAGTTTTTACACGATGTGTAATTGTGTTCATTAACTTTAGATTTGAGGGCATCTGCATGACGAACCTTTCTTCACTCGCCAATATTAATATTTCACAAACATTTTGAGCAATATACTTTAACAGAGAATAAATCTATTATAGTTCTTATATTTTTCGCTTGCCTTTAAAAGCTTTAGCGCTTTGATTATATGCTCATATCCCAAATTTATAGAGTTGTGTAAAGTTTCATGAAGATAATATGCTTGCCTCATGCATGGTAAACTAATTTACACCTAAACATGAATCAGACAGATGAACAAACAGCCTAAAGCATTTTTGATAATGATTTCTTTATTGAAGTTGAAGCAAGCACCTGTTCTTTGATTTGTCCATATACAGCTTTCATTCTTTTCCTTGGTTTCTTTTCTTTACTTTCTGTAGATATAACTTCTTCACTGTGTTCCATTTTAATGTTACAGAAGTTTCAATATGAAAACAATAACCTAGAAAAAATGAATAGTTTATAAAACTTTAAATTTTTATTTAGCTAATTCAACAAGTAATACTGTGAGCAAGCTCACAAAAGGATATTAAACCCCAGCTTCATATTGGACTCTTGTGTTGCCAAAATACCTCTAGCCAAATTTTCTCCACTCCATGATATCGGAGAGCGATGAAAATTCTTCAAGCACATCCATATATGATGTACTCCCTTTTTGTAAAATTTTATCAAAATGCATTGAGCAGTTTAGGAGGAGTTGTGCTTACGAGGTCTCATATCAAATGCTGTATTTAAATAGTCTAAGTCCAATTATCTCTGCTGAATGAAATCCAAGAGCAATGAAAATTCTTCTTGCGCATATACATATGATGTACTAATTTCATGTAAAGATTAATCAAAATTAGTTGAGCAGTTTAGGAGGTAGCACTTGTGAGATATGTGGACAGACGGATGGAGGGACAGACAGACAGACAGACAGACAGACAGACAGACAGACAGACAGACAGGGAGATTCCTATTTACCACCCAAACTTTGTTTACGGGGGTATAATAATATAAAAAAATAAGAGGGCATTTAACATGTTTAAAGGGACATTAGATACCCTGCCAGGATATATCAATAGTTCATAAAATTTGATTTTTCAAAGTGGCCAATCTCAAAAATTATTTTCCAGATCATGCTGGAAATTGATCTTGAACTGTACTTAATTGTACTAAACAGCTGTGCAAAATATCATTCAAATCCCATGACACGTTTTCAAGTTATCAGCCAGAAACTCAAAATGTCATGAAGTTTGATTTTTCAAAGTGGCCTATCTCGAAAACTATTTTTTGGATCATGCTAGAAATGGAATTCGACCTGTATTTTATTGTACATAACAGCTGTGCAAAATATCATTCAAATCCTTTGACACATTTTCAAGTTATTGGTGGGTAACCTTTAGGGGACGGACGGACTGACGGACGGACGGACGAATGGATGGACAGATGGACAGACACCGAAAAAAACTGAGGGTATAACATAATACCTTGGCACTTCATGTGGCGGGGTATAAAATCATATGCAAAATGCATTAAGATGGGACAATACCAAATGAAGGGGCAATTTTTTTTCCAGATAGTTTGAACACTGAAAGATCTTGTTTAAAATGCTGTTAAAATGCTCAATTTTGATGTTCTAAGCTTAAGGGCAATAACTCCTAAAAGGAAAGGTCCTAAAATGTTGACCCTATTACATATTTTGTAGATCTTGATCATGTGCTTAACAATATGCAATTTAAATTTCTCAAATATCCTGTATAGTTTTCAAGAAATTGAGCTAAACAGGTGCAAAAATTTGCAAAAAATCCACAAAAAGGGCAATAACTCCTACATGTGTTGTTGGATTTTCTTCAAAATTTCAGAGCTGGTAGATCTTGAGGTGCTGATCACTTTTGTTACCAATCAAAATTTTAAAATCTGTCACCGTTTTTGAGTTATTTGCAAAAAACTGCCTTTTACCCTTATGTTCTATTTTTAGCCGCAGTAGCCATGTTTTACAACCAATCAGAAATCCCCACATCAGTTCTATACACCTAATGCTAATAAAGAATAATACCAAGTGTCAGAGGAGTTAATGTTTTCAATGTAATGTGGAAATGCTGTTAAAATGCTCAATTTTGACGTTCTAAGGGTAATAACTCCTAAAAGGAAAGGTCCTACAACATTGACCCTATAACATATTTTGTAGATCCTGATGTGCTTAACAATATGCAATTTAGATTTCTCAAATATCCTGTATAGTTTTCAAGAAATTGAGCTAAACAGGTGCAAAATTTGCAAAAAATCCACAAAAAGGGCAATAACTCCTACATGGGTTATTGGATTTTCTTCAAAATTTCAGGTTACATGTAGGTAGATCTAAAAGTGCTGATCACTTTAACCCTATGCCAGAATTTTGATATCTGTACCCGTTTTTGAGTTATTTGAATAAAACTGCATTTTACCCCTATGTTCTATTTTTAGCCATGGCGGCCATGTTTTATGACGAATCAAAAATCCCCACATCAGTTCTAAGCAAGTTTAATTGCAATTGGACTTATGGTGTCAGAGGAGTTAACGTTTTAAAAAGTTTACGGACGACGGAAGGACGACGGATGCCAAGTGATGACAATAGCTCACACATGTCACATGACCGTTCGGGTCAGGTGAGCTAAAAAGTTTACGGACGATGGACAGACGACGGACGCCAAGTGATGACAATAGCTCACATGACCCTTCAGGTCAGGTGAGCTAAAAAGTCCAAATGACAAACACCCCAGTTAGATGTCATGATTATCTGGACTATACATGTACATGTTTAATTCATACACGTGTATGCTTGACTATGAGAGCATGATCCACACCACTGTCGCCCAGGCCATCCTGGTGAAAAGCCAACTCATTACCAAATGAGCTAAAGTTTTACAACTCTACCTGAGTAGATAACTTGCAGTTTTATATTACCTTCTAGATCACAGGTATATTTAAATATTGACGCGTAACATACATGTATGATATTTTTGCTATAGGAATGTTCGCCGTGACGTCAGAGCTTACCTATATATGGAATATTTTTGGAGGGCAAAAAGACAATAAAATTGTGTTGAAAAACGTCTTTAAACTGTCATAACTTTTTTTGTATTTCAAGATACATGTAATTAATAAAAAGCTACGCCGAGCGCAGCATGATACGACCGCAACAAGTTGAACCCTGTACATTGGAGGCCCAATATGGATAGTCTATTGCTTTGGTCACATGCAGCCCATGGTGGACTTATAAAGCTTTTTTACACATGCAACCTATGGTGGACTTTAAAATGCATATTTGACACATATATATTTACAATAACATTTAATAGAAAAAAAATATATTTCTATATTCATTGACATTTTTGACACGATTAAGCCCCTTTTGGCCCTTTTTAAAAAAAGGTTAGGACCACAAAATGCAATAAAAAGCTTCCTTCAGTGTATATAATCATCATATTTAAACTTCATAACAATTGGCTGGCCCACTACAGATAAATTTCTTGTGTAAAACCATTTGCCTTGACCAACTTTTAAAAATGGTGTTTTTTGCCCCTTCGTCCCCTTATATCTCGAAAACAGTAAGAGATATTTCAAATCTGATTGAAAAAGGCAGGCAGGGATTTTCACAAGGATTCCAATGAAAAAAAGATTTTGAAAATCGGACCACAAATAAAAAAGTTGATTTTTTGGGTGTGGCCCGTCTTTGGCCCCCTGTAGCAATGTAACGGTTCAATATACATCAAAACTATTTAAACATTTTGTTGACAGAATTTAATAAGGAATTCAATAAAAAAAGAATTTTCAAAATCAAATGAATAATAAACATTCTACAACAGTTTTGTCAATACACCCGTATTAGCCCCTTTTGGCCCCTTTTTCTGAAACGGTAGGGGCCAGAAACCCCAAATACAATAGGAACCTTCCTCTAGTGGTAACAAACATCATATAAAAATTTCATAACAATTGGTCAATATTTACTCAAGTTATCGCACGGAAACCAAATGTCCCCAGACGACGACGATGACAACAACGACAACGACGACGACGACGACAGCATCATACCATTATACGTCCGCAAATTTTTTGCGGTCGTATAAAAAATTCTTTTGGTTCTACAATTTTCAGAAAAAGATCGTTTTTGTAGTGCATTTTGCAAATAAATATTCAGTGGTTCTAATGATCGAAATTTGGTTGATTTAAAATTTTCAACAAAAATTTACTTGGTGCAGAAACAATTTTGCAGAAAATTTATTTTTAAAGCTATATTTTTAAAATTACTTGTGGTTAATATGAATAAATTCTTCTTCCCAGAACCGTTTACAGAACCAATTTATCTTATCTATCAAAAAAGTTATGAGGATTTGAAATTTGGGGAAATTATCCTATCAATCGATGTTTGTTTATTGCACTGTTTATTGCCATCCAATTTGACACTTCATGAGATGCAAATTAGTGAATATGACTGTGACATCACTAATGAGATTGGCGAACACTCCTATTGTTTAACATAAAATACTCTCTTTGGTCACAAAAATTATTTTGGTGCTAATTGTCTCTTTTCTGATGCTATATGTTGGTTAATTTGGAACACAGTCCCACATATGTAGAAGCTTCCAAAAGTTAATGCTTTGGGGTTTTTTTTCTAACTGATGTGCCAAGTGGGCGCAAGATCATCAGACGTCTGGGGTTTTTGTCATTTTGACTTTTTCAGATACCCAGCCGTAGAAAGCAAATGTCAAAAGTCATAAAAAGCTTCCAATACAGCATAATTATTTGAGCTATAGAGACTGAGGCTGAGTGAGCAAAGAAAGCGACTAATTTGCGGGCATGTGGGCATGCGGGTCTGCGGGCATGCGGGTCTGCGAGCATGCAGGTCTGCAGGTATGCAAGCATGTGGGTCAATGTTGTATTTAGCATGATGGTTAAAACAATTGAACACTCATTTATATATATAAGTAGATCATTATTGATATGTGATATCAATACCTGCTTAGACAATATTGACATGTGGAATAAAAGTTACATAATCAAACATGCATGAAACTCTAAAAATATATGTGAACATGAATTGTGACAAGAATGGAATTAGAGGATCCCCCACGCATCAAACAATGCTGATTTTTTAACTAGATCAAGGTATTAGTGGTATAAACATTTGTTGTAAATTCCATAAATTTAAAATCTGTCAACATCTGTAGGGATGAGAGTGTTTACAAGGTAAATTTTGAAAAAAAACAGTCATTTTTATGGTCAAAGTCCCATATAACTCCTATATACAAAATAAACTACCGAACTTAAAGAACACACAAGATATGACAAGGACAAAGTAATGTCTCGGCAAAGAATGTGGCGGGGTTAAACTAGTTTAAGTTTTAAACTAGATCCAACCTTGCAATATTGATAAGCTGCAGCACAAAGTACACATATAAAACACACTGTAAATCACAATCATTAAAAAAGAGAGTACCTGACACGAAAACAGCAAGAAAGGTATTGGTTCCATAAGGTGGAATTTACATTTTGGTCTGTCAGACATCCCCTTTCAGTTTTACGACTTATTTATTTTTTCTCCCATAGGGTCGAGTAACAAATATACATGTATATTTATTAGTAGGTTTTTCATTATTTAGAAATTGTGAAACTCGTGGTAAATTATTTCCAGATGTGAATCATTTGATACTTGTGCAAGGTTATTAAAAGCAATTACTTTAATTATTATAAGATCAGCATGACATTCCCAAATTCTATAAAAACAAAACAATGCCTGTCAGTACTGTTAAAAAATTTTTCAGATTATATAATTATAATAAATAAATTGATTGTTGATCAATGCGTTTCGTTTTTGAGGATCAATAATCAATTGGGCAAACTAAAACCTTATAATAATAATACTAATATATTAATTATATTCCGTTTTTCATATAGCCACATACCCGCATGCCTGCATGCTCGCATACCCGCATACCCGCATGCCCAAATGCCCGCAAAATAGCTACTCTGGTGAGCAAAAGGCAACACTGAGTAAAATTAAAAACTAAATTTTCTGTATTTGTGATTTTTCTTCTTTACTTTAGACACTTTAGGTAAAATTGTGTAAGAAATTGCTATTTTAAAAAATCAAAGGATAGGAGATACAATTACTTAAAATATCTATCTTTACTCAACACAAAGACAAGTCACAACCTCAGTCCTTATTTTTTTCAAATTTCGTTCCAAATTCAAGGGAGCTTACTGATGTTACTCGCACTTTATCGTTAAATGTAACATTATTGATCATTGGATAAGCTAAATATCACATCCAATCAAAATTGTCGTCTCAGTGGTTGCTTGGATTTAATGTCAACATGGAAAAAATGTGAAACACTTGTAACCTGTTTGAGAGGTGTACATACAACATCTAAAGTCTGAATAATGGCAACACAAATTTCAAACCCACCTGACAATTATCCCAAAGCTGTGTACAATGTTGGTGTCAATGCTACTCCTAATTCCAGTGCAGAACATCAGCTGTTAATGAATGCTATTAGCACATGTGCATACCAGCTTATTCAACAACTGTTAGATAAAGATGCCTCAATATTACATGAACCAGGTTAATTTTGCATGTTTCTGTAACCAGTCATACGTGATCTCTGACCCCCTTTCCTCCGCTTTGGTGTGTCATGCAAAGGATGCATATTTTCATATGAAAATGAACGTAACAGGAGCTTGTGCCTAAAATTTATCCTTAGATATTCTACAAGCTAAAATAAGTTTCAAAATGTTAATTGTGTGATAAATTGAAACATTTTTCATTTGAAATTAAAAACAAACTATCTTTTCTTGTGGGTCATGTGTGCCGGTTGTTAAGCCAAATTAATACAGAAATGGTCAGGTTAAGTACAAGTGCCAAGCAAGCTAGATAGATTGATTGACCAGGGTTTCCGCTGGCGTGGGCCATTGGCCCTATTTTTTCAATTCTGGCCCAACAAAGTGGCCCAAAATATTGGTTCCGTATTTTGATCAACAATGTCATTTTCATGTCATTCAAACTGACAACAAATTTCACTATGAAGCCCTAACTATATATTGATTTATGACCCAAGCTAACACCGTTAATTAACTGTCAATTGTGTAAAGGGGTCAAAATAACAGGTGCTTGACCATTGCTGATTGATTAGGATTAATTGATAGAAATCAATCATGAATGCAATACAATTCCAATACAATTGACCAATCAGGTAATAGTTTATTTTTATATCAGCTGATTTAAATGGCAATTCACGTGCTCTGACCATGTTGACCAAATGATAAATATTCTTGTGTAAATTTATATCAGAAAAACATAGATGAAAGGATTTACCTTCATGAAATTATTTTATTAAGAACATCCTGTAATCCAAACACATCATTTTTCATGCATCAAATTGAGATCAGATGAAAGAACTTTGTTTACATATTTACGATCTCAGTCTCCTCTGTAATACCCTCCTTTTGATAGGAGCACCTCCATAACAGGGGAGTACTGTGGTTTAGTGGAGTTCCAATGATTGATTTATTTTGTTAAAACAAGTTTTTTTTATTATATTATTTTTTTTGCCCATTATAACAAAAACAAAAAATTCTAAAAAGATCTGTAGTACATTAAAAAAACATTATGAGTTTGTTAAATCTTAATATGATTAACTATGATCAATTCAACAAATGTTTAAATATATATTATAGAACAAAATAATAACTGCTGTAATCTGTGTGCTTTCCTTGGTGCTGAAAATATAATATTAATAATGATTTTCGGCCAAAACTTAAAAAAAAATATTGGCCCAATGTCATTTACACAATGTATGTTGGCCCAAAAAATATGCATTTGGCCCAAGGGATGGCCCAAAGCAAAATACACCCAGAGGAAACCCTGTTGACCTATTAAAGCTCAAACAAGCTTTAAATTATTATCTCCCTATGCTGTTTTTTTTTGTTGACAAATACACCTCTCAAACAGCTGATATCTCAACCCTGGTTAACAAAAGAAGTCCGTTCTTTATCAAGACGGAAGGAAAAACTGTACAAAAGGGCCAAACAAACCAACAAGGCAAAAGACTGGCAAAAATACAAAGAAACTCACCAAAAAGAAGTGTAGAGAGGGATACAACTCCAATGTAAACACCATTGTATGCAGGGATGAGGCAAGCCCAAAGATGTTCTGGAACTACATCAAGAACATGAAAAACGACAGATGCGGAGTTGCCCCACTAAAGCGGAACAGTGTCACCCTCAGCGATAGCACTACCAAGGCCAATATTCTAAACTCCCAGTTTTCTTCTGTTTTTACATCTGAAGACATCATCAACTTACATGTACCAAAACTAGGCAAGAGCAACACACCAGACATCCCAGAAATTACTATACCCTCACTAGGCTTCTGGTCCTTTCTGTGTACAACATGGCTTTCGCAAGCAAAGGTCCTGCGAGACCCAGTTAATACTTACCATCAACCACTTAGCTACTGCATTGGACAATGGCCAACAGATAGATGGTTTCCTACTGGACTTCAGCAAGGCCTTCGGCAAGGTCCCTCACCAACAGCTACTTGCGAAAATGAACCACTACGGTGTGCAGAACAACATTCTTTCCTGAATCAAGGAACAAGAAAAACGACATGTGCGGAGTTGCCCCACTAAAGCGGAACAGTGTCACCCTCAGCGATAGCACTACCAAGGCCAATATTCTAAACTCCCAGTTTTCTTCTGTTTTTACATCTGAAGACATCATCAACTTACATGTACCAAAACTAGGCAAGAGCAACACACCAGACATCCCAGAAATTACTCTCCACTGTAATGGGGTCACCAAGTTGCTATCCAGACTATACCCACACTAGGCTTCTGGTCCTGACGGCATCCCAGCCCGCCTACTCAAAGAAACAGCCGAAGAGATCACCCCAGCTCTGCAGCTAATATTCCAGACCTCCATCAACCAGGGTAAGATCCCATCTGACTGGAAAACAGCCACAGTTGCGCCAGTTTTCAAAAAGGGAGATAGAAGCCAACCCTCCAACTACAGGCCGATATCCTCAACTTCCATAAGTTGTAAAATCCTGGAGCACATCATCCACAGCAGTGTCCTCTCTCATCTAAAAAACCACAACATCCTTTCTGCATACAACAGGGCTTTCGCAAGCAAAGGTCCTGCGAGACCCAGTTAATACTTACCATCAACCACTTAGCTACTGCATTGGACAATGGCCAACAGATAGATGGTTTCCTACTGGACTTCAGCAAGGCCTTCGGCAAGGTCCCTCACCAACGGCTACTTGCGAAAATGAACCACTACGGTGTGCAGAACAACATTCTTTCCTGAATCAAGGACTTCCTATCAGATTGCACCCAGACTGTCATATTAGAAGGGAAATCATCCTGTACCAATCCAGTCATGTCAGGAGTGCCACAAGGAACCGTCCTCGGCCCACTACTATTTCTGGCCTATATAAATGACATGCCAAGTTATGCCAAATCTAAGACTCGCCTCTTTGCCAACGACTGCCTCATGTACAGGAAGGTCAGCATCATCGATGACTGCAATCTACTACAAGAACTGGACAATCTAATCAAATGGGAACAACAATGGCAGATGCAATTCAACCCAGACAAATGCGAAGTTTTAACCATCACTAAAAAGAGAATTCCACTTCACCACAACTACACCATCCATGGTCACTCACTCCAGCATGTAGACTCTGCTAAATATTTAGGCCTCAACATCTCTAAAAACCTGTCCTGGAATACTAACGCCGATGCTGTCACTTAGAAGGCAAATAACACCCTAGCCTTCTTACGCAGAAACATCAGCTCATGTCCCCAATCAGCCAAGGAACGTGCCTTCACCACCTTTGTATGTCCCACACTCGAATATGCTGCTGCAGTCTGGGACCCACCTACCCAGACTCACCCAGAACATCACTGCACTAGAGAGAGTCCAGCGAAGGGGTGCAAGGTTTGTTACCAGTGACTACAGGGCCTGGCCAACACCACCATCTCTGTCTAAATTTGTCTCCAGCCTGTTTTTAATAGTAAAATATGGAACGTTTTAGCTGTATATAGCGGAGCTGTTTTATTGAGTCACTGACAACAGTGCGAATATACTCAAACCTGAGTCCAGCACTTACAGAAGATGA
The DNA here is from genome assembly GCA_963971305.1 of Arcuatula senhousia. NCBI lineage: Eukaryota > Metazoa > Mollusca > Bivalvia > Mytilida > Mytilidae > Arcuatula > Arcuatula senhousia. Next base: position 61,302,652 of record OZ020307.1, read on the forward strand.
TGATGATGATCTATATCTGTTTTAATTCGGTTCAGTGCAAGATGAAACTTTCTCACAACTTTAATTCAACATTCCAGGACAAAGAAACATCTAAATGTCAAAATTTACCATATATACTTTTTAAGAGTTAATTGCATTGGACTTAAGGCAAAACCCAATTTTCAGTGGTACATGTAGAAGTGAAATAATATGGTTGCATATTGGCAATGAGCACTTTGAAACAAGAATCTATAACCTCATGATGCACAGGGAAGATTTAAAAAGATAAGCAATGTATGTTTTGTTAGACTAATGTTTTGTCAGAAACAACAAAGGGAGATAATAATTTATAACTTAATCAAACATTACTACCATGACTAGTAGCTCAATTGATATACCTAACTCATTTGGCACTTGTACCTAACCTGACAGTGGGAGAAAAGTCCTATTTCTTTCATTTTATAGAAAACTGTAACTGATTTTTACAAATAGTACCAAAAAATGTAGGGGAAGATCCTACAGGATATAAGTACAAAATGTACATATGTGGCTAAATTTCCTGACCCTATTCATCCTTCTTCTTCCAGTGGCAGTCAAAACTTGTTTCCCCATGACCTTTTCCACATCTAGCCGTATCATCATGCATGTACATATTCATTTTATGACCTCTTTTATGTTAATCTCATGATATAGCCTAATTTGTGCTGCTCAAGTGTACATTAATTGTAAAGCTATATATAACCTGAAGAATGTAGTTTATATGTATGTGTTATTTCTTTTTGTGGACATGATCATAAATATTTTTTTTAGGCAGGGTTATTTTTCATTTTCATTTGATCCTGAATTTTACATGTATATGAAAAAAAACCAACAAACATTATATTGAACTATACGTTTACTAAGGTTTTTGTCATTATTTCAGGTTGGCATGGACAAACTGCTTTACACAAAGCATGTCTGATTGGAGACTTCGATACTGTCAGCATGCTGTTACGTTATGGAGCTGATCCTAATGCAAAGAATGAATACGATGAAACACCGCTACATTATGCATGTAAACGTGGTGTCCCAGTCATCATAAATTTGCTTCTAAAAAATGGTGGGAACTTGGATGCTGTTGATAAGAATGGGAACAGTATGTGCCATCATGCTGCACAGACAGGAAGTGTGTAAGTTTAAACATGCATACAGGAATTAGATAGATCTAATTCCTTGGTTTAAAGGAATTTTGACAAAGATCATGTTTCTTTTATACCTAATGTTTGTTTCAATGTCCATCAGAGTTTCCAGATAAAATGATAACATTACAACAGATTTGATTAAAATTTTGTACAGCTGGGAAGAATATCAAAATAAAAGGCATTAAGTTCTGTTTTAAGCAAATGAAAAAAAAAAAAAATGATTTGGACCAGGGTACAGCATAATTTCTTATTAGAAATTTTTTGACACTTTTTATGCAAGAGTAGTTTACTTATACAGTTTGTCTCAATTAAAGATGTCTTAACTAGTTACATACTTTTAGAAAAAATAAGTGAATCTCTCTGAAACTGTCTGAATTATTATATCTGTACAGTGGAAAGAATATTGTGAGTTTTGTACGGAGCCCGGATAGGGACATACAAAGAAAAAAAAATATGTTGTGCGCACATTATATTATATTGTGTGCACAACATATTTTTTTTCTTTTTATGTCCCTATCTGGGCTCCGTAGTTTTGATACAACAGACTGATTATTTTTTTTAATTTCAAGCAATTTAATACCAGTATTAATGAGTAAAAAAAAAATTAATCTTCTGATGGCAAATTTTGTCTTTTTAACAGGTACTCCTTGGCCTTCCTGTTTACTCAGCAATCTAATTATCAAACCATAAACAAGAATCTACAGCTTCCACTTCACATAACCTGTCAATTTGGACATGTTGATGCCTTCAAATATCTCTTGAAAAAAGAAGTAAGTTGGGGGAGGGTCTGACTACCAAACCATAAACAAGAATCTACAGCTTCCAATTCACATAACCTGTCAGTTTGGTCATGTTGATGCCTACAAATATCTCCCAAAAAAAGAAGTAAGTTGGAGGGGGGGGGGTCTGACTATTAATCTACAGCTTCATCTACAGCTTCCATTTCACATGTCAATTTGGACATGTTGATGACTTCAAATATCTCCCATAGAAAGAAGTAAGGTTGTTGAGTAAAAGATTTTTAAAGGAATAAGTATTTTTAATATTTGCTAAATTGAACTAGTGATTTTACTGTAAAACATGCAGGACACTATTCAAGCTGAACATGAAGAAAAGACAAAACAAGGCAAAGACATGCTGAAAAATTGAAGATTGTTACGGTCTTGACTTTGTACATGCATAAAAAAAGAAATTAGTTAAAGCAGGTTTTTAAGCACCAATCCTTTTTCCATTGAAATCTTAGAGTACAGTAGTAACACAAAACACAACACGACATAATAGGTATACTGAGGTGATCATATCATTACAACAAGCAGTCAAAAACTTGTAGAAACATTTACAAATCATTTGCTTTGACAGAATTTTAAACCTTTGTACCAATGGCTTAAATCTTAAAAAAACTTTTTAGACACTGTATGAAACACATTTGCTTAAAAAAAATTCTTATAGAATTTCTTTATCTTGTTAGATTTCAAATGTTCTTCTAAGACCTACTTCATTTTCCTTTTGTTGTTTTACCAGAAACATGATATCCAGCAGACTGATATTGATGGTAATAATGTTCTTCATATTGCTGCTAAGGAAGGTCATCAGATGTTAGTGTGGGATATCCTGAAGATTGGAGGATGTGAACTCTTACATGTTGAAAACAAAAATGGTTCTACACCTGATGATCTGGCCTCACGACATGATAAATTTGGGTAATTTTAGGAAATGGTGTGGAATAATGTAATTATTCTCATGATATTACATGATCAGGCTTTACACCAGCAAATTTGTGAATGTCAATTTGATGTTAAAAATTAACATTAAATTAGTGTTAATCGAGCTGTTAAATTTTAACATTTGACGTCACATTATTCAACAGGAAAATTAATATTAAAAAGTTAAACACTAAATTAACATTAATATTTAACCCTGAATTAATGTTAAAAATGTTAATGTTAAGGATGTTCGCTACTATTATTGAAAATAAATAGGTTTCAAATTTAATGCCTTAAATGAAAAGCAAATAGTAAAAGGTATAAAATAAGCAAAAAAATTTGCTAGGTTCGCGACCTTGTTTTCAAGATAATTGACCTTAAAGTTTTGGCGGGAAAAGGTTTTCTCAGACTTTTTGATAGGTTTAGCATTAGCAGTATTTAGTTGTTAAAACCCATGACAAAATAAATAGGATTTGATAAAACTTTGTCTGTAACCTCTTTATGACATATTAAAGACATTGATAACAAGAAAATAGGGGGTTCATGGGCAAAAAATTTAACCCTATTTTGATGGTAAAATCTAGAGGATTCCGAAAAAATGACAGAAATACCACAACAAGACCAGCAAGCATCCTTAAACTAATGCTAATCTAACATTAGATTAGTGTTCCATTAACGTTAAGTTGGTGTTATTAGAGCTTAACGTGAATTTAACATTAACACAAATTGCCTGTGTACATCATGATAAAATTGGGTAAATTAAGCTAAAATAAAAAATATAATGAGGGATAATGTATGAAGCAAAGTATTGATACAACTTTTTGCTTGTACTATGTGCATATTTCATGATTTATAAAGGTAGCAGGTTTAAAGAATATATAAATTATCAATCACAAGATCCAACAGGATTCCTGACCAATACTTGCAAATGAAATAGTGGATAAAATTTGCTCTACCATATTGTACACTGCAGTCTTTTGCCAACCACCATTGTATCTTCTGTTTCTGATACAAATGTGCAAAATATAAACTCAGCCCAATTTATTTGTTTTGTTTTACCCTTTCTATATAAAATCCTTGTTATTATCTGGAATAGCCATATCTATATTATTTGCTTATTTCAGACACAAAGTTATCGCACCACTGTTGACCTCGCTCAGAAAACACAAGCCAAGGAATTACATGGTAACTGACCCTATGGGACTTTGGTACTGGATATTAGTCAAACCTTTTCTAATGTACACATTCCTCCTCTTCGTGATTGCCATGATTACCAAGTATGTTGACCAGGGATACCAAGGTTATATAATGGTCATTGGGATAGCGTTGGTTTTATGGACCATTATATACAGGGTCCATAGGATAGACCATATAAGCAGGTATGTTTTTAAAACTTGAATTTGTGCCTTTTAGATGCAATGAAATTTTGAAAGAACATGAACTGTCTATGCATTTTGTAAATGGGCATTCTTCAGTTTCATAGCAAATAAAAAAAAAATTGTATCAGGATAGAATTGACTTGTTGTTTCCTTCTCAGATACTTGTTATAGATTTTGTTTTTTAATATTTTGACGTACATGAAGGATACTGATACACAATCTTGTTTTAACCAATTGTATTTCATAAATTGTAGAGTTTTAAGTGAGTATAACATAATTCACTTCTAAAAAACTTTTAAAGTTTAAGATTGTAAACTAACTTCATTAAAAACCTTGTTATAATTAAGGACTTGTTGAAGTTATTCCTATTACTGGTAATACAGGTATATTCCTGTACTTCTTCAGTTTTGATAATTAATTTCATCTTTATAACAAAAAAAGTCAATCTTCAACTTATAGATTGACCTTGCATTGCCATTAGTGTTTAAAACTCCTATAACAGAATTAGTGAAAAAGCTGTTCAACATAACTATAGCCTAACAAGCCTTTCTTTGTATCAGTAGAGAGTTATGGTTCAAGTGTTAATTATTTTCTATGAAGCCATTTATATTTAAAATCTAGTATGGACCCTATAGGTACAGAAAATGGAATGTGAAAACATGCTGTGTAACAATTTTTGAATGTGCATGACCATGTGTTAATGTCATAGGTACTTCAAAACAAAAGCGTGTAAATTATATTGATTTTTCATCATGATTGTGCATGTCAAGTTTATTTTTGTCTCGCCTGCAAAGCAGAGGGGGACTTGGTGTTACTTTACTGGCAGTGGCTGCGGCTACGTGGCGGCGTTAACTTTTTGGATAAGGTTTTTTGAGCACCTCCATATCTCAAGAACTATAAGTCCTAGGTTGATGAAACTTGGTATGCATATGCCCAAGCAGTAGCTTAGCATAGTTGCATCCCCATCTATTGACCTTGACTTTGATTTTCTGGTTGAGTGACTTTGATTATTTTTATTGCATATAGTGGCATTGTTAAAGTTTTAATAGGACCTCCATATCTCAAAGGATTGGTCCTAGGTTGATGAAACTTGGTATGCATATGCCCTAGTATTACCTTAGCACAGTTGAATCCCTATCTTTTGACCTTGACCTTGATTTTCTTGTTGAATGACTTTGATTTTTTTTATTGCCTACATGTATATTAGCAATGTTTAAGGTCTATAAACACCTTTTGATCTCAGACACTGAAAATCCTTATAAATTCAAAATATAGTGTAAGTAAAAAAGAATTATTGTTTCTGACTGATGGTGCCGTCGGTGCCGCAGAGCGGGACATAGGTGTTACTTTACCGGCGGCGGCGACGGCGGCGTTAACTTTTTTGAAAAGTTTTATGAGCACCTCCATATCTCAAGAACTATAGGTCCTGGGTTGATGAAACTTGGTATGCATATGCCCCAGTAGTACCTTAGCACAGTTGCATCCCCATCTTTTGACCTTGACCTTGATTTTCCGGTTGAGTGACTTTGACAATTTTCAATACATATAATAGCAATAAAAAAGTTTTGCAAGCACCTCCATATCTCAAGAACTATAGGTCCTAGGTTGATGAAACTTGGTATGCATATGGCCCAGTAGTAGCTCAGCTCAGTTGCATCCCCATCTTTTGACCTTGACCTTGATTTTCCGGTTGAGTGACTTTGACAATTTTCTATACATATAATAGCAATGGAAAAGTTTTGCGAGCACCTCCATATCTCAAGAACTATAGGTCCTAGGTTGATGAAACTTGGTATGCATATGCCCTAGTATTACCTTAGCACAGTTGAATCCCTATCTTTTGACCTTGACCTTGATTTTCTTGTTGAATGACTTTGATTTTTTTTATTGCCTACATGTATATTAGCAATGTTTTAAGTCTATAAACACCTTTTGATCTCAGACACTGAAAATCCTTATAAATTCAAAATATAGTGTAAGTAAAAAAGAATTATTGTTTCTGATGGTGCCGTCGGTGCCGCAGAGCGGGACATAGGTGTTACTTTACCGGCGGCGGCGACGGCGGCGTTAACTTTTTTGAAAAGTTTTATGAGCACCTCCATATCTCAAGAACTATAGGTCCTGGGTTGATGAAACTTGGTATGCATATGCCCCAGTAGTAGCTTAGCACAGTTGCATCCCCATCTTTTGACCTTGACCTTGATTTTCCGGTTGAGTGACTTTGACAATTTTCAATACATATAATAGCAATAAAAAAGTTTTGCAAGCACCTCCATATCTCAAGAACTATAGGTCCTAGGTTGATGAAACTTGGTATGTATATGGCCCAGTAGTAGCTCAGCTCAGTTGCATCCCCATCTTTTGACCTTGACCTTGATTTTCTGGTTGAGTGACTTTGACAATTTTCTATACATATAATAGCAATGGAAAAGTTTTGCGAGCACCTCCATATCTCAAGAACTATAGGTTCTAGGTTGATGAAACTTGGTATGCATATGCCCCAGTAGTAGCTTACCACAGTTGCATCCCCATCTTTTGACTTTGACCTTGATTTTCCGGTTGAGTGACTTTGATTATTTTTATTGCATATATTTGCAATGTTTAATTTCTATAAACATCTTTTGATCTCAGAAACTGAAAATCCATGCAAATTCAAAATATAGTGGAAGTAAGAAATAATAATTGTTTCTGATGGTGACGGCAGGCGAGACATACTTTAGTGTTAACTCTTGTTTATTCTTTTACTCTGATAAACAGCAATTTCTTTCTATTTTCAAAGAATGCAGAATCCCATATTTGCTGGTACCTTTGCTGCAGGCTTAATTCATACTACAATACACTATGTGATAGTTGTTCTACCATGTATCCTTCATAACACGTCTAAAGGATGTTCGCTAATTGCTACTATTATTGAAAATAGATAGGTTTCAATATTTGATGCCTTAAATGAAAAGATGATAGGTAAAGGTATAGGATAAAAAACAAATTTTGGTAGGTACGTGACCTCATTTTCGAGATAGCTGAAAAGGTTTTCTCCGACTTTTTCATAGGTTTAGCATTAGCACTATTTAGCTATTAAAACCCATGACAGAATAAATAGGATTTGATTAAACTTTGTTTATCACTTCTTTATGACATATTAAAGTCATTGATTAAAAGAAAATAGGGGGTTGTGGGCAAAATTTTAAGCCCTACTTTCTTGGTAAAATCCAGATGAATCTGAAAAAAATGACAGAAATATCAAAACAAGACCAGTGAGCATCCTTAATGGAAGTATAGAAATGGTTGTGGCATTTACTATGTTGTTATTATTATTATTTGTCATAGAAAGTGGCTAAAAATTTGGAGTTCACAGGTAAATAAAGTAAAATACAGAATTTTTTTTTTAAATGGTTATTTGCTTTTTTTGTACCTATAATGGTGTAAATTACATCAAAATTTTGTCAATGTGGTTTCAGCTATTCAATAATGTTGTGACTCTTACCTTTTACTTACAATCTGGCAATTATGAAAAAGCTAAAAAGTTTATAAAAGTGTGTGTGCCTAAGAAAATTCTTCATAATTTTACCATTATTTTTAAAAGAATAGTTTTAATGAATATATGAGAAGATTCCAAATTATCTTTACAATGTAAGTTATTATATACTAGTAAATCTTAAAGGACTGCATTATCTTAAAAAAATATGCCCAAAAGTCATAATACCCCGTCTCGCAACATTTTGGAAAGATTGAGGGACGTTGAATGACCAGACCAATGGGATCAAACACTATATGTCCCCCTACTTTAGTAGAAGGGGCATAAAAACAATAGACTTCATGTAAATCATATCACATTTGGTGCCCTCCTTAACACGTCTACAGATTCTATGGAGAGCATGCTCTTGACAGGAGTGTCGCTGGTGATGGCCTGTGTAACTTACACAGTCTACTACGTCCTACTGACCCGAGATCCTGGTAAGTATACTTTTGTTCATTATACCCTGCTTCAAAGAAGAGCGGGTAAACTGTTTTATCCTTGTCATTTAGTCCATTTTTCACAAAATTTCTGTCACAGTTTTCTAAGCAAATACATGACACAGGCCTAATATTTTGCATATTGCGTATCCTTTAGTACCTTATGGAGTATTGTGATTTTATGCTCCTAGATCACCTACTTCCTGTTTACTGGATACTTATAATTTATTTGCAAGCAGTAGTATCACTAGTCAGTATAAACTCACAGATTTACTTAATTATACCCCACGCAATGAAGTGAATTTTTTTACTGGTCTTGTCTGCCCGTGATCAAAATTTTTGTAACAGATTTCTCAGCTATTATTTAATGTAGGTTTTTCATATTTGGTACATAGCTTCAGGTATGGGTCCCACAGACCTGGCAGAATGTGTCTGATGAAACCAATTGTCAGACAAAACTTGATTCGGTCAGACAGAAAATTTGGCAAATTTTTGTTGAACATAAAAGAGAGCAAAGCCAAAAAATGACATCCGATTAGACAGACCAACCAATTTTGACATGTCTGGTCCGATAGGGTGGGATATGTTTTCAGATTTGTCAATTATCTACTTCATGTTTATCGAGCCAACTTGGAAAGACAATAACTCTTACTTTTTTTATTCTCACTCTTAAAAGATAATCTCTGTCCATAACATGGATGTGTTAGGTATGTTAGTGTGTTCAGTAAGGTTCTTTCATTTGTTCTTATTTGAAAAAGATTTGCTTTATTGGGGAGATGTCGACAAGGACGGCATCATTTTTGTCTCGCCTGCGAAGTAGAGCGGGACATAGGTGTTACTTTACCGGCGGCGACGGCGACGTTAACTTTTTGGAAAAGTTTTATGAGCACCTCCATATCTCAAGATCTATCGGTCCTGGGTTGATGAATCTTGGTATGCATATGCCCCAGTAGTAGCTTAGCACAGTTGCATCCCCATCTTTTGACCTTGACCTTGATTTTCCGGTTGAGTGACTTTGATTTTTTTAATTGTTTACACATCTTTTGATCTCAGAAATTGAAAATCCATGTAAATTCAAAATATAGTGGAAGTAAGAAAGAAGAATTGTTTCTGATGGTGCCGGCAGGCGAGACATACTTTAGTATGTGTTAACTCTTGTTTTATGAGCAACTCCATATTCAGTAAACTTGGTGTGCTTATGCCCCAATATTAGCTTAGCACAAGATTATCAGCAATGATTTCATATCTCAGGAGCTATAAAAATTAGTCCAAGGTTAATGAAAATTGGTATTCACCTGTGTCTCAGTAGCCATTTTTTTCTCAGGAAATTTTAATCTAAGCTCCTAAGCATTACAATTTAGCAATGGTAAAGCTTTATGAGCAAATCTAAGGTAAACTATGCTTAGTATGCTTATGCATCAGCGCCAGCTCAGGGCTGTCAAGTTTTTATGAGCTGCATGTGTGAGATTGGACAAAAAGTTGAAAGATCAAAAGAAAAAATTTAAAAATCAAAAAAATTTGCCACCTATTTGCTGAATAGATGCATGAGTCTCGCGTGAGTTGCATGACACTTGACAGGTCTGCCAGACTGTTACAGTTGCATCCTTTATTTTGAACTTGATCATAGAATTTGGGATTAGTGACTGGTAGTGTTCATTTGTACTTTTAGAAATGTTTGAGTTCAAGTTGATTTGTTTTTGAAAATAAACATGATAAACGCAAGTTTAAAAAAAAATTAAAAACTTGCATAAAAGATGGAATTAAAAACTGATAGCGTGTAATCACTTATTTGTTGTTTGCTTGTTTGAAGGTCGGGCAACACAGTCAGAATTGAACCCTGTCACCAAACTACCAATGACCATTATTGATATATGTCAGAACAATGAGAAACTGGCTGAGTTCTGTACTGTATGTGAGGTGAGTTAAATTTCTATATCCTTTTCATGCACATATGTATATCATACAGAGGTAAAAATTAATGAGGGTCAGTAGGACCTTTTACAGGATAGTGGGAAAGCCTATTTATTCACAGCAACTTTAGGATTAAGTATTAATATTAATGGGAGTGTGGGATGAGACCCCCTCCTTCCCACCCCCATTATACCCTGTAACCAAACTACCGATGACAATAAGAGTATATGTTAGGGCAATGAGAAGCTGGTGGAATATGATGATAGTTGCCATTTAAGTAGAACTCCTTCTGGTGAGATGGATGAGAGTGTGAGTCTTGCTGTATTATTTACAAAATGGCTTCATCATCTGTGTGTTAATAAGGCTTATCAGTCAACAACCTGTGGTCAATAGTTTTAACTGGGTATTCAAGTTCTTTTGTCATGAAAACTGACAACACTAAACTAGGGATTATTCCAGGGAAAAAAAGCTCATTAGGGCAACTCTCTTGAATTAAAATTCTGTTGGTGGGGGTAAAATATTCAATAATTGTATAACACAATGTTCAATGATTGATTGGCATCCTTCCCCAGGAAAAAACTTATCCAATACACAGGCAAAATGTTGACTTTGTTTAACGTGCGTCTGGCGTACATTAAAGGCATGTCATCTGACACATGATATTAAATTGGCTTTTCTAACCACGTACGTCTGACGCACGTTAAAAAATTTATCTTGGCAATATTTTTATTTCATAATAAAACACAATAATTTAATTTGGTATGTAACGCTCAATTTGATTGGTTGGACCAACCCATGTTATTTTGTATAATATGGGTTGGTCTTGTGACGTCACTAACATCTTCATCCGCCATGGCATTTTCGAAATAGTCCCTATGATTTTTTGTTGTTGAATATTCGATAGTTAATATAAATCTTACAAAATTCAATTATAAGGAATGACTTTAATAGTTGGTCATTTTACAGGGATATAAAATGGGTAGGGTTGTTTTACCCTTTTTATAAAGCGCTTCGCGCTTTATTAAGTGTAAAACGACCCTACTCATTTTATACCCGTATAAAATGACCAACTATTAAAGTCATTCCTTAACTAAATAAATAACCTACTAACTTCATACATATTAGGAAAATATATGTCTGTCGTATGGTAAACGTACGTTTACCGCACGTTTAAAAACGTACATCTGACATGTGTTTTTACAATAATTTGACGTACGTTTAACGTACAGCGGTTAGAAACGTATGTTAAATGTACGTTTATGGACTACGTCAGATGCACATTTTTATTACTGCTAATAAAGAATTATAATCCCCGTGTTTATATTGGTACTCCTTAATGAAATTAGGTAAACTACAACTTAATCCCTCTATTGAAATTTGCAACAATGGAAGATGATTACCGTGATCAGTTAAATTGACATCTATACAGAGGAGATTAACTTGTTATGGGTATGAATTTTTTTGCTTGAAGGAAAAAAACTCCTACACTAAGGAAAAAAACTCCTACACTGTAGGAAGAAAACTCCTACTCTGAAGGAAGAAAACTCCTACATCAAAGATGGTAATATGACCATCAATTTGATAGTTTTTTCCTTTTCAAATCAAAATCTGTTTAATATAATGTTACACTAAGGACAAAATCTTTTTACTTATGCATCATTTACATTTTACACCATCAAAGACCATACCATTTGATTCACATAGAATTGAAAATACATGTATAACATGAAGCAAATATGGAAACCGCTTCTGCTCATATTTTATTTCCCGTAATGGGAAATTTCAATCCTGATATGGAATATTGGCAAACACTTTTTTTCGGAAATGGAATATTTGATAAAAGATTGGGGGGGATATTGGTACCCCTTCTAAACGAACCCAAAAACTATATATACAGATAGACACTTAAACAGTCAATGTAATCTAAAGTCATTCAACAGTATACTTTCGATAAGAATGACCTCGTTTATGACTAAAAATGTATAAGAAATCTGAATAATCAGTAATATCAGATATTTCAGATATATCTGAGGACAAACTATGATGAATAGAGTTGTAAAAACCATAAAAAAATTGATTATTAAAGCATTTCATAAAAAAAAATATTTTTAATATGCTAAAAGTACTCTGATATAGAAAATAGTTTTTAATAACAAGTATTTCCTAAAAAAAAACATGTAACCTACTACAGGTAGTCTGTATAGCATTTCATTAGTTCAGTTCGTACTATTCAATTAATTAATACAGGTAAATTTTTCAAACAGGTAAAATTTTCATACAGGTAAATTTCTCTTTCCGAAAACAAGATAATCTTGTTTGTATAGCTGTTACTGTTACTTTAACTGATCAAAGAGATCAAGTTCCATTGTTGCAAATTTCAACAGAGAGATTATTCTCAAGTTTACCAGTTCACCGGGGTCATGCAACCCAAGGTCGTGGATTGTTAGACTTTACTTGCTATAACGTACGTCAGACGTATGTCTAAATTTTGCCTGTGTAATACTGACTTATTAGATTTTAATTATACAGCTAATTTAGTCAAATGTAACATTAATGCTTGTGCCATATTCATTGCAAAGGAGGGGTGCAAATCCTGACAGTGAGAAGAGTCATGTTAATATGAAAACTGAGAACATCTACTTTAAAACAACAGTATTCATGAATATTTTCACATGTCATCGACAGTGGTTACGAAAGCTGAGAAAAAATACATTAGCACTAGTATCCTTCTGATTCAATGCTTTCATGAAAGTTTCCCCTGACATTTACAATGATGTCAATAAAAGTCTATATGGCATTTAAAAAAGAACAAGGATTTAGAAGGAAAAATATATGAAAATTATAATTCCAGCATTTTTCTTTCCATCTTATATAAAACATTTGCATAGTAAATAAAAATAGTAATTCACTGCTTTTCAAACAATAATTCTTGATTTATGTAGAAAATGAAAATATCTTTATGTACAATTTAAATGCACATTTCCTGTACTCCCAATTAATATAAATGAATTCATGTCTATTGTAAAAGCATCAGATGCTACAGCACAATTACAATACATATACACAACAGGAGAGACATAATAAATAAAATACAAATTATAATATCAGATTATTTCTATTTTAAAAAGCAAATTTTAAAAATAACACAATTTTATTACCAAAAATACATGTTCATGTTACAAAACCAACTACATGTATTTTTCAATGTGGTACAATCATATATGGTATTTTGCTTGTCTGAAGAAGTGTTTTTTCAAGTAAAGCATTCTTAACAGAATATATTGGGCATGGTTGCAAATAGTGTTTAAGTTATAGCCTGTACTGATTTGCTGCAAACTGCACATGTGGAAGTACCTAATTTTGTAGGTATCAACTTTTGTGGGTTGGGACTAAATTGCATATTTGTTGATTCATGAACTCATGGTTTTGACAAAATTCTCTATTAAGGCAATGTTTAAGTCTCTGTTCGTGGGGAATTTAAGTATGTGGTTTGACTGGCCAAGGAAAACCAAAATAAATTGGTATCCTGAGAACATAAATACTTTCAGTATTATGACTTAATATGTAATAATTCAAGTGTGGCAAGACAAAACTTTAGACAGTATTATAAGGCTTTTTATACTAATCTCAGCATGTCCATTCATGAACTGAGAGGGTTCTAAAATAACCCCTCAAAATCAACCTGTACCCTCTGAAGTGTGGAGCAGGTACAAATGGCAAGCAAAATATAACTTCTTACCCCCATTTCAAAATACAATACAGTGTGTGTGTGTGTGTGTGTGTGTGTGTGTAAGGGTTTAACACCCTTTTTGATGCACCTGTCCCATATAGGGCGGTCATTTAAATGGTGGAGGAAACCAGAGTATCCTAAGGAAACCACTGATCTTGGGCAGGTTACTGACAAGCCTTATTACATACAGATAGAGAAGTCCGTTTTTGAAAATAACAAGTGGTACTCGAGCACCATCTGAGAGGTGATGGACAAGTGATCAATAATGTGGTATTTAAATCAGTGCTTTAGACCACTATCTCATCCCCTCCCCACCCCCCACCCACCCCAATATAGTGGAAATCCTTAGTCAAATCGAATTTCACACTGAAGGCTGCTGGTGGTTTTCCAATCGGCACTTTTTAAATTTGCACTTCTTGTGTCACACAACTTATTTCTCATCTCATTGTCTTATACATGTATTATTTTGTACTTTCTATGTGTAGCCTTTCATCGTGTGTACAGGTATTTTAGCATTTTTGTTCTGTATTCATGAAATCATTCGTTTGTTGGAATCATTTGCAATTTTTGTTTCTATTTTATATGTCTGTGATATTTGTATCTTTTCAGATTGTCAAGCCTACAAGGACAAAGCATTGTAGATTGTGTGAGACATGTTTTAGCGAGATGGATCACCATTGTCTATTTCTTGTTAAATGCATCGCCCTTAGAAACCATGTTCTCTTCGTGTGGTTCCTAATTGTTGTTGTGATCTCAATGGTGATTTATGAAATGAATTTGATCTATTATTTGATAGCCGTAGCTGAAAACCAAACATGGGGAGAAGTGTTATCAAACTTGTTCCACAATGATGCCTGGACTATAAGTTTAGGTGTGGCTAATTTATTTTCAATATTGTGGGGAGTGAATTTGGTAAAATTCCAACTGAACATGGTATCTATGGGACAATTGACGGCCATAGTACAATACACCAAGAAAAAGAGTGGTTTAACAAGTGAAGAAAAGTTCTGGAATGTTATATACTTTCTACGTGCAAAGCCTGCTTATATAAAGGATCCATATTTAGCAGCACAAAATCTATAGCATTACTAATTAATTTATATTATACTTGTGTTTTGTGTGATTTCTGATACAATGTACATGTAAAAAAGAGTTTATGATAGTCCTCCAAATTATAAACAAGCAATATGGTCCTGAATAGATGATTTTATGTGTGTTTGTGTGGAATTAGTTGATTTTTTTCTGTTTTTGAGGTACATAAACAATATTTTGATCATAGTTTTCTATTGATTTAGTTCATTTACAAATAAAACTGAATTTCGTTATTTAAAATTTCTGAACCTTGATTGAAGTGATTGATTTTGACCCTGAGTGAGTGAGTGAGTTGGTGTTTTACGCCCGTGCAACGCTATATAGGTTATTTACAGGCGATGAACATGAAAAGGATGATAAAATGAACATGAAATGATGATGATAAATGAAGTGGGAAACAAAGGACCGGTAAATTTTGAAGAACCACAGGAAAAAGGGGAGAGGTGGGTAGGGTTGGAAAATTTAGCCTATGTGGTGCACTACTGGGCGGTCCACAAAGGGGTCTTTTACGTGCATGAAGCGTGGCACTCTCCACACACGTTGGCCCACTATGGTCGGCGGTCAGGGTTTCCGTATTATAGACCTGACAACCCCCGCGGACGAGGGCTACCCTATTCAGCCACCAAGGGTACACACTTGGTCGCTCTGTGGGCTGAGCACCGACCCGACGTCGGAATTCCAAGACCCTTAGTCGCCTCTTACGACAAGCTAGGCTCTGCTGCGGGCCTATTCGCCACCCGGGCCCCGCACGGGACGATTTTGACCCTGTAGTGCTTTACCAAGTATACAGAAAATATAAAAATATGCTAGAACTTGTCTTGCTTTGTTACATTTATTGACCTGAAATCCTGAAACCTTTGAAGATGTCAAGGAGTTTTTCTATTTGACCTGTGTCCATAGATCTGTTACTCTTTTTATAATTATTCCCTTGCTTCCATCTTGAATGGGCTATAGTGTTTGACCTGTGTGATAAGCTCCATGTAGTTCTGTCACCTATTTTTGTAAAATTGGGATATCACAAGTGAGCATTGGCTCAATTTTACTCTAGTTTTTAGCTCACCTGGCCAAAGGCCATGTGAGCTATTGCCATCACTTGGCGTCCGTCGTCGTCCGTCGTTGTTGTCTGTCGTCGTTAACTTTTCTTCAAACTTCTTCTCCTCTGAAACCACTGCACAGATTCAAACCAAATTTGGTCTGGTGGTACTTTAGGGTATCCCCCACAGAACTGATGTGGGGATTTTTGATTCGTCGAAAAACATGGCCGCCGTTGCTAAAAATAGACCAGGGGGGTCAGACTACTGTTTTTGGCTTGTAAATCAAAAAGTATAATAGAAAGATGAAATCTGATGCCACGTTGCTGCTTCAGCATCTAAAGCTCTACAAAAGTCTTCATTGAGTCGAAGTTGTCAGATGACCCCTTATGGGAGTTACCGCCCCTTAAAGGTGAAAAATAGCATTTTTTCATGTTTTTGGCCTATAGAATGAAAACAATTGCAGATAGAGAAAAGCTGTTGCTTGCTTAAATGTTCAGCTCATTTAGCTCTACAAAAGTCTCCACAAGGTCAAAGTTGTCAGATGACCCCTTATAGGGGTTATGGCCCCTTAAAGGCAAAAAATAGAGTTTTTGGCCTATAGAATGAAAACTATTGCAGATAGAGAAAAGCTGTTGCTTGATTAAATGTTCAGCTCATTTGGCTCTACAAAAGTTTCCATAGGGTCAAAGTTGCCAGATGACCCTTTATAGTGGTTACGGCCCCTTAAAGGCAAAAAATAGTGTTTTTGGCCTAAAGAAAGAAAACTTTTGCAGATAGAGAAAAGATGTTGCTTGCTTAAATGTTCAGCTTAATTAGCTCTACAAAAGTCTTTTAGGGTCGAAGTTGTCAGATGACCCCTTTAAGGGGCTATGGCCCTTTAAAGGTGAAAAATAGTGTTTTTTTCTTTGGAATGAAAACTATTGCAGATAGAGAAAAGCTTTTTATTGCTTAAAAATTCAGCTTATTTAGCTATACAAAAGTCTTTAAAGGGTTGACATTAAGACCAGGTGAGCGATTCAGGCTCCTGGGAGCCTCTTGTTTTATGTCCCACCAACAAAGTTGGGGGCATATAGTTTTTCGGTCTGTTCATCCGTCCATCCTTCCGTCTGTCCATCACACTTTAGTTTTCCACACTTTTTTTTTTACATCCTTGCATATATTCAAAAGATTTTTGGTATGTGAGTCTACCATGATGAGTTACAGGTCAAGTTTGAGTTTCGTTCTGGTCCACTGATTTTTACCTTAATTAAGGCCCTTGGACTTACCAAATTTTGTAAAAATAACAGTTTTATTTTATTTGCCAGCGGGGCATCAGTGTCATCTTGACACATTTCCTTGTTTTTTAGATTGCCATGACATGCATGACCTGAACAGCCGTTACTGTAAATGGTCATTAGAATTACTAGTATGTCAATTGGTAGAAATGCATTTGATAAAAATTTCTCAGTCAACTAAATATAAACTTTAAAAGATTGTGTCCAAACCTTTATAACAAATATATGATACAACTCATGATGTTATCCTTCAGAAGTCCCTTGATGGCAATTTAAGCTTATAGCTTTTGGAGATCTTTGAAATCATTCTTTGAAATTCATTATTGCAATACAATATACTTTTATTGTGAACAATAATGTGGGTGTCGTGCTTACTTCAATCATCCCATATTCCCCTTTTCATTAAAGTTCTTTGTAATTGATAACTAAGAAAATTTAATTTTCCCGAGAGTGTCAATTAATTTTTTGTTTATCCAAGTTCAGTCTCTTTTAACATCTTTAGAAATACATTTCTAAATTTATTATGTGAACTTTTATTTTTTTATTTTTGGTTTAGAACAGGTTTCTCAGAATCACATGTTGTTTCGTGTGACTTTCAAGTATTTCAAGGTCGTTTACTAAGTTGAGAAATAATTCTGTGAAGGCGTTATCTTTTATCTGAATATTGACTTAATCAAATGAGTGACAATTCTGTCTAATTTGTGTCATTGTGATATTGAAATAGAAATGACATCTTGAAATTGGCATACCATAGTTAAATTAAAATGTGGACATGTATAGTATTACAGGGAATCCTGTCTTAATTGAACCCAAAATAATTCAGAAACTTGTCTTAACTGAATCCTGAATAATCCTGAAACTTTTCTAAACTGAACCCAGAATAATCCTGAAACCTGTCTTAACTGAACCCTGAATAAACTGAAAACCTGTCATAACCGAACCCTGAATAATCCAGAAACCTGTCGAAACCGAACCCTGAATAATCAAGAAACCTGTCTGAAGTGAATTCTGAATAAACTGAAAACCTGTCTTAATTGAACCCTGAATAATCCAGAAATCTGTCTTAACTGAACCCTGAATAAACTGAAAACCTGTCTAAACCAAACCCTGAATAATCCAGAAACCTGTCTGAAGTGAATTCTGAATAATCCTAAAACCTGTCTGAAGTGAATTCTGAATAAACTGAAAACCTGTCTTAATTGAACCCTGAATAATCCAGAAACATGTCTGAACTGAACCCTGAATAAACTGAAAACCTGTCTAAACCGAACCCTGAATAATCCAGAAACCTGTCTGAAGTGAATTCTGAATAATCCTAAAACCTGTCTGAAGTGAATTCTGAATAAACTGAAAACCTGTCTTAATTGAACCCTGAATAATCCAGAAACATGTCTGAACTGAACCCTGAATAATCATAAAACCTTTCTAAACTGAACCCAGAATAATCCAGAAACATGTCTAAACTGAGCCCTGAATAATCCTTTAACCTGTCTAAACTGAACACTGAATAATCCTAAAACCTGTCTGAAGTGAATTCTGAATAATCCTGAAACCCGTCTAAACTGAACCCAGAATAATCCAGAAACATGTCTGAACTGAACCCTGAATAATCATAAAACCTTTCTAAACTGAACCCAGAATATTCCAGAAACATGTCTAAACTGAACCCTGAATAATCCTTTAACCTGTCTAAACTGAACCATGAATAATCCAGAATTCTGAATAATCCTGAAACCAGTCTAAACTGAACCCAGAATAATCCACAAACATGTCTGAACTGAACCCTGAATAATCATAAAACCTTTCTAAACTGAACCCAGAATAATCCAGAAACATGTCTAAACTGAACCCTGAATAATCCTTAAACCTGTCTGAACTGAATTCTTAATAATCCTGAACTGGACTTAACTGAACCCAGAATAATCTAGAAACTTGTCTTAACTGATCAAATTGAAAGAAATCTTAGTGAATTCACTCTAATATTTCATTATTGAAATCATTATAATTGATTTCACTGATTTGAAATTCACCATAAAAAGTTTAGGAAAAGATTTGGAAATCCCAAAGGGGATAATTGATTTCAAATTTGACACATGGAAAATGTTATTAAAGTTAATTTTATTAAATTCAGACAGCTTTTTTAGGATCATATATCCTCCCAAAAGTATAAATCTAACTCTGTTAGAAGTAAAAAAAAAATAATGAAATATGAAAATTAAATTCATAAAAATCAATATTCTGAGGACATTATTTACAGATATTGAACATATTTTGTTTGTACTATAAAATTGTACATGTATTGAAGAACAGAATATAAAATTGATATATACAATGTAGCTATTAGGAAATCATTTTTTCTTCCTTATTTTGTAATGTATTTATATATTACTTTAGTATTATTGGTTTTACTATTTTTGTAAGATTTTGTTTTACCATGTTTATTATTATATTTTTATACAATTAAATAGATTTGATGATATTGTTTTCTTCTCTTTCAAACTAGGGGAACACAATTCAATGGTCATCAGAACTTAGAGTGTCAGAACTAAGCTTATGAGTAGATTTTGATAATGCAGGGCTACCAAGTTTTGAAAATCTCCATTGGTGTTTTTGATTATTTCTATGATGCTTCATATTATTTTCATTAAAATCATGACCTGGAAATCGGGAAAACCTGTGAAAATTTCGGAAGGCTGCATTCTGGCAGCATTGAGATTTTTTTTTAAATGGGATAGGCAAATAGAGCTGAAATTTCCAAATTGTGTTCTTGAACTTTTGTCAAAAGACTAGAATTATGAAAGAAATTGTTTTAATGAACAGTGAATTTCCAATCACTAATCTAGAATTGTAGCAATGAATCAGACACAAAACTAGAATGGTTGCAATGAGTCATAAACAAAATAAAATGGTTGCAATGAGTCATAAACAAAATAAAATGATTGCAATGAACCAGACACATAACTGGAATGTGCAATGAGTCATTAAAAAAAATAAAATGGTTGTAATGAGTCAGAAACAAAACTAAAATGGTTGCAATGAATCATAAACAAATCTTAAATGGTTGCAATGAATCATAAACAAAACTTAAATGGTTGCAATGAATCACAAACAAATCTTAAATGGTTGCAATGAATCATAAACAAATCTTAAATGGTTGCAACGAATCACAAACAAATCTTAAATGGTTGCAATGAATCATAAACAAATCTTAAATGGTTGCAACACTCACAAACAAATCTTAAATGGTTGCAATGAATCATAAACAAAACTAAAATGGTTGCAATGAATCATAAACAAAACTAAAATGGTGGAATGAAACCAAATAAAACTAAAATTGTTGCAATGAATCATAGACAAAACTAAAATGGTTGCAATGAATCACAAACAAATCTTAAATGGTTGCAATGAATCCAAATAAAACTAAAATGGTTGCAATGAATCATAGACAAAACTAAAATGGTTGCAATGAATTAGACACAAAATGAAATTATTGCAATGAATTGGATATAAAACTAGAATGATTGCAATGAATTAGACACCAAACTAAAGAAGATGCAATAAATCAAACACAAAACTAAAATGGTTGCAATGAGTCAGAAACAAAACTAAAATTGTTGCAATAAATCAGACACAATATTGAAAAGGTTGAAATGAATCGGACACAGAGCTAGAATTTGCACTAAACCGGACACAACATTGAATCAGAAACAAAACTTAAATGGTTGCAATAAACCAGAAACAAAGCTAGAAAGGTTGCATAGAACCAGAAACTAGAATTTGCAATGAATCAGACACAAACAAACTACTAGTTTAACGTTTTTTAATTTTCTCAGAAATCTTACATACACATTAAACTTTTGCAGGATGGTTCGGCATCACAAATTGTACGTTCTACGTGACTTTCTGGTATGCCAGACTGAAACAAGAGATTCCAATTCTCCCTCCCCATTAAAAGTCATCTACTTGACCATCCAACGCATGTATACTATCAGTTATATCTTTTGAAATGCCTGTACCAAGTCAGGACCATATTGTGAGATCCAGGCTAGTATGCATGTATTTATTTGCCTGGTTTTATCTTTTCTCTTTTTTTTTGGACATTTGAGATCAAGTTCGATAGCTTTTATATTACCTTTGATTATAGTAATTAGAATCCCAAAACACACATTTATAAGCATATTATTTATTAATTCATTGATTCTTATACCCATGAATTAACACATTTTAGTTTTACAGCAAATTCTATTCAAATCAATAACACCTTCCTGAAACAACAGTTTTCCTTCGCATTGTTTCACAGTTTGAATCTTGTCATGTGACTCTTGATCACAGAGTCAGGTGTGGAATCTTGAGGAAACATTGCTGAGATGGACGGAATTATCAAACAAGAGAATACCGGTCATTTTACGGACCTCGAGCATCGTGGAATTGGATGTCTCTATTTTCTATTCGGTATGGATTTTTACTTTATTTTCCTATATGTCTTTTTTAAGTAAATATTTTTTTTTGTCTTTGAACTTAAAATATTCAATTTACCAATAAATGCAACTAGTATTTTACTTGAAGCAAATTTATTCTATTCATTTTAAGCTGATGTGTAAAGTGTTGCATATTTCAAAAGGCAGTAATATCGTGAATATGAAAAAAATATATATGAGGAGGCCGACAAAAAAAAAAAGCTTAGAAGAAAAATGTTATATTAAACACCGCGAAATTGACCGAATTGTATACAAAAGTCATCGCAGATGCTTTTCAGTGTGAAAGCGGTTTAACTTTTTTCTTTAGAAATGTGCATGGTTTTAGTTTAACGTTTTTAATTCCTGTTTAAAATCTTTAGTGTTGGGCCAAAATAAAAATTAAGTTCGTTTGGCCAAACGCTAACAACCAAAAAAATCCTGCCTTTTTATATATGTAATTAATCCTTGAGTTATGATGCAAAAAAATTCAGTTTCTGATCTGCCAAAGAATTTCCCGACCTACCTACCTACTTACCTACCTACCTACCTACCTACCAATACCTTGGTGACATGGGTAGGGGTTGGGCAAACTATTTCTAACTGTGGCCTTGTCTTTTATTGTTTGAAATGTATTTTTTTCTTATTTTGCATTGCGACTTTAAAATGTATTTTGGTTTTTATTCGGTATATTTCACTTAAAATTCCCTGCCTTCCAGACAAGACTTAATAGATAAATGTACAAGGACAAAAAAGACAGACAATTCTACAAGGTCTTAATATTAAATCAAATAAAAAAGATATTTTCTTCAGAGAAGTCACGTACGTTGGTCTACAGAGGACGAACTTTGATACATAAAAATCCAATATATTACTTAACAGGAAAGCTGCCGCGAAAATCTTCTTAATTGTAATTATACCTCGTGTGATGACATGAGACTCAAGATCTGCTTCACGATAATTAAACTTATTGTCAAACTATCTCGGCTTAAAGAATATATGGAATTTTACAATAATGCCATATACAGTAATTTTATAGCGGATTGACACGATATGTCATATAACATGATTTTGGGGCTTCGTATGAGTTTTTCTGAGGCCTCCAATGTCGCGAAACATTTTACTTTTCGTGTTTTTATAAATTCTATCTACATAAATCAATAACGGAGGCTACATAATGCTGTAATTTTTTAGAGAAAAAAAATTAAGCATTAAGCTCATTATTGGCGATGGAGTAAGATAAATCGGATTACTGCATGTCGAAATTGATAAGTAAATAATATGAAATAAAGTGTATCTCCTTTGACAGACAGGTCTTATTTCAAAGATGTGAGACTTTTACAAATGCAAACCGATATACTTGTATAATGCAGACACTGATGTGACGAATTTGCAAACGTGTTCTCTTATTGCAACAATTTCCAGTATTATTACGAGTGCAAGATTGGTAGTTTTTTTTTGCAGTTTTGGAGGGGCAAAGTTTTGTTCTTTTTCAGTAATAGAAAATGGAAGCGAATTGTATTACTTTGTTTTCCCCGATATTGGTGGGTGCGCATAATACATGGATGCGCATTATAGACGCAAAACACGATAATACATTATATTTTATGATATTTGACTGCGTTTGTCTGTTTCAAGTTTATAAAAATGCTGTCCTGGTCAAATCTTTATATACTTTCCTTGTTTCAGTCGACCCTGATTTCTATTTCAGGTTCGCTTGGAGTGTTGTCAAACAGTTTCATTGTAAAAGTCTTTATACGAGACAGTACTGTAGCTGCACCAAAGAAAGTTCTGCACATAAACCTTTGTATCAGTAATATTCTTGTTTGTCTGTGGTTTCCTTTTGCTGGCTTGTCCTGCTTTAGAGGAAGGTAATGTATACGAGCCTGTTTGATGTTCAGTCATGTAGCCAGAGCTCCATTTTATTATTGTCCTTTTGGACTTGACCAGCTCACTAAACAATGTTTTATAACTATATATATCCAGTCCTACAACTAAACCCAGAATCTACCATCAAAACAAAGAAAAGCACAGAAAAATATGCTCAAGGTTAAAGACACCTCACTAAAATGAAATATCCTATACTTATATGAATCAGCGACGCTGTTCTACTTCCAAGTCGTCAGCGACATAGAGAAACAAAATTGAATTACAGGAAATTATGTTTCTTCTGTCAATCAATATTTGTTACAGTTAGTTTTCTAACCATAAGAACCGAATTGAAGCCAATACAAAGAGCAATAATATTATGATCTTAAAAACGATACTGTACTCTCTGTCCATTCCTCTCATTTTTCGTCGTCTCTTTATACATACGTCCCATTTTATGCCAGTAGCATCCAACTCCGAAATAAGGAAAAGTTGTTTGCCAATTCATACGGTCAAAGTATAATAATTTACATACATGTAATAATGAGGCCCATCAAAATAAATTTAAGGTAAAATTAATTCCGAGCGAAGAATAGAAAATAATGAGATGTGGAATAAGTGTACGCGACACAGCCCACAATTAAACGGCAATTTAGAAAAACCACAATGGACAACCGCCAGCAGCCTTCAACGAGGCCATTTGGCACTGCTCGCGGTGCTGCAACTGGCCCATGGTCTAAATAAAATGCATATATAATTCAAATCCAGCCCTGAAATAGTCACAGATATACCCCCTTCTTAAACAAGGAACAGAAAACATCAAAAAGACAAGTACAAACGAAAGCTTTGTCAAAGATTTCTGGCTTAGGACAGGCACATGTAATATCTCCCTATTAATATTCCTAGACAAAGCACAAAAACTAAACACACAATAAAAATCAAATCTATACGTAGCTGTCTTTGCTCGGGATTAATTTTACCTTAAATTTATTTTGATGGGCATCATTATTATGTACATTGTTATACTTTGTCCGTATGTAACTGGCAAACAACTTTTCCTTAATTGTTCTTTGACACTGCTAGCTTTTTAATTCATCTTGTAGATGGGTGTTTGATGCCTTTGGGTGCCAGGCATATGGGGTAGGATCGTACACCGCGGGGTATGCTGCCGTGGGTTTTGTAATTGCTCTTTGTGTTGAGCGTTACATTGCAGTCCAGCACACTGACTTTTGTAAGTACTCGATCATATGTTCATATCATTTTCTGATCTTTTCTTAGTTCACCTGACCCGAAGGGTCATGTAAGCTATTGTCATCGTTAAGCGTCCGTCCGTCGTCTGTCGTCCGTCGTCCGTCCGTTAACTTTTCTTCTTTTCTGAAACCACTGATGGGATTGCTTTGATACTTTGTACACTTGATCTTAAGGATGTCCTCTGCCAAGTTTGTGAAATTTGTGAACGTCTACCAACCAACATGGCCGCTGTTACTAAAAATAGAACAGGGGGGTCAGACCATAGTTTTTAGCATATAGCTCAAAAAGTATAAGAGATAGAGAAAATTCGAAGCATCCATCCTTCTTCGGCATCAAAAGCTTTACAAAACTTTCCATTGAGTCAAAGTTGTGGGATGACTGCTTACAGGAGTTATTTCCTCTTAATCGTCAAAATTGACCATTTTCACAGTTTTTTTACTTTATCTTGACAACTGTAAGTGCTAAAGGAAAAGTTTTCAATCAATTTTAACTTGTTTGGGTTTTTTTTCCAAATGTAAAGCCTTGTAACTTTGTATTCTTGATCTTAAACGTGTTTTCTACCCTGACTAGTTTCTTTATTGTTACTTAACAAGTACATGTAGACCATGTTGCACACTTGGTAAAAGGCTTTAACATAAGAGATCAGGTGCGCGATTCAGGCTCCTGGTAGCCACTAGTTTTTATATTTCAATTTTGAATTATTTGTTTTAACACTGAAAGATACACCAACTAAAAATGCCTACCCCAAAACAGTGCAAGTTTGTTCTAGTGGCCCCAGCTTATCTAAAAAAAATACGAACGTCAGAGCAATCTCGGGCTAACCCTAAAAGTAAAAAAAAAAGTTTTTAAAAGGTGGGCTCAAGTTTCTTATATTTCCTGATAAACAGTTCAATATTACATAGCTGTTTGTTCACTTCTTATTCTACAAAGGAATTGTTATTTAAGTAAGATATTTTTGCAGTTAACTATGCACTAGTGCTTAATAAAACTGTTTAGAATTTTCTATCAATTCCACAGACAATTCTACATCAGCTCTAACATGGTGGATGATGGCGTTTGGTGTGTGGGCAACTGCACTTTTGTGGGCACTGTTTCCTTTATTTGGATGGAGTTCGTGAGTATAACCTGCTGTTCAGTCTATTTTTTTAGTATACATCCTCTTTTTATTAAAAGAATCACAGCTATCTTCAAATTTTCAATAATAACTGTGCTTTATTTACGTTCAAATTCCATCTGTAGGAAAGAGAAGTACTAATGGGACATTCGTGCGTCAAAAGTGCAAAGGGGCAAAAACAAAATCAGTAAACACGAACGAGAACAGCACGAAGAAACAGACAACATTAAAAAACACAAATTTTCAAACTTTTTGTGGGTGTCCGTTTGTTCACATTACATTGCTTTATTTGTCTTGCATCGGATAAATAAATTTAACGCCTATTATTTTTTTTTTCAGCTATGTCCCTGAAGCTTCCGGTGTTGCTTGTGGTTTGAACCTGTTTAAAAAAGATTACAGTCACATGACCTATGGTGCAGCCATTATGATTGGTTCCATATTTCTTTTCGCTATTGCTGCCGTCTGTCTATCGGGCGCCAAACCCACCAAACCCATTATTGTCAGACAGGACGACGGGTGGATGAACGATAACCAACTCCGATGGGTCAGTTGATATAAACACACAAAAAATTGAAAGTTTCAATAGCTTGTACACATCAAAACAAAATCATGTATGCTACATAACAGTTCCAGGAAAAAATAGGTTTTAATCTTTGAACATTTTCATATCAATAATTGCTTATCTTTCCAACAAAACAACTGTTGCTGTCCCCTGAGGCCCTAATGAGGACTCCTCAATGTACACTCTTGCCATTGGATAAATTTGGTATTATGACTTTCGTGTTTCTAAAATATGATTTTCAATTCTCAGGCTCATTCGAATACATTGTGATTATGTGAGTGTAACACTGGTGAATATGTTTTTGACAAGGTGCGCGTTACAACTTACGGTCAGTTTGAAATTGTTACTTACAAATATTTGTAATTTTGTTTTAGTTTAAGCATGGATTTAGAAACAAGCTTTATGCTTATGTTAATCTCTCGTTAGCTAGCAGTTTGGGAGTGACCTAAATTGAGCCTATTTCTTATCGAACTCTACAAAAAGGCCCCTTTAACGTGCATGGGGCATTCCTCTCCACATATATGGAGCAACCTTTTTCGTCCACTCCGTTAGCATCATTCCTTGAGACCATCCTCGCATAGGTGTCAGGAGAGAGAGTTGGTAAATTGGTTTATGAAATTCTCACCTTTGACGAGGATCGAACCACGCACGTGCTTTGGCGTATCCCATCGCATAAACCACTACACCACCGACTCTCTCGATGATTTGTATCGAATATACATTGCTTATTTATAATCGCTTCATTTTTTTCAGCTCTGCCTGTCATTCTTCATGTTTTCACTCATTGGATGGGGACCATACGGCATCATTGTCGTCTGGTCTTTGATGTCGCCCGCATCGGAAGCTACCATGCTTGCTGCGTCACTTCCTCCTCTTTTTGCCAAAGCCTGTACTGCGCTCTATCCCGTGGCTTACTTGTTGGCAAGCGAAAAGATACGAGAGCAGGTTATCGGGGGCTTTTTTACTCCTGACGGTGCTAATGAGAAGAAGTCTAAATAAGGATCCATATACCGGTATATCGAAATCTAACGAAGCTGAAGTATTACATTTAATGAAAAGCTTATCATTGTTTTTATGTTGTGTTTCAAATATTTTCAGAGCATGCACCTTTCTTTGAAATAATTCAAATATCATACTTTGGTTTTCTAGCTTCATGTGCTAATTTGACAATATGATAATTTTAAATAGAAGTTACTATATAGATATAAAGTACAATAATGTAGTTGCAAATGGGAAGGCGAGTTTAATTCAAAATTGATTAAGTCAGAGGTAAACAAAAAAATAAGTTTATCATTTATTTTCGTGGGTACCAATTTTCGTGGTTTTATGAAAAATGACCTTTCGTAAATTCTTAATTTCATGGTTCTGATGTGTCCAACTTACAGATCAATCTCAATTTTATTTTCGTTGGGTATCAAATTTCGTGGGTCAAGATCACCCACGAAAACCACAAAAAATTGATACCCCACGAATAATAATAAAACTTGAACGGTTTATATTCAGTTTTCCATTTTATATATTAAAAACAAGAAAGACGTCCCTTCAGTAATTAGACAGATTGATGCCAAAGTACAAATTTATACGTACATTTTTGTAAAGATATATTTATTCTGTATTGCTTATTTATGAATAAATCAATTGAAAAATTGTGGGTAGTGTTTGTCCTAAAACATCAATGCAAAATGCAGAGACAACGTAAGCAGCAGTGAAAAAGATATGTAAATTGTATTTCCACAAGGGAAATGATATATTGATCTTGATTCATCTAGCATAGTACATAGAGCGTCATGTTTCCTTAAAAAAATGTAGCAACTGAAGCAAAAAAAAAAAAAAAAACACACACACGCACATACATACAAAAAAAACATTAAAACAAGAGGCTCCCAGGAGCCTGAATCGCTCACCTGATCTCTTATGCTAAGGCCTTTTACCTAGTGTGCAACATGGTCTACATGTACTTGGTAAGTAACATTAAAGAAACAAGTTAGGCTAACACTCTCAAGATCTTAAAAGGTTGATCTGACAATTTTGACCCTGAAATCATTTTTGTCTCGCCTGCGACGAATAGTCGCGGAAGGCGAGACATAGGTATTACTTTCCGGCGGCGGCGACGGCGGCGGCGGCGGCGGCGTCGTAAACTTTTTTGTAAGACTTTTGTGGACAATGAATTGCTTGAAAGGTATAATAGCTAGACATCTGATATTTGGTATACAGACAGTTCAGGTTATGGTCTACGCAACCGTCACCATGCCATGTGACCCTGACCCCATTTTCACGCTCCAGTGACTCTGTGAACTTAGGTCTTTTTTCAGGCCGTAAACTTTTTTGTAAGACTTTTGTGGACAATAAATTGCTGGAAAAGTATATTAGCTAGGCATCTAATATTTGGTATACAGACAGTTCAGGTTATGGTCTACGCAACTGTCACCATGCCGTGTGACCCTGACCCCATTTTCACGCTCCAGTGACTCTGTGAACTTAGGTCTTTTTTCAGGCTGTAAACTTTTTTGTAAGACTTTTGTGGACGATAAATTGTTGGAAAAGTATATTAGCTAGGCATCTGATATTTGGTATACAGACAGTTGAGGTTATGGTCTACACAACTGTCACCATGCCGCGTGACCCTGACCTCATTTTCACGCTCTAGTGACTCTGTGAACTTAGGTCTTTTTCAGGCCGAAAATTTTTTTTTTAAGACTTTTGTGGACTATGAATTGCTGAAAAATTATAATAGCTAGGCATCTGATATTGGGTATACAGACAGTTGCGGTTATGGACAACACAACTGTCACCATGCCATGTGGCCATGACCCCATTTTTAGGCTCCAGTGACTCTGTGAACTTAGGTCTTTTTTTCAGACAAAAAACTTTTTGTAATACTTGTGTGGACAATGGATTGCTTGAATAGTATAATAGCTAGGCATCTATTATTGGGTATACAGACACTTTTTGTGTTTATATCAAGAAATGAAAGCTTAGGTAGTTGATTTTAGTGATGGTGCCGGCAGGCGAGACATACTTTTAGTGGCCACACTTGTTGTAGATCTCAATTAGCTGAACAATTTTGCAATGCTAACTTTTTCTCTAGCTCTTACGGTTTTCAGGATAAAGTTCCAAAACTGCGAAAATTTGCTGCCGATTTTCTCTATCTCTTATACTTTTTGAGCTATAAGCCAAAAATTACTGTTTGACTATTTGACCCCCCCCCCCCTGTTCTATTTTTAGCAACAGCAGCCATGTTGGTTGGGCTTCACAAACTTGGTAGAGAACATTTTAAAGATCAAGTGTACAAAGTTCGATAGCAATCCCTTCAGTGGTTTCAGAGAAGAAGATTTTTAAAAATCAGTTAAAATTGATAGAAAAATACAGTTAAAGGGAGATAACTCTTAAACGATTGATCGGACAATTTTGACCCTAAAATCATTTTTGTAGCTCTTAAAACGCTTAACAATTTTGCAATGCTAACATTTCCTCTAGCCCTTACAGTTTTCAAGATAAAGTCCAAAAACTGTGAAAATGGTCAATTTTGACGATAAAGGGGAAATAACTCCTATTAGGAGTCCTCCCACAACTTTGACCCAATGGAGAGTTTCGTAGAGCTTTTAATGCTGAAGAAGGTAGGTTGCTTTGGGTTTTCTCTATCTCTTACACTTTTTGAGATATAAGCTAAAAACTATGGTCTGACACCCCTGTTCTATTTTTTAGCAACGGCGGCCATGTTGGTTAGTCGGCGTGCTCAAATTTCACAAACTTAGTAGAGGATATTCCAAAGATCAAGTGTACAAAGTTTCAAAGCAATCCCTTCAGTGGTTTCAGAGAAGAAGAACTTTGTTTATAAGTTTATAAGATATCTTATAAACTTTATAAGATATCTTATTAGTTTTATAAGATATCTTATAAGTTTTATAAGATATCTTATAAATTATTTTATATGAGATATCTTATAATCTTTATAAGATATCTTATAAACTTTATGGGATATCTTATATGTTTTATAAGATGTCTTATTTGTTTTATAAGATAACTTTGAAGAAAAGTTAACGACGGACGCCTGACGATGACAATAGCTCACATGACCCTTCGGGTCAGGTG
This sequence comes from Arcuatula senhousia, assembly GCA_963971305.1. Classification (NCBI taxonomy): domain Eukaryota; kingdom Metazoa; phylum Mollusca; class Bivalvia; order Mytilida; family Mytilidae; genus Arcuatula; species Arcuatula senhousia. Next base: position 61,333,231 of record OZ020307.1, read on the forward strand.
AGCTAAAAACGATGCACGAATATGAAACATATCAATGTCAATATTTATATATACATGTATAACGTACCATAGTGTGTGTGCGAAAACACTACAACTTCTACATCACAAGAAAGAACAAGCATGGTGTTTCCAAATTAAAGTCAAAACATTTCGATAGCAGGTTCAAACTATAGTTCTGGGCAGTTTGAAACTTGCTCCAACCCAAGTAGAATTGCTTATAGTGTTCGGGTCCGTTCGTCCGTCCCAGTAAGACTTACGTTGTCATCAATGAGTCTAAGAAAAAGAACAAGTATACAGAAGTCGACATGCTCAACTTTCTTATCGACAACATATTTGTTCAGTTTGGTGGACGTGTTTTTCAGCAAACAATAGGTATTCCAATGGGCACTAATTGTGCACCTTTCCTTAGTGATTTTTTTCTACATTCATATAAAGCAGACAATGTCTTCCAGACAAAAAACATCGTAGACAAGCTCTCTCTTTCAAATTCACGTTCCGTTATATTGATAATGTCCTTTCACTAAACAATTCTCGATTTGGTGACTTTCTCCATCTCATATATCCCCTGGAGCTTGAGATAAAGGACACTACGGATTCTATCTGTCAGTCTGCTTCATATTTAGATCTACATCTCGAAATTGACTCTCAAGGATGACTTTTAACAAATCTCTATGACAAACGTGATAACTTCAACTTTCCAATCGTCAACTTTCCCTTTTTGTCAAGCAACATTCCGTCCGCTCCTGCTTATGGAGTCTACGTATCATAGTTGATTCGTTACTCCAGAGCTTGCGGGAACTCGTGCACAGCGATTAGCTCCCCTCTATCATTTTTTTGTTAGAGTCAATGTGCGGTACGAAAAAAAACCAGGGACTTGCTCCCCTCTATTATGGCAAGCCGTTTTTACATTTATTCCTCTTTATAGATATCTCATAACTTTTATAAGATATCTCATATACTTTATAAGATATCTCATAAAGTTTATAAGATATCTTATAAACTTTATAAGATATCTTATTAGTTTTATAAGATATCTTATAAGTTTTATAAGATATCTTATAAATTATTTTATATGAGATATCTTATAATCTTTATAAGATATCTTATAAACTTTATGGGATATCTTATATGTTTTATAAGATGTCTTATTTGTTTTATAAGATATCTTATATGTTTTATAAGATATCTCATATGTTTTATAAGATATCTTATAAACTACCATTTATATGAGATATCTTATGTATTTCATAAGATATCTTATAAAGTATACGAGATATCTTATAAATTTTATAAGATATCTTAATATAAATATGGCGTGCCATACTCTATCGATCTTTTGTTAGAGTCAATGTGTGGTACGAATAAAAAAACTCTGATAAAGGGGAGCAAGTCCCTGTGGCTCGTGAATAATTTTAGATGAAAAACAGAACACAAATCAATCCTTTTTATGAGACAATTTAAACTATTTTAAACATAGCTTTTTCTTAAAATGATAATGATAATTTCAAGAAATGTATAACTTAAACAACAGTTGAACAATCGACTGTTGCTGCAGGAAAGGGGAACTTGTGGACAATTAAGTGACAATTGTGCCCGCCAAAAAAATAGTTGTCTTTTTGTATTGTTTTAAATTAAAACAAGAGGCTCCCAGGAGCCTAAATCGCTCAACTGGTCTTGATGTCAACCCTATATTTTGTACAGCTAAATGAGCTGAACATTTAAGCAAGCAACAGTTTTTCTTTATCTACTATAGTTTTCATTCTATAGGCCAAATACACAAAAAAACGTTATTATAGGGGCACTAACCCCTATAAGGGGTCATCTGACAACTTCGATCCTATGGAGACTTTTGTAGAGCTTTATGCGCTGAACATTTAAGCAAGCAACAGCTTTTCTCTATCTGCTATAGTTTTCATTCTAAAGGCCAAAAACATGGAAAAGGTTATTTTAGGGGCCGTAACTCCTTTAAGGGGTCATCTGACAACTTCGATCCTAGTGAGACTTTTGTAGAGCTAAATAAGCTGAACATTTAAGTAAGCAACAGCTTTTTTCTATCTGCTATAGTTTTCATTCTATAGGCCAAAAACATGAAAAAGGTTATTTAAGGGGCCGTAACCCCTATTAAGGGTCATCTGACAACTTCGATCCTATTGAGACTTTTGTAGAGCTAAATGAACTGAACATTTAAGCAAGCAACAGCTTTTCTCTATCTGCTATAGTTTTCTTACTATAGGCCAAAAACATGAAAAAACATCATTTTAGGGGCCGTAACCCCTATAAGAGGTCATCTGACAACTTCGACCCTATTGAGACTTTTGTACAGCTAAATTTACTGAACATTTAAGCAAGCAACAGCTTCTCTCTATCTGCAATAGTTTTCATTCCATGGGCTACAAACATGAAAAAACATTATTTCAGGGGCCGTAACCCCTATAAGGGGTCATCTGACAACTATGACCCTATGGAGACTTTTGTTGAGCTAAATGAGCTGAACATTTAAGCAAGCAACATCTTTTCTCTATCTGCAATAGTTTTCATACTATAGGGCAAAAACATGAAAAAACGCTATTTTTCACTTTAAAGGGCTGTAACCCCTATAAGGGGTCATCTGACAACTTGGACCAAATGGAGACTTTTGTAGAGCTTTTGATGCTGAAGCAGCACGGTGGCATCAGATTTCATCTATCTCTTATTCTTTTTGATTTACAAGCCGAAAACAGTAGTCTGACCCCCTGGTCTATTTTTAGCAACGGCGGTCATGTTTTTTGACGAATCAAAAATCCCCACATCAGTTCTGTGGAGGATACCCTAAGGTACCATCAGACCAAATTTGGTTTGAATCTGTTTAGTCGTTTCAGAGGAGAAGAAGTTTGAAGAAAAGTTAACTACGACGACGACGACGGACGCCAAGTGATGGCAATAGCTCACATGGCCTTTGGCCAGGTGAGCTAAAAAGGCCTTATTTAAATCTGTTAATATGCTTAACCACACAAGAACAACAGAATCTTTTTTTTTCTCACAATTTCAATGCTACCTTTTTTTTTAATTCTATGTTTTTAGTAGAATGATAATTAAAAAAAAATCCAAAAGCTTACTGCCAATATATCTGAAATCGAAATGAGAACAACATGTCTGGCGTAAGAATGAATAAAAGAGGTATGCAAAAAGGGAAATTCGAACATCATAAGTCCAACAGGCCAAAACCTCAGTCAGCAAGAGCAATACAAAGAAACAGACAAAGCAAAAACACAATTTAAACACTGAGCAGCAAGCAACAACGCGAACTCGTAGTAAGAGTGAACTCGGGTGTTCCGGAAAGATAAGCAGTTTCTGCTTGTTGCAACACACCGTCGCGTTGCTTACTGTCAATTCAGCGTGAAATATCTGGTAAATGAGAAAACTCTATAACAAACCAACATCTACGTTCATCTGAAAGATCCCGTAATTGTTGACGAGTTCATGATGGATCATGATGTCTTTCATGCAATTTCTTGAGTGATGACAACAATCGAGGAACAACGTAATCTTGAGCTAACGGCATTATTTTGGGTCAGACTTGACGCACTGTCAATGAGCTAACTCAAGCCCGTATGGAAATGAGAGTGTACAATCAGGTGATCCAGAAGGGTAAGCAATCAAAAACCTGGAAAATGATACTTTTATAACCAACTTCTATTTTAATCCCAGTGGTAACACATTCGATCAATTTTAAAGTGAAGGTCAAATCCGGTAAAAGGAGACAATGACATACACCCTTTGCCAAACCAACATTTGCACATTCATTCAAGGAGGGCGCAATCTGGGAGAAAGAAATTCCGTTTTTGTTCACGAAAACGTGATTTCGACAATAAAATTTCTGAAGTGTTCATTGACAACAACAAAGGTGCTTTAGCATGCTTTTGTTAGCTCTATCTATCAAAGAAATCGTGACATATCTCAAAACATATCTCTTGTGTCACAAATCATTTTGCGAAACATAGACTTCATAAGCTGATAATACACACAACACTTGAAGGGAGAGCCAGTAACGATGGAATAGTTTCACCTTCGGAGGAGAGATTTTTCAACAACAAATCGGCATTCCAATCGGCACAAACTGTGCTCCTCTCCTTGCCGATTTGTTTTTGTACTCTTACGAGACTGAATTTCTTCAGGGACTCGTAAAGAACAAGAAGATGAAAGAGGCAAGGTCATTTAATCTTACATTCGGATATATTGATGATGTCCTTTCTCTCAATAACACTTCATTTGGTAGATGGACTCTTTCAATATATCCCGTCCAGAATTGGAGATTAAAGAGACCACCAAATCAAATTGCTTCACGTCTTTCTTGGATTTTCACCTCGAATTTGACACAGGTGGTCATCTCAGTTCAAAAGTACAAAAATTTACGATAAAAGAGACGATTTTAATTTTCAAATTATTAATTTTCCTAATCTACAGAGCAATATACCTACTTCTCCTGCATACGGCGTTTATATTTCACAACTTATTCGATATGCCAGAGCTTGCACACATTTCACAGATTTTTTGATCAGACATCGATTTCTTCGTGACCGACTTTTGGAGCAGGGCTATAAGAAAATACGTCTCATACGATCCCTAAAAAAATCTTTCTTCGTTATCAGCAACTAGTAGAAAAGTTCAAAATTGAGTTAAAAGATTTGCTGATTAATTGTTTTAATTAGTGTTTTACTGGTCTGTTGTACTGAGATGATTACCTCAATATCCCTACTGTGTCTCACAACTTATGTTGGGTTCTATGGTCATTACCGGATCCTAGGATTGCAATGGAAGAGGGAGGTTTGGTGCCATAAAACCTGGTTTAACCCACCATTTAATTTGAAATGCCTGTACCAAGTCAGGACCATTGCGATCCACCAATTCTCCGGTATGACTGATTCGTTTTTGTCATTTTCTCTGGACTATGAGATTGATCATTCAAGTTCGGTAGTTTTGTTATTACCTTTATTCAGTCATCGCGTTTGTTCTAATAGAGCTATGTGAAAAATTGTCACAAAATGTCATTTTCTAGATATAAATCCAAATATGAACCAGTATCAGTAAGTATCATCAATTTCAAGCTCACTGGGGTATCATATGAAATGCTGAAAAGGCCATTGGGCCAAACTGGAGGATAGTTTACTGAAAGGTTATCACCAAATGTAGCAAAGGACAGAGCAAGTATACAGTCTTTTTTCTTATAGTGATTGTAACAATTCTGTTTCATATAAATGTAGAAACAAATAAGGAAGCAATGGTGCACAATAAGTACCCATTGTGATGTATACCGCCCGGGCAATTTTCAAGTGCCAGCCGAACGAGTCAACAAAACTGTTCAAATAGCATGCCTTCATATATACCTTTTCTTTTCACTTATCCTGAGAAAATCATATCGGGTTTAATTATGGTCTCAGACCGTAGACCTGTATATTAGATATTAATACATTGTATACAGGTCTATGCTCAGACTTATCTCAGAAACTACATACTTACATTGTAAACATATCTATACAATGTGAAAAACTAAATGGTTTAATTTGCTTAAGTAATCTGCTACTATTGAAAAGGTTATATTTCCGGAATATATTTATTTACTTTATCCTATTCTGAACAAGGAATCTGTGAGCTACTGGTCACTCAGTATACCCCCGCTACCCCCAAAATGAACTTTGTTGGTAAACAGGAAGTAGATATTATACAAACCTTATTTGGTTACTTGCAATAAATGACCTCGTACTGAACTCATATACCGAATTTCAAGTCACTGTGATATGTAGTTGCTGAGAAAAATGTTACGAAAATTTTCAACAATTGACTATAGTTATGTTGAAAATTGACCAAGTCAGTAAACAGGAAGTAGATATCCGACAGACCTTTTTTCAGTACTCGCGATAAAGGACCTGATACTGATTTCAAGTCACTGTGATATGTAGTTGCTGAGAAAAATGTTACGAAAATTGTCAACAATTGAAATGTTGAATACTGACTAAGTGGGTACACAGGAAGTAGATATTATACAGACCTTATTTGGTTACACCGCAATAAAGACCTCGTACTAGGTTAAGATGATTTTGGTTCAATGGATACTGACTCAAAAACTAAACCAGTTGAATCTCTACAGACTGATTTTTTCTAACTTAAATTTAAATTCTAAAGGTGCTTGTAAATTTCAGAAGGATGTATGATTTCCTGATTCCATTAGGAAGGGATTGACTACATCTGATTCTGACACTGATTGCAGTTCCGACTCAGCAGAATTTGAAATACAGAAACTTTTATCTAAAAGAGGTAAAAGTTTAAAATCTGGTTTAACAGCAAAATAAACTGACAAAGTCAGTAGCGTAGCTTGGGTTTAATATCTACCGAGGCAGGGGTCCAGGGGGCTGCCGCTGAAGCCCCCTGGTGGGGGGTCTGGGGGGCTTGGGGGCAAAGCCCCCCTGCCGGAAAAAAATATGTGATTTTACGTATGAAATCAACATATTTTATGATGTCAGTAAGTCATTTTCATACCGTAAGAGACTGACAAAAAGCTTATAATTAAAAGAAATATTGAATCAGAATATTTCCCTCTTTAACCATTAATTTAACTTGTAAAATTTAGGTATGAATGTGGCATACCTTGACTTAAAATCATATATAACTTTCGTTAATCGATGAACAGTATTTTTATAATCATTAGTTATCCGACACAGGACCAAAACAAACTAGTTTAAATTTCATTCATATGTGTCTGTCCTAAGCAAGTAATTAGTTTAAACATATTTTATTTGTAACGATGGTACAAAAATTACAAAAAGGATAGGACACAAGTCAAACAGACTTATGAAGTCTTCTCCAAGAAAATACAATATTAGAAATAACACAAAATATTTGCATGCATAATAGGCAAGAAAATGGTTTAAACTTTTATATATGTAAGATGACAATGATGATGATGAGGTTGACAATGGTGTGCTGAGATCCTGATTACATGATATTTGATTTAATTAAACCACAACAAATCTTTTAGACTGTTTAATGAAGTTATAAACTTGCTCGAAGACGTAAGTGTTTTGCTGATAGGAAAGCATGACGCTTCCCTTTGTCAAAAGATCTATATTAATGGTTAGAGGTTGGGGTATCCACGCTAGTTTATTGAAAAGGTGTCGTCTTTCGTTTTCATAGATGGGGCAATGAAGAAAGTAATGATCTCTGTCCTCCCTAACATATCCACATGAACAGGCTGGACTAGCAACTATATTTACACTGTATAGATTAAAGTTCAAGAAGGATGCAGAACATCGAAATTGAGTAAGAATCACGTTTAGTTTTCTCGGACCATAAAGAAAATGAGCTGGTGTTTGTTCATTATGAGTGCTGCTTTGTTTTAATTCCCTTTTGAACTTTGTTACTGTATCAAGATTTCGAATCGTAGAATCTAATCTGTTCCATGACTTTATTGTCGATGGCACAAAAGATTCTGCTGTTATCGAAAGTCTACAAAAAGGCACAATAATATCATTTCCATTTCGAAGTGGATAGATGGTCGTTGATTGTATATTTGGTGGAATAAGTTTAGATAAGTACGTTGGTGCATTCCCACTTTGAATATTATAAAACATTTGTAGCTTTTTTCTGTTTCTTCTATCTATAAGTGGTTCCCATCCCAGTTCCTTATATAGTTCTGATGATCTACAGAAGATAGGGAGTCCTGTTACAATACGGGCCGCTTCAAGTTGAAGTTTTTCTAATTTTTCCGCGTTTGTTGTTCCACAGTTATCCCAAACTTCAGAAGCGTATTCAAATATAGGTCTTATGTACACTAAGTATAACTTTTCTAATACTGTTCGGCTCATACTGAACTTTAATTTTCTGAGAACATTAAGGTGTTTTGTAACACTTTTAGCAATGTTGTCAATGTGGTGGTTCCACTTTGCATCATCACTCAAAGTTATACCCAGATGTTTGTGCTGACTAGAAATAGGGATGTCTTTTTCGTTTAACGAGAAAGATAGATTTGGACGTTCTATATTCGAAAATATCATAATCTCTGTTTTATCAGGGTTAAATGACATAAGCCAGGTCCTTGACCATCTATCCAGCTCCTTAAGGTCATGATCAATCGTATTTCTAATTTCTATTGGGTTCGAGTTTGAATAACTGAAAGAAGTATCATCTGCAAAAAGCCTGCATAATGATTGCAAACTTTCTGCAATATCATTGATATATATCACGAATAGAAGGGGACCTAAGACTGAACCTTGGGGAACTCCTGCTTGAATGGTGTTAAGGGAGGACGAAGAATTATTCATTACAACTCTTTGTTTTCTTTCTTTTAGATAATCCGAAAACCATTTATGCAAATTTCCAAGAATTCCATACGATTTTAATTTAAGTAAGAGACCCCTGTGCCACACTTTATCAAACGCCTTGGAAAAATCGCAAAAGACAAAGCAGCTAGTTTCTTTTTGTTCTAGCGAATTAAGTATACAATTATATATTTCTAATAGTTGATGAGTTGTTGAGTTTTTGGGAAGAAAACCAGATTGGTATTTGTAAATAAGATTATGTCTCTGTAAATGGTTATAGACATATTTGTAAATTACTCTTTCAAACACTTTTCCTAGACAGCTTATAAGAGATATAGGCCTGTAGTTTGATGGAAGTGATGTATCACCCTTTTTGAAAATGGGTATAACATTTGCGATCTTCCAAGGCGTTGGATATTTACTTTGACGTAGGGATTTATTAAATATTAACTTGAGTGGGACTGCAATCTTATGGGGACACACTCTTAACATTTTGTGACTGATGAAGTCGGGACCTGATGCTTTATTCGGGTTCAATATCTGAAGAATATCAACAACATCTTGTTCCTCGACTGATATATCATCTATTACAGCGTCAGTTCTTTTATCAAAGCTAGGAAGAGGAACATTTTCGTCATCCAAAGTAGATATTTGACTAAAATAGGAATTAAAAAGATTACATTTCCCTGTATCCGAGTAAACATATTCCATATGTGGTTGATTTCCATTGTTGTTTAATATATTTTGAAGGGGTGGAATAATATGGGACCCATTATTTAGTCTTAGTAGAGTTTTCATTAATTTCCAATATGCTTTAGGGTTTGAAGAGTTATTTAATATGTAGTTATCTAGATTGTTTTCATAGTTTTCTTTCGCGACCTTTTTAAGGTTATTGCATTTGTTCCTTTGGTCCTTGTATTTTTTCTTTAGATTTTCATTTCCGGATTTTAAGTATTGGCTACGGTAACGGTCTCGTTTTCTCATCTCTCTTCGCAATTCATTTGTAAACCATGGTTTATCAGTACTTCTTATAGTTACTTCTCTTGTTGGGATACACCTCTTGGCAATATCTAGAAATGTATTTGAAAATGTTTCGCACATTTCATCAACATCGCTAGATACCGACAAAAGGGTATTCCAATTAATCGCATCAAGCTCAGTTTCAAATTTTTGTTTATCTATTTGATATAGCAAGTAATCTTTGTCACAAAAGGTAATGTTTGTCTTTGACTTCATCTTGATCATCTTTAGTGTTATAGTTTTGTTCTGTCCAGAAAGGAGGTATTTTGTACTTTGGATCTGGGACCACTGATTGGAAAAGGCCAAGCAGAATCAACTTATCACATTAAAGGCGGCTGGCTGCTGGCAGTCTTTATTGTTACCACTGATTTTATTAGCGTTCACCTATTCTCCTATATCTATGTATTAACTTTTGAATATGAATATATTATATCATCATATCATATCATATCCTTTTTTTGTAAAATTACACCCATTAGGGGCAATATATGATTGATTCTGGAGTTTTCTTTAAAAAGTATTACTATTGTACGAACAGCTATCCATGGACCACTACCTACAAAAATTACTTTGGGGAAGTCGGACGGACGGAAAATTAATAACTTTATGCTCATTAGCTAGAACAAGTGCTAAAGATAGCTCGGTTTCAGGTTCTGACATGAAGTATTTCTTTCCCGGATTTCTTTCATCGCTGAAATTTAATATGTAATGTGTAGATATTAGAATTGATATTAGTACTAACAACAGGAATTAGTCGTTACATGTATGTCAAAACACTGAGCTTAGCAATACAACTGTCAAAAAAATACTTTATCGAAAGACCGTACCCGCACAAGCTCTGTGTGGACTCTTCAACTTGCGTTGTTCTTATGGCTACCCTGCCTCCAAAAAACGCTAAATGCTTTCCAGGTTCTTTGATCCTATATTTTAATTTATACAAAGCTGTGCGGGATGCGGGCTTTCACTATATACATGCATCCGAGTTCTCTACATGCCGGTTTTCTATAGAGATTGCGAAAGCTACGGAACGCAATTCATACATTTGTACCTAGAATATGTTGAGCAAAGACTAGTGGAATTATTAACAAACTTGACTCCAACTGTCACTGTTTTAATTTTACACCAACAACCAAGGAACAATCTGATTAACGTTCTTTTGTTTAATTTTTAGAGTGAATCTTTTTCCCCCATGTTTTTATTTTTTCACTTGTCAATTATTTCTACCAAGGCAAGTGCCTCGGTTGCCTCAGTGCAAGCTACGCTACTGAAAGTTGTCAACCCTCAATTAATATTTCCTCACAATATACATGTGAGTCGTGAAGTTGAATTTAAACAGTTAAATTTTAAAATGTTTGTAGTTGGTAGGCTGGAGATAATTAACAATTTCTGTCAAAATAAGATAGAGCGTCAGGGTCGTTTAAAGATGCTTCAGATGATATCATATTACAGCTCAATATATATTTGGGGCTCAGTCGTCCTTGATTTTTACGCTGCTTGGCTGCGATTGATTGAATTGGGTAGAAAAACTTGGGCAGATGACCCACAAATTTTAGAAAATACTGTTTTAGCAGGGCATACATTGACTAAAGAAGCTCGATAGTCAAACTTTAAGTCTCTTACTAAGAATACAGATAATCGGGGGAACAAAAGTGGTTTTGTGTAAAAATGTGAGCATACAACAACGAGTCATCAAGCTCTAATCGGGGGCGTGAATAGAGTAGTGCATCACATTTGTGCAACTTGTCACGGCTTCAAACTGACAAGGCCCATAGGGCACTGAATGTTCTGATAAAATTATATATTTTTTTTTAAAATTTGTAATTGAATTGAATTTTTATCTTATTGATTTGCTTAATTTTTATTTTGATTGTATGATAAGTTGTGATTTATTTATATAGCTTTTGTAAAGACTACTTTGACTACCTGTATTGTCTACGGTTTTTATCTTAGAATGCCTTTGAATTAATTCTGAAAAATGACTAACTTCGGTAAACAGGAGGTAAATATCCGACAGACCTAATTTCGGTACTCACGATAAAGGACCTCCACGTGAGGACCTCTAACTGAACTCAAATTTCAAGTCACTGTGATATATGTAGACTGAGGTAAACCAGTATATCCCCCTCTTCGGGGGTATAATTATGTACGGCTACAGGGGCCTAGTGGTGGTCCTTGTCTGGGTGAGAATATGTGAAGGCAGGTAAGACGGAAGCAGCCTCGTTTTCAGTGTAAACATCGTTTCAATATGGCGACTATTTAGCCAGGTAGAAAAGTCAAAATATTTACTTTTTGTTGCAAAATTTAAAAGATTTTCATGTATTCAACGACTCCTTCCCAACCATAGCTACCACTAGTCATTGGTTCAAACTAAAATACCTCCAAATTAATTATTGCATAGTGACAATCCCATTTATTTTTTATAGGAATTCGTGATTCATCGATTACCTAAAAAAGTTACACCTGAAAATGGTAATGTACACAACACAGTAGTAAAAACACTAAGTATTTATATGTCAATTGAAATAATAAGTGAAGAACAGAATTTTGAGATTGCATGCTGTTGTCAGAAATGCTACAGGTACAATGCAAGCAATTGTGACCATATCTTCTTCAATCTTCTTGACAATGATGTTATATTAATGCAGTACTGTCAGTAGTAAACCCCCTTCCCACTTTTCTGTGGGTTTCTTTTCTCCCTTGTATTTACCTTCATTTCAACCATATATTCAACTGTGACTCCACCATTTCTACATAACTACGTACCAAGATAATAGAGATACCAGTAGACTATGTCAGTATGTGCCAGGCAAACACATTTGCACTGGTTGAGTGGTTGGGACTTGGGTCATTGTTTTACCATGTGTTATACAGTTAATAGACCCAAATTTTCTCTGGCAATGCCACCAAAGTTTACCAAGATAAATGCAAAATAGAAAACAGAATACTAGATTACCCATACATTTTTGTGTAAGTGTCAAAGTTTAAATCTAATGAAAAACTAATTTGAACAAACACATTTCCTCAATCACTAAATTCTAAAGCATATTTGCTTCTAAAACAACAAAATGGTGCATTGTTATTTATACATTAGATAAAGTGTGATTAAATGTTGATGTAAAAAATCTCCTGCTTTTTTGTTGAATCTCCAGGCTTAATTGTCAGTCAAACATCTACACTCCATGCCAAACAATTTTTAATTTCTCCACTCTATAGTCTTTCTCCTCCACTTTAATATTTGGGTGGAGTGCTGGTGGAGGAGAGTGGAGTGATAGTGGAGGTTTAATAATATGAACTTTTCAACTCAAACAATATTAAACATGCTTAAGTAATCCTGGTAAAATTAAATCTGTTACTTTAGAAAATCTCATAATCATCATGATCATCCATTAAAATTCAGTACAATCTGTTTGGTTAATTTTATATAATTTGTTTAACAATTATTTAAAATATTTAAAACAGATTTTAATCATTATTTCCAGTATATTCACATTCATAACATTTTTATAAATAACAGGTCTAGTTGTACAAATTAATTTGATGGGATGCATCTAATATTCACTATCTTGTTTATTCCACCTAGAATTAACCTACATGTATATGAATTTAAATTGCAACACACCTGGTAGGTAAATGTATCCCCACTGAGATAGTAACAATTAACAGCTCCCTGCTGTGATGACATGGTTGATAATTGAACAAAAAAACCATGAAAGCTTGATTTACCTTACAATAAACATTTGAAGATCATAATTTACTCATGTATCATAAAAAATTAATTACTCCATATCATGTAAAATTTGATAATTTAAATTAAAATTATTGTAAAGTTTTTCTCATAAAATATTATGTACAATATTTAGTATTAGTTTTCTTTTAATAAAACCAAACTTACATGTATTACTTAATTAAAAGAATAAAATTCATTTGACAAAACAATCAAGTTTTGATTTTCTAAAAAAAAACTTTCTCTCCACTCCACTCCACTATAATATTAGAGTGTCTCCACCCTATAGAGTGGAGCCTCCACTCATCTCCACTCAACTCCACCCAACTCCACCTCCAGGGTGTAGAGTGGAGAAATTAAAAATTGTTTGGCCTGGAGTGTATGCAAATTGTTACAAAGCAAACATATCAATAAATTTCCAGACAAATTATTTTCAAGCATTCCAGTTTTTTATTATACGACCGCAAAAAATTTGCGGACGTATAATGGTATGATGCTGTCGTCGTTGTCGTTGTCGTTGTCGTCGCTAACTTTAGTGTATACATGATAACTTTAGTTCTAGTTATCCAAATGCAATGAAATTTGACAATGATATTTCTTACCATTAAAGGATGGTTGGGATTGATTTTGGGAGTCCCCCCTTTTTTCGTTTAGAAATTAAGGGCCAAAAGGGGCCAAAATTGCAACTTTTTTGTTTGTTCTTACAATAACTTTTTCAATTCTTCTCCTCTGAAACTACTAAACAGAATTTAATGAAACGTGGTATGATTGATCATTAGGGTGTCCTGCACTATAGTATTATGTTTCGATTTCTGATTCGTCAAAAAACATGGCCGCCGTGGCTAAAAATAGACCATGGGGGTCAGACTACTGTTTTTGGCTTGTAATTCAAAAAGTATAAGAGATAGATGAAATCTGATGCCACCCTACTGCTTCAGGATCAAAAGTTCTACAAAAGTCTCCATAGGGTCGAAGTTGTCAGATGACTCCTTATAGGGGCTACAGCCCCTAAAATAATGTTTTTTCATGTTTTTGGCCTATGAAATGAAAACTATAGCAGGTAGAGAGAAGCTGTTGCTTGCTTAAATGTTTAGCTCATTTACATAATTAAGAATTAATTTTTGCGACCCCCCCTTTTTTACCCTATTAGGTAATTAGGGGCCAAATGGGGCCAAAATCGAAACTTTTTTTATTTGTGGTCCGATTTTGAAATTTTTTTTTGCAAGTTTATTCTTGTCAGGTAGTGAATCCAAATTTGAGAATTAATTTTTTTGACCATCCCCTTTTCCACTTGTTATGTAATTAGGGGCCAAAAGGGGCCGTAATCAAAACTTTTTCAATTTCTGGTTTGTTTTTGAAATTTTTTTTTGCAAGTTTCTTTTTGTCAAGTAGTGAATCCAAATTTGAGAAATTATTTTTGCAACCCCACCCCTCTTTCACCTGTTACATAATAAGGGGCCAAAAGGGGCCGAAATTGATTTTTTTAAAATTCTTGTTACTGTTATGTTATTAGGCACCAAAAGGGACCAAAATTGTAACTTTTTTATTTCTGGTCTGATTTTAAAAATTTTTATTACAATTTCATCCTTGCCAAGTAGCAATTCTAAATTTAAGAATAAATTTTTGCGACCCCTACCTTTTTTTCGCTCATTACCAAAGGGGCCGTAATCATAATTTAAAAAAATTTCTGCTTCAATTTTTCATTGTTTCCCCAAACATTATTCTTTTCAAGAGTAGAATACAAAATTGAAAATTTATATTTTTACCCCCTGGGTCGAAAGTCCATCAGAAAAGCATGTGTCAAAAATCTTTGTCAGTCCACCATGGGCTGCATGTGTCCAGAGCAATAGACTATCCATATTGGGCCTAAAATGTACAGTGTTCAACATGTTGCGGTCGTATCATGCTGCGCTCGGCGAAGCTTTTTTTATAAAATGGGAAAAGAAAATAGTGTATGGCATGCCAACTGAGCATTGCACACTTAGCAGTGTGCTCCACCCCTTTATTAGTGCCCTGTGTCTTTTGTCCCCTTTTTATTTGTCTGTTGGGTAATAAAATTATTTTAACTTAATTAATAAGAGTTGTTTGACCAAGGCCAATTAGTAGGTGGGACCATTTATGGTCTGATTAAATATATAATTATAATCAACCAAACACCATGTCTCACTAATAACTTACATTTATACCATGTAGAAGAGCTCTGGCATGTCTAGTAATTTTAAGTCATTAGTATCAAGTTAGAATAAATAGATAATGTTAAATTGTTAATTGACTAATTAAATTAGTTATTATGATTCCATTAAATTTATAAATTTTATGTTTTTGCTTTGCATTAGTGAACATTTTGGTGCAGTTATATTTTAACAGATTTTGCTGGAAACACACTAGTATCCCCCCCACTCTGCATAAAGATAGAACATGTTTGTATTAAAATACATGTACTAAACTGCCAATGAAACCAGACTTTTTAAGATTCATGCCTGCATGGAAGAAGTCAAAAGTTTTTTGTTAAATTATTATCAATTAGATGAGATCTCTGACCTGCATATAAGATGTTATTCTGAAAAAATGAGCAAGTTTCTTTTCGCCCTTTTTTGGTGCAGAAGGGTTACATGTATATGGGCAGCCAGTTTTGACAATGGAAGAAACTGGAGTTCTTTGAGAAAACCACTCTTGTGTGACCCTTTCTACAACTGAAGTTGGTATCTGGCTAAAGTGAATATATATTTTCTGTTATTATAAATACATTTTTATAATACCATGGAAGAAACTGGAGTTCATTGAGAAAACCACTCTTGTGTGACCCTTTCTACAACTGAAGTTGGTAGCTGGCTAAAGTGAATATGTATTTTCTGTTATTATAAATACATTTTTATAATACCATGATAGGGAATATATAAAAGAAATGTCCCCATTGTTTCATGCATGTTTAGGCCAGTCTTGAAAATAATTTTGTTTGCCTTTCCCCACTCACAAATTTCAAGTTGAGTAGGTTACGGTAGGTAAATTATTTTATTTTATGAAAATCCTATATTTTTACATAATTTGAAAGAAAAAATAGTCAAAGTCATTAAGAATATTGAGAAAATAAAATTTCATTCTGGATATAGGCAATAAAATTTTGTGAGTAGGGGGCATTTTACAAAAATGTAAGTGGGTCAGTAGGGGAAGGGTAAACAAACTTAATTTTATTTTAGGCCTTATACATCTTGCATGTAATTTTTTCATTTACCGGTGACATACTAACATGAACAATGTCCAATACCAATACCAATATTTGTAAATGTTCATCATGTTAACACATTTAAATTTTGTTTTGTCTTTTTAGATGCTTCTTGATCATGTCATTTTCATTTCATCATTCCAAGCTATAGATGAGAGACTATTAACTAAAAACGTTATTTTATGCACCTATGGATCAACCAAATTATGATTTGAAATTTGTATTTCATTTCCTATGACTCTGAGATTTAATGACATTGGAACATATGTATCCTCATTCACAAAGACATAGTTTCCATAGTGATAGGGCCAAACATGGTGGAAGTCATGGCGACCGTCAATTTGTGGTGTCTCTCCAGAAGTTTCCTCAAGAACGAACAGAAAAGGTAAGGAAATGTGGGGAAATGTAACATAGCAGCAGATCAAGAGGAATTTTAGTTTTTCTGTGTGCCAATGAAAATTGGGTGGGGGGGGGGTGGCATACAGCCACACACACACATGAATAGTGTTTAGGTCTGTCCATCCATTGTTGGTTAGCCAGAGAAGAAATCAGAGGTGCTATACTGAGGCTAGCAATTAATCATACATGTATATGCATCAAGATGTTAAATCTCAATGATTCTAAGGTATTTTTTCTCTTTACCGGACATGTACTGTAATCAAATACATTGCAATGGAAAAGTCAAAATATTTTATTGGACCCAGCAAATTTTTACCAGATTTGTCTGATGTCTGACGGACCTTCAGAATGACTGAAAACTATCACAATCATCATTAAAATTTGACCTTTGTAGACACCAAGTTCACGTTTCAATGAATTAAGAGTTGGGTAACCTGTGATGTCTTATGGACATATTTTATTATTTGCAGTTTGTCTCCAACAAAGAACAAGTGAAAAACCATCCATACTTTATGTCACTCCCCTCCCTCCACCACCATCACCAAAAATAAATCTAGCTGGACCCTCTGTAATAATAAGAGATACATGTGAGCATGACAACTGACCTACATGTAAATAGGAATAAATGTATCACAGAGAGACATGGAAAGACATAAACCAACAATAAATGGCATTTCCAAACCTTGAACTTGTGTTAAAAATCTGAAAAAAAGTTTGGTTAAATTTTAGATAATCATGAAATTTCTATATTTGTAGGACCTTGATCTTATATTTTCACACCTGCATGGAATGGAAGCATTGTCATCCCTCAGAGAGCCTGCCCTAAGAGCCTTGTGTCGTACAGTTAGATACGAGTTTCATGAAGCTAATGATATCCTTTATTGGTAGGTACATGATCGTGTATGAAAATAATTGTGAAAAAGTTTAGGACCATGTAGTTATGAAATTTATTATGGGAAAAAGATTTAGGAAGATTTATCAAAGTACAATAGAAACCACAGAATATGTAGTACCACCATCAAAACTTACATGTATTGTGCTAATTATAGACTAGGCTTTTATATTTTCTTATTTTCTACATAAGTAGACCTCTATAAAAGGATTCTTATTTTTTTGTAAGAAAATACATTTGGTCCAAAAATGTTTATCACCTATATTGTAAAGAAAGATAACTCTGTTGTGATTATTTTGATTGCTATATGATTGGTTACACTGTTAAAAGAATACACATAAAATAGATGTGTAAAGTTAAAATTTTTTTTTTATTAAATAAAATTTAATTTTCACACTTCAGACTTCCAATACGCAATTTTCGAGTTCATTGCTTTTAGATAGAATTTATCACGTGACTTTACTAGTTTTTGAAGCAAACTGGTTCGCTGCCCCATAAGCTTACGCAAAAGCGTCTGAGGAATTATGAGAACAATAATATTTCTGTAAACGGTAAATACTTCAATAAATTGGACAAGTTTTCTTACCTGTGTAAAATTTTTTATAAAATCTCAGATTCCATCGTTAATAAATAACAAAGCATATTTATTTTTACCCTTTGCTCATTCGTGCACCAGAAGTTGACATGCTTTAAAAAAATTCTAATAAAAGAATCACCCCGGAAAAACTAGCCATTCCGTCCCATCTCGGAAATGGCGTTTTGTAATGTTATATAGTGGATGTAATATAACTGTTTCATTTCTATCACCAACTTGCATAGGAAGGTTCCAAAAAAGTAAAATATTTCAACACAATCCTTTATATGTATATAAATGTTTACCAATACTTTTATCTTATTTTGTAATATTGCTTGAATTAAATGAAAAAAAAAAGGTTTTGTTTGTGTAGAAATATGGGTCCAGATTGTTAAAAGAAGACAAAGATTAAGTATAACCTTATTCGACTGAAGTTAAAATATTCTTTAAAGTTTTAAAGTAGTTTGATCTATCAAAAACTAAAGAATTAGTGAAAATGTGAAATCTACAATTAGTTTCACATCATATGTGCATTAAATAATATTTAGTCCAGAAATGTCTACTGTTCAACTATTGAAAAATTTGAAAAATATAGATTTTTGAACATACACACATGTAAAATACATGCATTAAAGAGGCACAACCCTGTCAGATACATGTATGATTAAAAGTGTGTTAAATGAAGTTGTTATAGGGTGAATACAATATAGAATTTATAGTAAACACCATAACATGCAATAGGAAGGTGAAGGTGAATAAATTTTGATAAAAATGAATCTTATTGATTTGATCAAAATGATATACTGAGCTGTGGCTGATCAAAAAGTTTTCAAGCATAGTAACACTGTCACACCATTGATAATAACCTTTTGGGACCTCTTGTTTTGATAATAACCTTCTGGGACATCTTGTTTAATGGAGTTCCCAACCAAATTCTCTGTGGATGGATACACCTAACTAGCTGGTTCTTATCAGCCTTTGAGAAGTTGCAAGGTGTTCTATAGGAAGAGGCAGAAACATTCCAACCTTGCAATTAATGTTAAAAATCAAAAGAACCCATAAAATGGTGGTAAAAATCAACAGCAACTGAGGCCAAATCTATTAAGACATACATGTATACTGACAAACTGCAATTTACATTACAACCTTATTCAAAATGGCAATACATGTATATGCAGGTGCTCTACAAAATATATACCTATATTTACAGGATAAGCATGTTGCTTTAGAATTGAGCAACATGTTTGTAACTTATTTAGACTCTGATCATTAATCTTAATCAATTTGGCATTATTCCAAAGCCTGCATATCATTTTCCATTTGTGGTTTTAATATTGAAACCATTGACCAAAAATGAATGGATAATCTCCCTTTAATCCTGTTACTTGTATAAAGATATACCTACATTTAACAAGATTAAGTGCCAATTTAAACAAATTTGTGGGTCACTTGTTACCAGATAAATTTATGAATGATATTGTTTAAATGTTATTTTATCGATGATTCTTTAAATTCTTCAAGTGTTGGGGGTATGTATGTTACATTATTTGCTGTCAGCTTTTAAAATCAATATCTTATATGTATTTTATGACATGTGTTATATGATTACAAAAATTAAAATAGTCTTTTTATTGCTTTAAAATGTCTGAGAGTTGTTTTACAGTAAAATAACAACTTTTCAACTCAGTTGTACACTCAGAATGGGATAATGTGCTCTTTATTTCATGTTCATTAGTAGTAATACTTTTCATGAGCTCATAAAATTTACTAATTAATATCTGTGTGGCAGCCTTACTCAGAATAAACTGGTCCACATTGACATATAGGCTGTTGTGTAATGTTCATTTATTCCACACATCATAAATATCTACATGGGTTTTCCTGTAAATGTAAATTTTCTTAAGTCTCAAATTCTTAATTTCAGTGTTGGCATTTAAAAATTACAGAGTTGGATTCCAAAGTCCAGAAGAGAAAGATTTGTTGTGTTTTGCAGTTTTTCTTTGCATGAATGTATGTGTAACATATTTATTGGTAATGTTAAATGAAATGTATTTTATGTTTCATTTTTAGCCAAGGAGAACTGAGTACTTGTTGGTATATCTTGCTGTCTGGATCTGTGTTTATAGAAGGGTCTATGTTTTTACCTGTCAGCAGGTAAGTTCTATTTATAGAAGGGTCTATGTTTTTTTGCCTGTCAGCAGGTAAGTTTTATTTATAGATGGGACTATGTTTTTACCTGTCAGCAGGTAAGTTCTATATATAGATAAGACTATGTTTTTACCTGTCAGCAGGTAAGTTCTATATATAGATAAGACTATGTTTTTACCTGTCAGCAGGTAAGTTTTATTTATAGATGGGACAAAGTTTTTAACTTTCAGCAGGTTAGTTCTATTTATATAAGGGTCTATATAGGTAAGTTCTATTAATGAAATTCTTATCTTTTTACCTGTACACACCGCAGTCAGTGTTAGCTGCTAAAGAGTATCCTTTGTTGTGGCTGGAACAGTTCTTGTCTTGCACCACAAGGATGTACTGGGCAGAATTCGCAAAACCCTACAGGGTCATTGCAATCATATCTTCCCCTCTCTATTTTTGTTACAATTGAAAGTTTGACAATGTCAAACTTGTAAATACCTTAGCACACGAGAAATTTTACTACATGTACATTTATACAACTTAACTCTAATGTCAGGTCATAAAACACCTGTTGGAACCCAAGCAAAAGGGATATTCATTTAATTTGAGTTGTTAACTCCACAAATGCATGAAACCAAATACATATATTTTGCCAAATCCACCAAAATTGATGCCCACAAAATTATGCTTTCACAGTATGCACATATGTCTTTTCCTACAAATTCCATAGTCATTGCATTACCCATTTAGAAAAGTTGTTGTGCATGACTTTATATCAAAGATTGCATCTAAAACATGATGTTGGAATAAAAAAAAAGATTTTTAAAAAGATAAGTGTTTCTTTCTATGACATGTCAACACAAATTAATGTGTTATAAATTAAACATGAAATTACATTTGACTTAGATCTTTGTATATACACAAAGTACTTTTGTTTTTTATCATTTCATTTGGAATGGGTTACAAAACAGATGCAGTGATAAGACAGCTCCTATTATTCTATCTGACAGCTGTTTCATCTTTCTGATGTGTGCAAGTTCAAAGAACTCTCAGAGTTTTGTCTTCCTGAAAACAGATTTTGCAACAAAACCCTATCTAAATAATATTTTAAGAATTTAGCATTACCATCCAAAACCCCCTGATATTCATATAAACTGGTTTCGGTTATTTTCTAGTTTAGATATGGTATAATAATTCCACATGTTTTAATGTAACAATTTTAAAGGAGTTAAAAGGTGTAAATATTTTCTTAACTCATTGAGATTAAATTATGTGTTTGACTTGTAAAAAATATTGAGTCTGTATGTGATTTAAAATGTTTTATTTTAATTAAATGTCTAAATCCAATATAGTATCAAAGCAAAATAGCTATCTGATATAGAAACAAAAACAACACAGTTAGTACTTGCTGAACTCAGTAATGTTTAAGTAATTACTTCGAAAAAGGGTTTGAAAACTGAGACATGCATTCCCAATATACTCCAGTACCTAATACCACAAACATCAATGAAATAAAGGATTATAGAAAGGAGTTCCCTAGGATGTTAGTACTCAGAGATGAGAGTCATATTGATTTAAGGAAGGTGTAATGACATCCTATTGTTTTATATAATTACAAAAAACAGTTTTCTTTTTTTACCTACATGTATTTTTATCACAAGATATTTATTTCGAGGTTGGAAATGTAGTTCCACTAGTTTGTTAATTGTAGTCAATACAATTTCTCACTCCTATGTTCTTTGGTCCTAAGTTGCAGCTGGAATCCCAAAAAAGTTCAGTCCATCCTGGCATTAAACCCACAAAAGTAATTAATCAAACCTTAATGAGAGGCAGCTACAGAAATCTTCAGACTAAGACCCTGTTTACACTAGACGAAAAGATCGATCTTTTTTGAATTGATGCAAAAAAGATCGATCTTTTTGTCAGTGTAAACGACTTAGATCGATCTTCAATTGAACTAAAAAAGACTACCTTGTGAGGTAGTCTTAAAAAGATCGATCTTTTTTGGGGTGTAAACGCTAAAATCGATTGCAATGGATCTTTATAAAAGTTAAAATGCAACTGCGCAAGTGTGGCGGAAAAAACACACGTGTAAATTAATAACAACAACCATGGATGGAAAAGGAGGAGAAGCATTGACGTTTGAAGAAAGTAATCTATTGATAGAACTATGGGGAGACGAATTTGTTCAAGATCAACTTGAAAGCCAACCGAGAAGGAACCTTAAAATATATAAACGTATAGCCAGTGATATCAAAGATAGAATTCCCGAGTTTGAAAGGAATGCCAATCAATGATTGCCGGACAAGAATCAAGCGGCTAAAAACTAAATACTATGAAGTCAAACGTAGCAACAACGTGCAAAAAATGTTCAATCCTTCCATTTTCTTTTTCTGAAAAGTGCGCTAAATGAAAGCTAAACATGTGTCTATTTTTACTTCCTCTATTTTTAGCGGTTTGTTGACAAAAGAAGATAAAAGCGACTCAAATATTTGCTAGTATAAACGCACCGCTCTTAAAAAGATCGATTGCGATCGATCTTGCGACTTGTAGTGTAAATGCAAGCGATCTTTTTAAAATCGATTCAATTATAGATTGATCTTTATTTTTACAAGTGTGAACGGGGTCTTAATTTTTTTGCAGCACAGATCCAGTAAGATTCCATTAAGTAAGAAGTATATCATGATTTCATGTACATGTCATGAGGTGATCATGAACATAGCATATTCAGTCCTTGGGAAGATGTGTGCACCTTTTAACATGTTCAAAAAAAGGTAGAAAGCAGAACATGTAACATGTTTAAGAAAAAAGACTTCTATTATGTTGCACTTTATGATTTGAAAAAAAATTCGACTTATTTATTTTTTATGTAAATTCTTTTGCATAAAAAATATTATCAAACATTCATCCATATAGCAAATTAAGAAATTCCTCCAAGTTGATCTATTTATAGAAAAGATAAAACTAAGATTGAACATATATTCCAATTAAATGTAGATAAAATTTAAATAGAAATGCTTGACTAGTAATATATATTTCAAGTACTTGATAAAACAGAATTGAACTGAAGAAATGGAATTTAGACATATTTATGTTTTTATCATTCAAGTGTCAAAATTGGTTTCTCTGCTTTCTCAGGTTTATCTTTGTTGTTGTGAAGATAGTGTTTTTACAAGTTAATTGCATTGGTTCTCTCTTCAATTATGTGTATTTAAAATCATTAAATTGAAATTAAAACAATAGCCTAAAGACCCATCATGTGAGAATTGAGCACTGCTTTAGTCCAAAGGGCACAATTAGGTTGGACTTGTTGATTTCGTCACAATTTTAGAATAGATCCCCCACTGCAGGCCCCTTTTGTAATGTCTATAATGATAGATGCATTTCTTGCAAAGATTCTTTTCATTAAATGTGGAATGTTTCTCAAACAAGAGAAAATAGTTTGTTGATAAGTTAGATCTGGGAGTTGTTTTTGCTCGGGAGGTTTAAGGGAACTCAGAAGTGTACCAGACAGATGTGTGAACTGAACTGGTAAGTGACACAAAATTGCATGTGACAATATTTTATTTGCAAAATTTTCAGACTGAAGAACCAACTTTCTAATTTCTTGAGCTAATCAATTTGCTGCATACAGTAGCTTATCTTTATTTTACTTTCGGGATTTCTTGTCAGTTTCAGTTTGCAAAGAGTGCATGCAGTATGTTTTCTTCATTTGATCTAATGCTTCTTGATTGTAAAAAAGGCCATCATGTATATGTAATTCAATGAGTGACACTTAAAATTTAATTAAGCCAGTATTGATATGGATGTAGAAACTGTCAAGAGGTTATACAGATGAATAACTTGACATAGTCTCTTTATGGCAACTGTTTCCTATTAACCTAATTTGAGTCTTGTGACTGGTATAACATGCAAGTGTATATGGACAAAATTGTGTCTAAGAAATGGTATTAGTTGGAGAACCACATTCATAGCTGGATGCTAAAAAGTTGTGTAACACAATTGAAGTAGAGGGGTTTGGTTTGTCTGTCTGTCCCTGCTTTACCTTTTCGTGGAGGAACTAACTATGACAATAATGTAATGACAACAGTCAATTAAAATATAGCCTCAGTGCCTTAAAAATGACATTCTCGCATGTTGAAAGGGGAGACAATCTGTTAAAATAACCACTTGCGTGTAAGTGAACACCCAAGTTAAGACCAGGCGCTCAAAACAACTAGTTTTCAGACCTGAACAGATTGTCTACAACAAGTTATTTTGGTAATATACTTTAGAGCTGTTGTAATGAATGACTCTTTAATGAAGTGATGACAGATTATGAACTTCAAATTACTTTTAAATGACTGCTTAATCAGATTCTAATTAATCGGTAATGAAGATGATGTTTTCCACCCTGATGATTCAATGTATCTGTTTTATGTCTGGAATACAAATAAATTAGATGTACTGATGGCATTAATGCAGTTCTATTAAATAATCAGTACTGCATGTTTTGAGAATTTTAGCATTTTTAAGTCAAGGTGTGTTTTCACTTACATCTGCGACAGTAATGTGCATGTACCATAAAGAATATAGCTTAGTTAATTTTGAAAAAAAAGGGGGAGCACTTTTGTCTTGTTTCTATCCAACCCAACCCTTTGGAAAGGCAGGGCCCTGTCTACTTCCTGTTAACCAAATGCTTAGGTTTTACATACATTTTTGTACATACAAAATTGCCATCACAACTTAATTCTGCAGTCCCTGATATATTCTCCTATAATTATATGTACTTTTCCTTTACCAAATGCATAGATTATTTTGGGGAGCAGAGGTACTGTGGATTCATTTCTTTTGGTGGGTACCAATTTTCGTGGTTTAATGAAAAAATATCAGTTCATGGATTCTTATATTCATGGTTATGAAGTTTGCAGCATACAGATCAATGTTGAATTTCCTTTTCGTGTGGATTCAAATTTCGTGGTTTAGTGCTACCCACGAAAACCACAAAAATTGATATCCCATGAATAATAATGAAACCACAGTATCACTAAGCATAAGCTCACAGATTAACCTGTTTTGGGAAAGTTTATAATGCAGTGTGACCTAGTGTATCAGCAGTATTTAAATCAAATCTTGATGCACTTTTACAGTTTTCAATAGTATTGATTTCGAACATTTTACACTTTCAAAACTAATTTAATTGGTACAAAAATGACATGTCAATATTGACTAAGTCATTAATCTTGGTCAGGGTATATACTAGTATGGTAACCTCTATCACAGCTTGTATAATTCTGGAGGGAAATAAGTATTAATTAATCACAATGGTATTTATCTATGACTTAGTAAACAATAGTATAGCTCTGGATATTGTCTTATTATTGTTCTGGGTCACATGTGGAATGTGTATTGGGGGCATCTTGGAATATTTATGCATTTCTTTAGTCGTAAGAAGCATTTGGTCACAAAACTGTTTCTTTCACTGCTGAAATTAAGATTCTTGTTGAACTTTGCAGAAATAGCAGGATTATTATTTTTTGACCTATTCATTGGAATGACTTGAGCTTTCTTACAGGACTACTGTTATTTGACATACAGTTATGAACATCATCTTGCAAATGACATGATTTATTTGTTGTTGAAGTTGTTTAAACTTGATTTATGTGGTATGGATAATGATTAAATTTGATTGAAATAAATTGATTGATTCAGGGTTTTGACTACATGAATGGTTCAAGGAATAGATGGATTTTGACAAATTAAGATTTAGACTTGTTTACTGTTTGTTATTAAAATGGATGAAAATGAAACATTGAGAAATAGATTTATACGTTTTTGATAATTTGTGTATCCAGTTTTCTTCGGATGTGATTGTAATGGATTGGTTCATTTGACCTGCTATAATTAAAATGGATTATTGTAAAATATGGTGACAAGATTAAAGGACAGGTTTGACCTGCTATAATTAAAATGGATTACTGTAAAATATGGTGACAAGATTTAAGGACAGGTTTGACCTGCTATAATTAAAATGGATTACTGTAAAATATGGTGACAGGTTTGACCTGCTATAATTAAAATGGATTACTGTAAAATATGGTGACAGGTTTGACCTGCTATAATTAAAATGGATTACTGTAAAATATGGTGACAAGATTAAAGGACAGGTTTGACCTGCTATAATTAAAATGGATTACTGTAAAATATGGTGACAGGTTTGACCTGCTATAATTAAAATGGATTACTGTAAAATATGGTGACAGGTTTGACCTGCTATAATTAAAATGGATTACTGTAAAATATGGTGACAGGTTTGACCTGCTATAATTAAAATGGATTACTGTAAAATATGGTGACAGGTTTGACCTGCTATAATTAAAATGGATTACTGTAAAATATGGTGACAAGATTAAAGGACAGGTTTGTAAATTTAAGATTACTTAAAGTCGATGCATGACAGGTGTCTGTTGTCTGTTCGTCTGTAAGACTACAGGTATGTTTTCATATTTCAAAAAGTTCTGAGACAACTGAATTCTTCACTGCACGGCAAAAATGCACAAGATGCATTTAACTAGAGGAACCTATTAAATAAGTTGCAGCCTTCATTTTTATAGGCCAAGGTCTGTTTTTTGCTCTGGTTACTCTAGTTTTCTCCTCGTCAATTACTAACTGCCCAGTGTGTCACCTTTGTGTTTTGGAAAGGACAACCCTGAATACACTTGCTCACTCAAGATTGGAGGTGATTTCTCCATCGTCCAGTTTATAGACAAAGGAAGTGATCACTTGTCTTAAGAGTACTTAAGTATTGTTTTTCATCTGATAGGTTTCATGTTTATAAGTCAGTTTAGGTGAGAAGTGTAATGAATTTATTACAAAATCCCTTAGTTTACATTTTGTACTTATGTTTTGTAATAAATCATATTTTAACCTCTCTTTGATGTTATTTTTGTAAACAAAACCTTGACAATAGTCCAACTTTCAATTGCTATGATCTAGAGGAGAGCAAGGGTAATAAAAAATGAAAGTCCTTTAATTTTGTTGAGATATGCAAAATGTTTTGAAGTCTTTTAAACTAGGTCAATGTGACAATGAAGCATAAAGTCATTTAACATGTAAATTTGATACATGAAATGTTAATTTGATATTGTCATTATGGTGGACAGACAGAAAAGATCAAATGTGGGCTCCAGTTCTTTGTTTTGTTTGTCCTTGTATGTCCTATTTAGCAGGAATAATTGTTTTACAGACTTTAACAATTTGACAGTTATCACTTCTAGTGTTGCCAAATTTTCAGTAGATATTTTACTTGTATTTTCTTAGAGATGTCAAAACGCACACAGTAGTATCTTGCAGACATGAAATATAAGAAGTCTAAATTTGGGTGAAATTTGATGAAGAAATCTGACCATGAGTTTTATTACTGAGGATAATCTATGTCAGGGACTAGTGTTACAGTTTTGGCCACTTTGCCTGAAACAGTGCTCCTGACTGGTCTTAAATAGACTCAGCGGATTTAGAATAATATTTTGTGTGAATTAAATTCTACATTTTTTTTGTAGCCAAACAATATCTTAACTAGACCTGCAATTCAGGCTTCAGGCTTAATTGAATTTTGTTAATGATGGCATGGACTGAGCTTTGACTTTTTATATTAAGTCAGTAGTGTTTTTTGAAAATTTTGCATCAACTGTTCACAAACATGGGAATGGAAAGGAAAATATCCTACAAAAATAAAACTGCTGGATGGAGAGGGTAAGATGTACTTATACAACAAGACTATAACTAAAGGACCACATGTATATACATTTTGTATTAGGGATTTGTTTTCAATATTAAGCTGCTTCATTTATCATAAAACATTAAGTTCACTTTCTTTCAACAGTTAGAGAGACAAAACTTTGAATGTAACTGGATGTGTCAGCAATTTTATATTAAAAAAAATATGCAAAGATTTTTAGTACAAGTTACTGAAGTTCTAAATTTTGAATATCCAACCCTTTTCAGAAATGTCTGGCTGCACTGGCCTGGTAAAATATAAATGTAATTATACTAATATTGATTTCCTTGTTTAGATCACAGAAAACGTAGTACATTTTATACTGTATATTTGGCAGTCGTTCGTGTTTGATAATAATTTATGTAATTAGTACGTAATAGTCGGATAACAATTAACATTATAGATCTATTGTTGTGGATTTTTTTTACCTTTAGAATTCCTGTTATGAATGCCGCTATATTGAATTTGTATTAACCATCCATAATCTTAATAAAGGAATATTACATGTATTAGATTCTAATAGAAATATTTTTTATTCATTCAAGAAGTTTGTAGGATAAAAAGGTATATTTGATATATCATGTGTGCCAATTTAAATGGATTTGCCAAAATATTGTTAATTTTATTGAAATGTTTATATATATATCTATCTAATGGACATTTTCATCATTAACATTTGAAAGATTTCTTCTCTTTTTTATGTAAAGTGCAAATTTGACTATAAAGATGGCAGTTTTATCACCAACAGTGTGAAATAAAATTGTCACCAAATACATTGATAAAGGATATCTGAAATTAATTAACTGGATTGTCCTAAAGAATGAGTGTCAATGTGACAAGATGTACCCCCTATGTAAATAATCACCTCTTTATGATAAATGTCCATTATCCACAGTTACATGATTTCTATATTATCTACATATTAAAGTGCTTGTACAGATGTCTTGGATTATAATAGGGAAGGGGGAGGGGGGTGAAATCAGTCATCCATGACAATTATCAGGAGATCACAAGAATTAATGTAGATAACACATAATTAATCTGATTATAATTATCTTCTACTGTGTACATTATCTATGTGCAACTCTGTCTGTAGTCAAAGAGAGTTTCAGAGATTATAAGCAATTTCATGGAAAAATATTCGCTCATTTAGGATGTAGTGATTGTTTTTTTGGTGGGGATTATATTTGCATTTGCTGGAGAAATAAATGTTATTGAGGATGTTGTGGAGATCAGCTGTATTTATGTAGTGTCGGTGTGACCAGCACATGTCTTTTTGACTTTGATGACACAAGGGCAAAACATATGTGCTTTGTTTGTGTTTTGTGTTATATGATATTTTTATATTTAACCTTGTGGGTATATACAATTTTGTACTTTTCTAATGACATTTCTAATGGTATCTTTTTGTGGAATTAGCTAGTACATCTTTGAAGTGGCACTCAAGTATCCATTTCAAAATTGGAATTAAACAGCTAATTTATAAATTTGTTTATTGCATTGAATTCTGACACTGTCACAACTGTCATGCCATGTGTGTGTATTGGAATTGATGTTCTATTGGTTATTTTTATAGTTCAGAATATTACACTGAGAAAATTTGATTTGTGATTCTGTTTTGACTATTCCATGTCATTAATATGTGAATTGAACTTCCTCAGTGCGTGTGGAAATGGATTCTGTGATTCAACAAATTAAGGAAATGGTTTCAATTTACATCCCTATAGGAACTTCTATTTAGGTATTGGTTTGACTGATTGGCTCAAATTATTTCAGGGCAAGTGATCCAGTTTTTTGGCAAATTGATTTTTTTTTATGAAAAAAAAATAATGTCAGTGTTATGCTAGAATTGCTGATTGAATTTGTAAAAAAAATACTTTATCTGACAAGACTGAAATTTTTTGAATTGCTAGTCTGTGTGGATAGCAGTAAAAAACATTGATTGTGTTGAAGCAAATTCTTTTATCCTGATTAACTTTTTAAATTGAGTCATCAAGACTTTCTGAGGAATGCAGAGAAAAAGATTTTGAACTCCAATCAATCTGTTATCCCACTGAGGAAAATGTGTAACTGGAAACCAGTAGTTGCTGATAAATCTGGAGTGGCTCGGTCATTAGCTTAAAATACTCATAATTAATATAGAGTCTCCTTAGGTTACAAGGAAGTTTGCCACTTGAAAAAAAATACAAGTAGAAAATCTGAGACATTTGGAGTAACACATTGAAGCTGATTTCTTTTATTGTGGATAAAGCTTTAATTACATCATGTCATTGTGTTTTATTGGTGAATCTGTGATGTAATTCTGTCTCTTCTTTGTCATAGCGTTGTTTGTTCTTTGGAATACGTTCAAATTGGTTTTCTTCTCAAAAGAAATAATGGATTACAATGTATGTGTTCCAATAGAAAGAAAAGGATTCTTTTAGAGTATACTTGATAGAGTAAGCCTGGAAATACATGTACATGTAGCCCAATGGCAGACATGATCCAAGATGTGGAATTTATCAGGTAGGGAAACAATTGGGATTTTGTATTATATAAAAATTTATCAACACTTGTGGTTACTCAATTTGTGGTTATGGGGGGGGGGGAGATGATTTTAGCAAAGCAGTGATTACTCTCAACTAAAGAGATAGTGCTTGTTTGAAATACCCCCCCTTGAAAAGTATGAGTATATACATGTACATGTAGTGATAGGCATCATTGTCTGTCCATTAGACAGAGTACACATCGATTTTCATGAAATATTAAAGCTGTAGCTCACAGTTTTTCTTGTGTTCAAATGGGTCACAGTCTTCTTTTTCCTGGCTTCATGAGTTGTTATGAAATGAAATTATTTATATTTTTATTTATAATGATGTGGATTAATACAGAAAAAAAGATGACCTGGCCCTGTATGACTTAGTCAGTGTTCTAGTTTTGTTTTACTAAAGTAAACACAGATTTGAATGGCACATTATGTCTGACTTTATACCATGAAACATATATGACAATATGACACATGTTTACATATTAAGGAACCATATCAGAAATATGCATGTTAGTCATTATATTATTAATTAGTCCAAACAAGATTACAGGAGATAAATATACAACTGTATAATTGACTATAAGTGATTCATGGTAACTGTACTTATCTCAGTATTGGCTTTATTAATCCCCTTAGTATTCGAAGGTTGGCTACCAGCCATCTGTTTTTTGAGAGCTGAGATATTCAAGTCAGATAGGCTTTTATTGATGCATGTTATCAACTTGATATTCAGATGTGTTTTTCAGCTTCAAATATTATGTCAATTTTCATTTTGGCTTTTGCGGAGCACAATTATGTGCCATTTTCATATGAAGCATTTATTTATCTATCTTTCTTCCTGGTGCAAACCATTATGGTATGAATTACTGGCGCCTTATAGAATATTGTTATTTAGAGTATTTAGTAGCATTAAACATGCATGACATTTAGCCATGTTCAAGCTATTGCATATATTTTCACGTAGCTAAATGTGAACCTTGGGAGCTAGGCGGCCAAGAGATAATGATAAGACCTTAGAGTAGGACATGTAAATCCTTTTGTTTTTATTATTTACTATAGAATAAGGATTAACAAATTTTAATAAGATTAAAAAAAACTTTTTGCTTTGCATCAAGGTGTGAAGATTTTATTTGCAGGATATTCTTGCCAATTTCTTGAAATTATCACTAACTAACATAGATGTTGATATCATAGGCTGTCTGATTAGGTCACAAAAGTAACAAATAACAAATAATTTATATTGTAAGTACATATACATATAGTTGAGAAATTAGATTAGAGTTATTTCCCTTTGTGTTAGAAGTACATGTAAGTTATATAACCTAACCTGTGAAAAAAATATTTTAGATTTAAGACATATTGACATATTATTACTTCGTAATGATTGTTGAAATGTTATCAAAACTATTTCATATTACTCAGAAACATAAGAATATCATGCTGGTTGGTTTAGCCATCTTCTGCCAAAAAGTTTTTGTGCCAGACAGGAACATCAAAGTCTGTTGATACCAGTCTGATCAGAAAATAGGATACCAGTTTAATTGGTGAAAATGCACCTGCTAATATACAGCAAACATTATGAAATAAGGTGTACCTAAACATAATGTAAAAACATTCCTTAATGCATGTACATTCAAATCTTCACAGGATTTTTAATTACGAACCAAATTAACGTCAAAATTTTATAAAGAAATTTTACTATTTTGTCAGTTGCTTAAATAAGCATATCATCATTAAAATAGTTGTAGAAACATTTTCATATATATCAAGTTTTTATGAGATCTGTGGAAATTTTGTTCCAATATTTATATGCAATTTGTTTCTAATTACATAGACAAAATTGGATGGTTAACCACTAGCAAGACTTGAAATTCAGTCCTTCAGAATGATACCACCCTAAACATGTTGACTTCTGACTCTTCCTCAACTTACAAAAGATTTATTTCTCCAAGGCCAAAGCATTATGTACATGTACAGTGAGGGAATTTGTAGAACTTTGTCCTACATTTAAAAAAAAACATTCAGAAGACAGAAATAATTAAGTCCTGGTTTTTAGGCAGAGCCTTATAGAGTCATATAGCTATCTGATTTTTGCGGTTTTTTTTTCCGTCTAGACAGGGTAAATCGGTCAGTCAATATTGCTTCCAGAGGATCTATTACAGAACATTAATCGTGTATTGTATTTTAAATGTTATACGGATTGTCTAAAATAACAGGTACATATTTATACCCCAACATAAATGCGATATCATAGATCTACACTCTACAGGTCTATGGCGATATAAATGTGCACTACATATCGTGTATCAATACTCGTTGACGTTTACTTACGCATTATTGACCTTTGGCCTTTGATCAAGTGGGCGGAGCTAAATTACAGATCTTAACAAATGTGTAAGTGTGCGGAGGAAACAAACAAAACTGATGTGCTATGTTTCAAGTTTATGAAACACAGATCGTTCTTTATTTTAAAGTGTAAGTTCGCGATTTTTTTGTTATTAGTTTCTTTGATTTATTATAATGAGAGTAGGCATCATGCCGGGTTTGAGCATTGAAAACGATATATTAAGAAAGATATTCGTAATTTTATTCCAATACACAAGATCATATGGGCGCTGCCATGCTATGAACAATGATGAATTGTGGGATAGCTCAATTGGAGATGTGACGTCACATCTCCAATGATAAATACATTAACCAATGACGATATTTGTAACATAAGACCGATGTTGTCGATCATAATAATAATTTGGAATATGAATAATTTGGCAGTAATGTTTTTTTTTAATCCCCACATTTTTTTTTATCAAAATAGCAAGCAAATAGTTTACATAAACCTTTAATTGTTTTAAAATATTTAATCATAATTCCAAATAGTTAATAATTTGAAATATTTATTGACACAGTAGCCCTAGTTTTCAATCTTTTTTTTCAATATTTAAGACAATGAATTCAGTTCTTGATGAATACACAGGTGTCAATTAAAATCATTAACCTTTCGGATGATCTGTCACCCCTCAATAAGCCACGCCCCGGTGGTTACTAGTAATTACAGGTATAATTGACAAATAGATCAATTAAGGTGCTCCTCCAATCAAAGATTTCCATGCAGCACTGAACCCGCTTTAGACACACCCACAACAGCTCATTTTAAAAAATTGGACCAGCACATCTTTTAATAATTTCTTAATTAGTTTACGGTATAATTAATCAGCAGGTGTCAATATCACCTGTTCACTCCATTGACTACATTACCCTTACAATAACCAATCAGCCAAAGCGTGGTGACACATTGTGTTTGTTCATGGTTTGTGGAATACCCAAATTAAAAAATGTGGTTCAAGATTTTTAGTTCCCACCTTTTCCGTTTTTGAAGTGTTTGAAAACAAGTACATGTAGTTAACTCAAAAACTCTAATTCCTTGATTAAGCACATAATTATTTGAAACAAAGACAAAAAAAAGATTCCTACAGTTTATTGTTTTTATATGTTTTAATCAGAAAGGGTATTTTATTAACATGTTCAAATGGCACTGGCAAACCAAAGGGGTTGATTTTCGTTAAAAGAAAGTGTTCTAAAACTCATTCCAACCAGGTATAGATGTCAACTTCTAATACACAGGAAACAATATTAAACCCCTGTGGTGCCGATAGTTTGCACGGGGGTACTAAACATACACAGGAAACGGCAGGTGAACCCCTGTTGTGCCAGTGGTTTGTGATAATAAAGTCTTATACACAGAAAACGATAAGTAAGTCCCTGTGGTGCGATGGTTTGCACAGAAGGACTAATTATCATAATATCACTTCAAACAAATCATGCAAGGTAATCCCAGTAGGGTGCCAGGGAACCATATGGATTTTAAACAGGATGTATAAGGGCAATTCTGCATACTGAGAATTGAAATATATTTTCCGAAAATATCTGTACGGCGAATCTTAAAAAATATTTGAAAAAATCTATATATTTTTTTTACAAATTAATTCTGAACTTAACGGTTCGTACCATCATAGAACTTTTCACAATCAATCAATAGACTGACTTTTATTTTATCATTCCCGACTTCATTTTAATTATTTCAAATTGTCCGTTGTGGTACACATCGATAAATACCACATGGGTATAGGATGCAACATTCCCTTTGTGTATTGGCTTTCAGCAGCGCCATCTAGTACAAATCATGTGACCCTCCATGCATTAATTTTTTTTACTTTCAAAAGCCAATTTTACCCTAACTATGCATAATTGAGCGCTAGGAATTTCACCAAAGTTATTTTTATATCATAGTCTTTCAATGTACAAATTTTGAAAAAATCGCGAACTTACACTTTAAGTGCTTAGATTTAGCTCTGCCTTTTAACACGTAAGCGCTTTGATTAGCTTTGTCTTTGTCTATACTACTTGTAGATTTCTTATTGGGCAATAGTTTGATTTCCTGTCTGTCTGTTTTTCACTATACATTGTATTTTATAAAGCAACCAATAACAACTTAAAGGAATTTGATGAAGGATTTGTACATCATTTGGAGATATGTAGCAAGTCATGTTATTGCAATATTGCATGAGATATTATTTAGTTACATGTGATTGCATTCATTGGTTTTGGACTGCAGTAATTGTTAAGTTTTACCATAGGTTTTACCCAAACATGGGGTATTCTCAGTGAGCTAATGCTTGCTATCTTGATCTTTCTTTAAGGTCATCTTAAATGTACTTAATTCTTACTTCATATTATTCAGTTTTCAAGGGAAATACATGGAAGAATAAGACCTAACTGAGAATTCAATATACCATGTAACTTGATAGTATTTTGCCTGGAAGTAATTAGAAAGTTACTATCCATATAAATACTGATTAGATTTAACGGTTTAATGCCCCCTCCATATTCCATACATAGACATTATAGATACAGCCAATTACTTATTAGGCTGTATCAAATAGACTGTTGGAAGGTCAAAAGTTGAACACTTTGTTTGCTAGACAAAGTGCATAGAAAAGGGCTCATGTATAATGCATGATCTATTGTTTAACCTGAGATGTACTTTATGTACATTGTATTTGCAATTGAATATTTATTATAAAAGAAATTCCAAGGTTTTGTTTTACCTTTCACATGATTCCACATGATTCACATTTGTTTATTTTATGAATTTATAAACTTTTGTCATGTAGTTATCTGTACTGTAAAAAAAAATTCATGATGTGCCCATTTTCTGTTTTTTTCGTGTGGACAATTTTAGCAAACCATAAGATTTGATCCTCAATTTAAAGATATTAAATCAATAATTTGAAATCAAAGTGCACCAACAAAACATGCCAACAAATTAAACTACTTTTCACAGTAAAAAGACAGTAAATTTAGGATTTCAAGGCATACAGATTTAAACTGAATTAAAACAATAATTAACATGTATGTTTGCTTATTAAAGAATATCTAAACAATCCATGCTACCTGTATTTGATTTTGATAAAAGTTTTTAATTCTAAACAAATGATGTATTATTTTGTCCCTTTCTACCTGTCAGACAGGTGTGTCAACAAAGCCTGGTGGTCCATTGAGGAATGGGGCAGTTGTTGGGCCTCACTTGGGGGTACAATCACAAGTCTGTACTAATTGTTTACAAATATCAATCATGTTTACTTTTCTTTCGATTTTCATGTTTAGACAGACAGCCTGTTCAAAATTCAATGGATAAATTTTTATTAAGAACTTATAGATAAAGTTGATGACTTTATTATCCTACAAATGGTGATTTCATGGTTATAATCACTCTATTGAGAAAAGTTTGATTGAATGTTGATGGTCAAATATGAGCATTTGAATATAGCTGGATTGTCCAAGATGCATTTCTTACGAGAGTGTGGGAACTTTTGTATAAAGGGTCTTGTTATTTGAGGGAAATATGAAAGTTTTAGTCCAAGACCAAGGCTTTTTTTGGAGATTAGAGATTGCCTAAGTGGTCAAGTATTAGCATTTGAATATTTCTTGGATGCCTTTTAGTTGCTCAGTAGGATTTGGACATTTTCCATTACGATTCTTGTACAAGGAGAATGACCATAAACAATTAATTTTGCATAATGACTTGATCTGTGTTTTATCAACTTCATTGCATCATAATAAATGAAATTTCAAAGGTTTTCTGTGTTAAAAATGCTAATTGTTAATTAGGTTGATTTTGTCTGCACTGTGACAACCCGGCACGAGTGATAGTATTAATTAGGAAAAAGAATATTATCAGAAAAATAACATTATTTCGCAAGTTTTGATTCTGGTTGTGACGAAGTTGGAGATAATAAACATGTGATCTTTGAGTGAAATGAAAAAAAAGCAAAGGATACATAAAAGTGTTTGACTTTCTTTACAGGCTTTATACCATCAAAGTTTCTTAACGCTGATCAATTGGATTTGATAGTCGATTAATTGGTAGAATGAAGGTTTATTAGCTGTCTGTTTTCCTAAGTGTTTTTCTTTGACAGACTTTTGAACACGATGTTGATTTACATTATTGGCAGTGCTGATTCGCTTAATGGCAACGCTGATGCCAATTTGTGTCCGGATTGGCTTAATGGCAACACCAATTCTGATTTGTGTCGGGATTATTCTCCAATGTCAAAATATAAAGATAATGGGAAATTTGCTGTTTGTAATTATGACAATCAGCTTTTGTCTCAGAATTTATCACAAGTTAAGAAGGATGTTGGATTGACCGATATTTCAAGGTATTGACAATGTCAGGCAATGGATATTGTCAACACACTAATTATCTTGACTGAAATTAGAAATTGGTTTGGAAGCAGGAACTTCAGCACAGTTTGGAATAAAACAGTTTCCTAATAAAACAACTGTTACTAAAAGAACTTTAGGCATTTATAGAAATCATGAAATCAGTAAAGCATTCATATTGTTAACATTTTTGATAGGCTCTTAGAGCTAGAACACTATAAATAAAGTAATAATTGATTCTTCAATTGTGTCATAATTGTTCAGCTAAATTGCATCATTTACTAGACTCTACATTTAGGGAAGGGAAAGCCTGTGTATTATCCACTATTTGTTTTGTTCTTTTGATAGTTTTATGTTTTGTGCTAGATAAAACCAAATGACAGACAGACCATCAGACAGCAATTCATTTAGAAAAAAAAAAGGGAAATGATGAATATGATGTTTGAGCAAAATCCTAAGAAATTGAGAATAACTGACGTTGTTTTAAAGCTGTTTTATTTCTATTTTTTCAGTTTTGGGAAACGGACACCGGGATGTACAAGAAGAGCCAGCGAGTGTCTGCTCCTGGAGCCATCAGAGATGATTGTGGTATGTCACAATATTATTGTGTTGATGTAATGGAAGATAGTAGGATGTGAGATAAGTGTACATGGCACCACAGAAATTAATCTGCCGCAATTTTTAAATCGCAACGGAAAACAGCTAGTAGCTATATATGCTCGCAGCCTTCAATGTGACCAATGGCCGCTGTTTTGCAATTGACCCTAAATCATAAAGACAGTGCATATGCTGTAATTATGGAACTTGGTACTTACCAATCCATTTTAGAATCTGGTTTCACTATAGCTAATGTTCAAGTAAAAGAGATGGCAGTTCATAACCCTTGGATTGGTAAAAGGTGCTGTAGACTCATTTACATTCTTTGGGTACCAATTTACATGGGGCTTTGTGTTTGACGGTCATAATTAGAATCCTAATCAAATAAAACGTCAAACAGAAATATGCAGAAAAGTTAAACAAAAACACCAATATCTTTATTTATTATGCACTTTAAAAATCAAGAGAAGCAGTGAACTTTTAATTTGGCTTTTGAATTGTCAAAAAATGGCAAGAATCAAGAAGCACTCTCTAAAACTGGCTTTTAAATTGCAAAATTTATACACAACAGCCAAGAACAAATTACCAACCTATGTTTAAAGATTATATAAACTTTACAAAGGGATACTTTTTAAGTTATTACTTTGGTATCTGTATTATAAATGTGTAGGCGACTCAATCTTCCTCTATGGCCATCTTTATAACATAAAAGTCCTTCCTGTGACATGAAAGTGTTGGAAAAAAGATCTTTCTTGCCTCCTTCCCTTATAATATTGATCGTGACCCAAAACTCAAGTGTTTGAAAGTTTAGGAAGAAACATTCTAGATGTACATGTATATATACAAGTCTCTAGTATATTTCGGCTTGGTTTAGTTAAAATGTTACAATAAGTTACAATATGGCTGTGTAGTGTGTCTTTCCTGTTAATCATCGTAATAGTTTAATAATTTGTTGATCCCCTCTTTGTCAACACAGTTGAAAAGGATATGAGTGTTGTGACCTTATGAGGAAAATATTTTATCTAAAAAGTGTAAATTTCAGCTTCATATTCTTAGAATTTTGACAATTGGAATATCTTCGTTATAATTCCTTCTTGAAAGAAACCAAATTTTGATTCAAGAAGTTATAAAGAAGAGGTAAGATCTCTTTTTTTACAGCAATATTTTACTAAAATGTTCAATTACTTTCGATGTAAAATTCATTTAGAACATACTAATTAACCTGTTTTTGACAGACATTGACCATTTTTTTCTAGTTTCTTTTTTCAATTTTAGACTTTGTGCAAAAATGGTGTAAACACAAGTGAAAGTTTTAATGGGCTAATTTCCTATTTGGGCATGTAAATATATTTATGTTTAAATATTTTTGATTGTTACAAACATGTAAGATTTGGTAAATTTAAAAATTGAATAATTTTGTACATGTTCAAAAACTGTATGTGCCAAAAGTCTTTGGTCAATCTCAATTTTTCCTTTATTTTCTATGTTAACAATTTTCCAAAAAATATTCTGTAGCAAATTTTTCAGCTAATTTGAGTGATTTATTTACTGTTATATATATATACATGTATAGGTTAATAAAGTTTCATGGCATTATGATGCAAGAATATTAAAGAAAGATTTTTTGTTTAAACAAAAAAATTTACAAGAAAATTTTTTTGATAAAAACTTTCTTCAATTCTAAACAAAGACCATTTCAAATTGCAATCACAGGAAAAAGGACAAATGAGAACAAATGAAATTGAAATATTTCTTGATATTTTGGTATACAAATTTTCAGAATCAGTTCTGAATAAATTTAATTCAAAATATTTTTTTCAAATTCTTACAATTTTACATAAAAACCAATGGGAAAGTTTTAGGTGACCAAAAAATTTCTAGAGCTTCATGATCTTTGTTTGGTAAAATTTTGTGTATCTCTATTTTAAGCTAATTCCACCATTTTAGAAGTTTGTTTTCTAGAATAAGTTAGCATCAAGATGCTGTTGAAGAGATCATGAGGTGAAAATGGACATTTAATCCATTCCTTCCTGCTTTTTAATCTTCAGATTTTTGTTAGCATGCTGATTGATCGGGGATAAATGATGTTTCAGGGGAATTACTTATTTTTACTGGTCTTTGATGTATAACTATTTTTTAAACTTGAGTGAAGATAGTGCATGCTTATGGCTTGCAATGATATAATTACAATGCTGAAAACATTTCAAGGTTGCTGGGAAAAAAACTCCTTACATGTTAGAAAAATTGTCATTTTTGTCTCGCCTGCGACGAATAGTCGCGGAAGGCGAGACATAGGTATTACTTTCCGGCGACGGCGGCGGCGGCGACGGCGGCGGCGTAAACTTTTTTGTAAGACTTTTGTGGACAATGAATTGCTTGAAAAGTATAATAGCTAGGCATCTGATATTTGGTATACAGACAGTTCAGGTTATGGTCTACGCAACTGTCACCATGCCGTTTGACCCTGACCCCATTTTCACGC
This sequence comes from Arcuatula senhousia, assembly GCA_963971305.1. Taxonomy (NCBI): domain Eukaryota; kingdom Metazoa; phylum Mollusca; class Bivalvia; order Mytilida; family Mytilidae; genus Arcuatula; species Arcuatula senhousia. Next base: position 61,373,575 of record OZ020307.1, read on the forward strand.
TCCAGTGACTCTGTGAACTTAGGTTTTTTTTCAGGCCGTAAACTTTTTTGTAAGACTTTTGTGGACGATGAATTGCTTGAAAAGTATAATAGCTAGGCATCTGATATTTGGTATACAGACAGTTCAGGTTATGGTCTATGCAACTGTCACCATGCCGTTTGACCCTGACCCCATTTTCACGCTCCAGTGACTCTGTGAACTTAGGTCTTTTTTCAGGCCGTAAACTTTTTTGTAAGACTTTTGTGGACGATGAATTGCTTGAAAAGTATAATAGCTAGGCATCTGATATTTCGAATACAGACAGTTCAGGTTATGGTCTACGCAACTGTCCCCATGCCGTTTGACCCTGACCCCATTTTCACGCTCCAGTGACTCTGTGAACTTAGGTCTTTTTTCAGGCCATAAACTTTTTTGTAAGACTTTTGTGGACGATGAATTGCTTGAAAAGTATAATAGCTAGGCATCTGATATTTAGTATACAGACAGTTTAGGTTATGGTCCATGCAACTGTCACCATGCTGTGTGACCCTGACCCCATTTTCACGCTCCAGTGACTCTGTGAACTTAGGTGTTTTTCAGGCCAAAAAACTTTTTTGTAAGACTTTTATGGAAGATGAATTGCTTGAAAAGTATAATAGCTAGGCATCTGATATTGGGTAAACAGACAGTTGCAGTTAAGGACAACGCAACTGTCACCATGCCATGTGACCATGACCCCATTTTTATGCTCCAGTGACTCTGTGAACTTAGGTCTTTTTTCAGACAGAAAACTTTTTGTAATACTTGTGTGGATAATGGATTGCTTGAATAGTATAATAACTAGGCATCTGTTATTAGGTATACTGACACTTTTTGTGTTTATATCAAGAAATGAAAGCTTAGGTAGTTGATTTTAGTGATGGTGCCGGCAGGCGAGACATACTTTTAGTGGCCACACTTGTTATACAAATTTATGAGACATCCATAAGTGTAATCATTTGTAAAATATTTATTTAAAATTTTGAAAAATTCAGGAATTTTGTCTATCAAGACTTTTGGAAAAGTAGGTAGACTTCTATATCAATTTTTTTCATTTCTTTATTGGGTAATGAGACAAAAATTAAAAAATAAATATGTGTGTATTCCATAGCCCTTAATGGACCACACCTTAAAAACTGACACACATATTTAGTAAGAAAACAGAAACTTTTTCTTCATCTTTTAAGACATCTTAATATTTACACCAAAATAAAAACAATGTATCAGCAGGCTCAAGAAAAAAACATTTATTTGTGACATAAAACTACTGAATTCTTTCCCATTAAGCCGTCTTCGAGTAAATCTAAAAATAAATGTACATGTAGGTTGTAGATGTTTTTGTCCGGAAAGAGGAAGGGTTTGGAAGGAAATTGATACTGTAGCTATTGTGAAAATCAAAGATTTTTTAAGTAGTTAAGATTTGGGAACAGTTTGTTATATTGATAGGTCCACCCACAATTTAATAGGGGATTTACCCATGTTCGCAGCCTTAGAATTTTAAAGTTTAGTTCTCTTCACTTAATTGAACACCCCTCCCCCCTTTTAAGAGATCTGAGTGGAAAAAAAAAACAATATATATGATTTATTGAGGTCAAAATGAAAACATTTATAAACCTTAGCTTGACTTGTCAGCGATATTGATAAATTCCAATATTTTTGTTTTGCATATCGTTTCATCAATGTTTGGAGCCACTCTCTGGCAGAATAAAAATACAAACTAATATTCTGTATATTGATTTCACTTGATTATTTTCTTTTCAATGAGATGGCGACCTATTTATAGAATTTCATTAATGATTCATTTAATTAGCTAATCGTTCAGTCACAGCAAGGCATTGATGAACATCAGGGGTTCAATGTGTTTTGTTTATGATACACATCAATGACAAGGGTTAGTAGTTTTTTCAAAGACATACACATGTTTTCTCCATTGAGAGTGATATGAATAAGTGTTAAAGAATCTCGTCTGGCAGACAGACACAGCATTACAAAAAGTTCTATGTTTTCACTGTGTATTGGAATTTGACATGGAACTGTAGATCTGTTCCTTATAGATTTTATGAGAAATTATGTATGATTCAATCGGAATATATCTTTAAGATGACACGCATCGGGTAAGTGTTCAGGTGGGGTGGGCGTTGATGGGGTAGTACCGAATCCAGGCTATAGCAATCATCTTTGAAAATACATTAAGTACACAGTAACAAAAGATGTCACTATCAGTATATATTTTGTTGTATTTATAAAATATCTGTTTTTAACACAATTATCTCCCCCAAAAAAAGGAAAAAAGAGAGAAAAAAACACAAAAAGGTATGAAATGAGAAATACTTGTAGAAATACTTGCAGAAAATTGAAAAATGATTTAAAATTTTGCTCTTCATGTACATGTATGTATGCTTTTGTACCATTTGATATTCCTGAGAAAAAGCAGAGTATTTTTAGATGCATTTTGGTTGTCACGTTTTGAAGCATTTCAAATCAATGTCATGATGAACAACTTCAAGTGAGTCAGATTTTACTCTTATAATTTTAAGGTTTCTCTAAAATATGTGAAGGCCATCGGCACTCTCTCATGGAGAACTGGCAATTATAAGTTTAGGTAGCTTAAACTACAGATCTAGCACACATTTTCTCAGAGGAAAAAGTTTGAAAAGCTACCTAAACTTTTAATTGCTAGAGGAAAAAGGAACTTTGTTGTTTGAAAAGATGCCACAATATTTGTTTCTATATAAAAAGTGACTATTAATGTTGTAGTGGATTAAAAGTACAGCCATTATACAACACAATTAAGTCCTGTTTCATAAGTATATCTTGCATCATATGTGTTGATTTATAAACATTGTTAAAAGTACTGATAAGAAATTTTTATGAATTGAATGTTATTAAAGGTGCAATCTAACCCTCTTGCCCATTAACAATCACTGTGATTGAACGATTATCTAATTCATCACATTATCCCCACTTGTAAGAGAGGGGCTTTTATTGCAATGAACTTATCTGTCTGTCTGTCTGTCTGTCTGTCTGTATACTCCTCTTTTCTAACTTTCTTAAAAGATTTCTCCACTTTTACAGAAGGGACTGATTTCAATTGTACTGTGCCTCCTCTTTTGAAATTGTTCCTTTTTCAGAGCAAACTTAGACAGGTTAAAGTATGGTGCAGACTATTGTTAAGGTGAACATTTTTGTGTGGGAATATTTTTCAACTTAATTCTTGATCACAGTATATCTGTGAAAATATTGCCCACGCTAATGGTTCAAGTAAGAAAGGAAAGAGTATAAGTAATTAGAAAAAAACCATGAATTTATCCCCTATGCTAAAAGTGTACTTTACAAAAAGGTGAAGATATCACCCTGCATATATCTCCATATTTGCGGTGCTTTACCATGTAATTGTACCACTCAGTGTATTTCAGGCATCACAGTACATCCTCTTGAATAAGTAGTACCATGCTACATGTATTTTCCACAGGCTATTCAGTGTCCAGACACATTCTATTATATAAATATTGTGTTTTCTCTATGTAAGAATATTGATAAGTTGTCAGAGTCCTACAAATTATTTGATTGAGCCCCTCGAGAGGGGTTAAGGCAGGGATATTGATTCCGTTATGATTACAATCCAGTGCCACTGTCCTGTGAAATACAACGTAATTGATTGTACCACTGTTTGTACGAACTAATTACCCTTACAATCCATTGTACTTAATAGATTACCTAGAATATGTGTTGGAATCTGTTATTTTGGGGATAGATTCTTCTCTTCATTCAAGTGTGCAATTCATCAGTTTTGGCGATTGCCCAGTTTTTGTGTCAGAGTTCTTGGTATAGAATCTTCTTTCACTAGTGTAATCAATTTATCCGTTTGGTTATTACCCAGTATTTGTGTTGGATTTTGTTATTAGTACTTCTTGGTATAGATTCTTCTTTCATCAATGTGAGCAATTTGTCAGTTTTTTTATTATATTATTTAGGGTCATTTAGGTTGTGCAATGATCCAGGTTTTTGTTCCATTATCTTTTTTTTTCCACTTTAAGTGCTTCTTAGGATCTAATCTTGTTTCTCATTGATGTATGCACTTGTCCACTTGATGGTTTCGTTATTAAGTGTCATTTAGGTTGTCCAATGATCCAGGCTTTTGTTCCATTTTCTTTTCTGTCCTGATATAAATTTCATTGGCTGTTATCAGATAAAATCTTCTTTCATTGATATCTGTCCTGCTAATTTGTTCGTTGGTTAATCAGGATCATTTAGGATGTGCAGTGATCAAGCTTTTTGTTGCCAATATCCTTTTCTTGTTATTTTGGTAAAATGATGGAAAACTTTATGCAAAATATTCCAAGAAATCATAATGGAGAGCCAGAGATTTGCCACTTATGTTTCTATTTATAAATTCCAAGGTGTGTTTCTCTTTCTGATATTTATGAGATCTATAATGTACCTAATGGTGTTGCTGAATTATTTTCTAATGCAAGAAGCTTAAAAGAAAGAGATCATTGACTTTTTGTATGGTTAACCATTGTGAGAAATGGAAAAATGTTTTAGATTAGCATAACACACCTACACATGGAAAAAGTTTGAATATAATAACGCAATGACAATGGTTCCATCTTAAATTTGACAAAATAGAGACTGACCCTTTACATGTACAAACTACTTTATTTTTTCTGTTGTCTGTTAAATTGTTGTCTTAATGTGTTGACTCTGTTGCCAGTGCGTTATCATAAACTAGAGTGAGGTTCCATGTAAAATTTTGTTCTGTGATTTATTTTCAGTGAAAAAATGACTTGAAAAGGTTAAGTTCAATATTGCAGGATTAGACATTGAATTTTCTACATTGTGTTTTTAATATGGTACCAGTAAAAAACAGGCAGCTTCTTAGCCAATTTTTGCATTGCTATATTTCAAACAACAATTAGGTTTTGCTTTTGCCCAAGGACTATTAGTCATTTATTGTTGAGTTCAAGTTCATCATTTTTTTGCAATCATGGTATAATTATGCCTTTGATTTTGATGAAAGAGGTTTGTGAAAAAAAACATGAAATGTCCTAAGAGATGCTGTTGTTTGGAAGTTATAAAATTAATTGGGTTTTACTAGCTTTCTTACTAAGGCCCCAAAATAAGTAGGTGTGTTTACTGTCACCCGACCCTATCTAATTTTTTAACCCCTACCCTAAAGTTTTTTTGAGCATTTTCCATCAAGCACTGTTATAGTCACAAAGCTGCCCCCATAGACTCAAGGTAAAAAAACATAATTAAAAAAAAATAATTTCCTACCTACCAACCCTAATTTTTTTCAGCATGTGACAGTAAACACACATACTTTTTTGTTTGACCTTACCTGATTTTTGAACAAAGTACAAGCATCTTCCCTGCCTGATCATGACCCAACTCTACATGAATCAACAGAATTTGTTGAAGGGATGTTATTGAACTCAACTGTGAAAAACCAACATTGTATTCAATCTTGATTGTTTAAAAAAGATCTTTGAGCATTGATGAAGATGATGAAAAAAGATTGTCTGTTTGCATCTGTTGTATTTTTATCAGATTTATTTGGAATATTGATCTTGGTAGGTTGCCCCTGTGTAATAGATTCTCAGCCAGGAAGTTTGTTTATGAACTCAGCAAATATTTAGAAGCTGCCAAACTCATAAGTGTGACCTGGTAAATAGGCAGCTAGTATATTTTTCATAATCTTGATCCTTCTAGCAGGAAATCCTGAACTATTTAGGTTGTAGATGGATATTTTTTATATTTCATGTATAAGACTGGATTATTGATGTAACACGATGCAGAGGGATTAATTAATAAGATAGACATGTATCATTGAAAGGATTTATGTTAAGATGTTACATGTTTGACAGTGTATTTGATCCATTGGAGACTGGTCAAGGTAGAAAAATGGGCTTTCTAGACTAATGCGATTTGTACATTATGAAGTTGTGTCTCTTCTCGAGGAATGTTTCAATATTGTAAAATCCAATCAATGTTTTGTAAGGGAAAAGGTAAAAAATACCAATGAAACATAAGACTGGAAGAGTTTTTGCTAAAATTCTGACTGGAATTCAAGTATTTTGAATAGACAGTTATGCTGGTCTTCAACATGAAACAGTTTCAACATGTTCAACATTTTGTTTATTGGATATAGTGTAATCTTATTATTTCATAGTTTCTTTATTGGATTTATGCATTAGTAAAGTTTTCTGTTCGGATTCTGTATAATAATGGTCTCAATATTGGTCCAGGACTCTGAAATGGACCTTCTCAAGTCTGTTTTGGAAGAACTTCAACTCAAGCAAGACTTTGTAAGAATTTTGAATTTTGCCTCATATTCTTTAAAAATCTTAGTGTAAGACAGCAAACAGTAATGACTGTTGACTAAACTTTTGTAAATCAAGGGTTTTGGTTGTTATCTTTGCAGAATGTTTAAAACATGTTGTTGAATTATGGACATTTATTTCACACTTCATAAGTATCATTTATTTTTGTTTTTGTGAGCTCGCTTTGTGATTTGTTCGTTGCACATTAATTTAAGAAACTTCTATAGATCCCCTTTCTCTTTGCAGATTGATTATCCTGACGTCCAGGTTATGAAAAGTGGTCACTCCCGACAACAATGTAATAGTGTACTGGATTACGATCATCATCATCATCACACTGAAGGGACCAGACCAATACGTAGAATGAATTCTGACAGTGTCGTAGAACAGGTGAGGGTACAAACCAGTAGAGGTTTCATAGTTACCAGTTCTTATTTAAGTATATACTCATCAAATATACACTCCAAACTCAGTCCTTTCCTTCAAATTGAAGAGAACCAGCCTGAACATATAACATGTTCAAAGATTACAGATGTTGTTGCCGGAAGCACCATAGGTGTTTGTATGGTTTCATTACCCTTTATCATTTTTTTGGTTACAAAATCATGTTTATAAAAATCATATTGCCTTTGCATTAGTATGTCTGGAATATCGATGTTGGGACACTAAGCAAATAACAATCAAGCAATCAATGGTTTCAGTAACGCTCATAATTAGTCCCACAAAATCTAAATTTAAAATTTTAGAATAACCAAGCTTTAGATGGTTTTAGTTTGGCAACATTGATCACAATTCCCTACTTGTCTTTATAATGTTTATATGTTTTTCTTGACACTCACCTTGGTAGTGAAAAAAGTCTTGTTTATCATCAGTGCGGGAAGTACTACAAAATGTACTCTTACTAGATTGTATATTTTATTATTGCTATTTATTAATTATTATGTAAGCTGTTATTATAACTAACATTTAAGATTAAGACTTAATTGTCAATCAAAAAGCCTCCATCTTCCATTTACGGAGAATTTGTGTATTGTGTAATTCCCTAAAGACTAAAGTCTGAAATACTTCTTCATGTGTCTCCGAAACCAATTGATTTTAATTACTGTTCATAATTCCACATAGAATTTGATAATTGTGTATTTCTTACCATCCCCCATGCCTTGAATGACACACGAATCAATGTTTACATTCCCTAAGGTACGATTTTCGTTGTTATTTACAGCTACCTTCAGATTATGGGCTGAGGGACAGATTTTTACAAAATGAACAATATTTAAAACGGTGCTCACGAGCCAGTGATACTTCTAGTGCATATTCAGGCTCGGATATGATGCAATCGTCTATAGACGACCAAGAAAACGTGGAATTAGAGATGAGTGGATTGCCGGAGAGTCTGGTGGACTCTGATGAAGAGGAGGGATACGCTGAATCTACAGGGGTATGTATAACTTTAAGGACTCAGCAATGATGGCAGAACTTTGTCATTCTGCAATCTTGTTTCTAGCTACCGGTAGTTTTTATGCCCTATCTTTGAAAGTAGGGGCATAATTATAATGTTCAGGTCTGTTGGTTCGTCCGTCCATCCATTTATTCGTCTGCACAAAATGATGCATGATGGGGCAGTATTATGTTTTTTGGACATATTCTTGTTTTTACCTTAAGAGTGAGTATTTCAGTGCTTAAGTGTCTTTGACATCTTCAATAGACAGAATGAAAGTTGTACATAAAAAGTTACCCTTTGTCTTGAGTGTCTTAAGGTTTATCTGCTTTGGTGTATCATAAAGATCGATGTCATAGTGGCAGGCTGGCGGGCAGGGAAGAAATTGTCATAATAGTTTTCTCGGCACCTTCTTATCACAGCCACTTATATATTCAGCATCAGGGTGGGGTATGTTACTGTTGGATTCAATTTCAGGTCTGTCGCTCACCCACTTTCTGTTTATTGAAATCCAGCCAGTTTTGGACTTTGACAGGTTTTTACATAATTTAAAAACATATTACACAACCTTGTTGTCTTTCAACAAAAAGACATTCACATGGCATATACTCATGTATTTCATTGGTTACTGGATAACATTTCTATTAAAATATAGCTTATTTTGGTATTAATGATGTCTGTCTTGATACATGATAATAAAACAGATAAATGAAGAATCCTGTAAAACCGACTTGGATTAATTTAAAAGAGATTATATGAGAAATCAGTCTTATAATAGCTCTTGAGAGTTATAAAACTGTTTAATTTCTAGCTTATTAAATGTTATTCCATAGAAAAACGATATTGCTTATTCTTGTCCTCCCACTCATTGTGAAGAAACAGTCTCCTAGGTTTACACAAATTTAATGTATCTGAAACAAATAAAGTAAAACCAATCTTACCTGAATCAAACCTTCAAAAACAGAACCCAGAATGAATTGAAAAACTGTCTCAACCAAACCCTGTATAACCTGAAAACCTGTCTAAACCAAGCCCTGTATAAACTGAAAACATGTCTAAACCAAACCCTGAATAAACTGAAAACCTGTCTAAACCAAACCCTGAATAAACTGAAAACATGTCTAAACCAAACCCTGAATAAACTGAAAACATGTCTAAACCAAACCCTGAATAAACTGAAAACATGTCTAAACCAAACCCTGAATAAACTGAAAACATGTCTAAACCAAACACTGAATTACTGAAAACCTGTCTAAACCAAGCCCTGTATAAACTGAAAACATGTCTAAACCAAACACTGAATAACCTGAAAACATGTCTAAACCAAGCCCTGTATAAACTGAAAACATGTCTTAACCAAACCCTGAATAAACTGAAAACCTGTCTAAACCAAACACTGAATTACTGAAAACATGTCTAAACCACACCCTGAATAAACTGAAAACCTGTCTAAACCAAACACTGAATTACTGAAAACCTGTCTAAACCAAGCCCTGTAAATTGAAAACGTGTCTAAACCAAACCCTGAATAAACTGAAAACCTGTCTAAACCAAACCTTGAATAAACTGAAAACATGTCTAAACCAAACCCTGAATAAACTGATAACCTGTCTAAACCAAACCCTGAATAAACTGAAAACAAGTCTAAACCAAACCCTGTATAAACTGAAAACGTGTCTAAACCAAACACTGAATTACTGAAAACCTGTCTAAACCAAACCCTGAATAAACTGAAAACATGTCTAAATCAAACCCTGAATAAACTGAAAACCTGTCAAACCAAACCCTGAATAAACTGACAACCTGTCTAAATCAAACCCTGAATAAACTGAAAACCTGTCTTAATCAAATCCTGAATAAACTGACAACCTGTCTAAATCAAACCCTGAATAAACCGAAAACCTGTCGAAATCAAACCCTGAATAAACTGAAAACCTGTCTTAATCAAATCCTGAATAAACTGAAAACCTGTCTAAATCAAACCCTGAATAAACTGAAAACCTGTCGAAATCAAACCCTGAATAACATAAAAACCTGTCTAAACCAAACCCTGAAAACCTGTCTTAATCAAACCCTGAATAAACTGAAAACCTGTCTAAATCAAACCCTGAATAAACTGAAAACCTGTCTAAATCAAACCCTGAATAAACTGAAAACCTGTCTTAATCAAACCCTGAAGAAACCCAAAACATGTCTAAATCAAACCCTGAATAAACTGAAAACCTGTCAAACCAAACACTGAATAAACTGAAAACCTGTCTAAACCAAACCCTGAATAAACTGAAAACCTGTCTAAATCAAACCCTGAATAAACTGAAAACCTGTCTTAATCAAATCCTGAATAATTTGAAAACATGTCTAAATCAAACCCTGAATAAACTGAAAACCTATCTAAACCAAACCCTGAATGAACAGAAAACCTGTCTAAACCAAACCCTGAATAAACTGAAAACAAAACCAAACCCTGAATAAACTGATAACCTGTCTAAACCAAACCCTGAATGAACAGAAAACCTGTCTAAACCAAACCCTAAATGATAAAAAAACCTGTCTAAACCAAACCCTGAATAAACTGAAAACATGTCTAAACCAAACCCTGAAAAAACTGATAAACCTGTTTTACTTTTGAAACTGAAAATCTGCAACTCTTTTATAATCCTTTCTTATCATGCATACATCATCATATATCACAAAGCCAAAACCTGTCTACATTGAACAAACTGATCAGACCCTAAAGGGTCACTTCAGACAGGTTTCACTATATATATGAATAAGCACACATTTTAACTGAATGTATGTAAAATGTTTTTGTCTTTGAATCTTCTCTAATTTGTTCAATCAGCATGCATCTTTTTTTATCAGTATTCCCTCAGAAAAAGATTTTTCTCTGATTTTTCCAATGTAGTGACTAAGAACATGAAAAAAAACCCAGATAAAATGCAAAATATATATGTTTTTGATATGACTGGTGATAAATTTCCTACATGCATGCATGTTAAGCAGAAAGAATATTAATTGGCAATATATCTAGTACACATTAAAATCTCTTTGAAGTTTAAATCATGTGAAAATAACGTTACAATGCAGAACTGGAGGAATTAAAAAAAGAAGTAAAGACGAAAAACCCAAAGCTTCCATGTTGTTGGGAGGGGTGTGAATTTTGCTGAGAAATCTCATGTTAAGTATAATCAGAGGTCCACATCCCTAATTGAGAAAGGATAAAAAAATACATGTTTTCTTAGGTTTTGTCAGTGTAGGAAAAAATGCTATGTCTGGTAAATCTGTATATAATCAGAGTTCTCTGAGGACATTTTATTTCTGCTATCTGTATCAAAAGAAATTCTTCTGATTTTACTTGGCAACAGTTTCTAATTCTTGGTGTTAATAGTCAATATTAATGTTTGGTAAAACATGCTGATAAAGAATGTTATAGAGTTAAAAAATTATGATAGGAATGTTTTTAAAAAGTATTTTCAAAATCTTAAAAAGAAGGCCCTCAACATCAAGCAACTGCAAGTTTGGGAAATCCCCTAGCACCAGTTAAACCAGAATCTTTAGCACCACAATGACCATGAAAGTGTTGTATGAAATTTACACCTAAAAGCTCCTTTTCACTTCCAAACATTGTTAGTCTTAGACAACATTAAATCTATGAAATAATGTTGATCTTTTAATAATGATGATTAAAAAACTTAAAGAATTATTTTTTTGGCATTTTCCTTTGGTAATATGTATTGGATTTACAAATAGTTCTTAGCTTCAATTTCTATATTAGAATTTGTTATGTATCCAAATTACCATCATGATGGTAATATATGCACATTTAATGTTACACAACTCATAATAAATCCTTATGTATAAAAGCAGCTAGGTTTTATGCTTGTGTTATGAAACATGGAGTATTTTGATATATTAGCACATTTTATGATAGAATACAAAGAGCAGCCTTGAGTTTATTAACATAAAAGCTGCCTTATTTCATGTATGTTATGAGAGGTTCTATATTGATATATTACATAACACCAGATCTATAAAGAACATCCTGTCTGATGCTACATTTCCTAGGTTAAAGTTTGTCTCTGGTAACAGCTGGTCTAGATGCAGTGTTCTGTCAACATAGACTATATTATGACAAGCATTTTAAAAACATGTCTGTTTGGTAACTTTCGCCTTACTTCTTCTTTTGTTCTTGGACATTTAATTTTTTTGTCATTACATAAGATGTGATGTCTGTTTTGGATTTTTTTTCTAATTGAGATCGTTCATTCCTGTTTTGTAATGTTTTCTTACCTTCATTTCAAAGAAATTATACCTGATTGACACCTCACGTTTACATGGTTGGGAAATGAGCTCTCACTGTCAGAACATAACGGGTCTTCTTTGTTCCTTTTCATTTTCATGACTGACTGGGGAGTTTAACGTCGAGACTATACCTAGATATAGGTCTGCAGCGACGTTTCATTTCATTTTCATCGCCCTGATTTAACTTTTATGGTCATATGGTGTTGCTAGGTGTAAAACACCAACTTACTCTTTCTCTCCAGATGTTTAATCTGATCTTTGCCTTAAAAGGTTTAAACAAAATTACTAAACAGGCCTGATCTGTTTTAGATTTCCTAGAAGAGGCATTTTACTATTACTAGAGAAATTACTAGAGAAATTAATGATCGCAATGGTCCTGACTCAAAAGAATTAGATTTGTTCCTTACAAACTGGTGTAGTGTAAATGTGGAAATTTTGGCTTGGGGGTTATTTTTGCTAAATTCACGATCTCAAAATATCCACAAAAATGTCCGCTATATGCAAGTGATTTCTTCTTAAAGCAAAGAATGCAAATAATCTGAATAATCACAAATTTATTCACCATGCTAAATGTTTCATTTGCAAATACATGAAAATATCACCCCGCAACAATCTTCATGTTTACAGTAACTCATTGTTATAGAGTGCACAAGATTATTTATTGTATTCAGTAAGGAGTACCCACTTTGAAGTGGAACCTGGTTGAAAAAAGACTTAATTTTAAGGACCATTGGTACTGATACCGTATAGCTGGTTATTTTAGCGGGTGTAATATTTGGCGGTTTGTCGCTCAAAATGTATGGAAAAATATTTGGTGGTTTTTATTTTGGCGGATGGGCAAAAACAAAAGCAATCCCGAATAACCTCTGTTCGTGTATTATTTTCAGTTATAATTCATAAATTCATTTTCGAATACATGTAAAATAACAGTGCACACCAATTTAGTTATTATGACAGATTTATTTACATTGTGCCTTGTTTATTGTACTAATCCCCGTGTTTAATTAACGTTTTCAATGACTGTTGAATGAGTTGTCAATTTGACAATAAGATCACAACCATGCCTTTGATCTTTAATAAACACAGGTAAAACAGATTAAGTGGTTAGTCAAAATAATTTAGATAATTTGCAGTTTTAATCAAATAATTACAAACTGATTTACATATGCAGTGGCGGATCCAGGGGGGAAGGGGATTGTTCCGGGGGTCGATACTCCCTTTCCTCCGAAATTTTAAAATATTTGTGCAGATTCTCAGCAAAATTGGTCTGGAACCCCCCTTTTGGCCCATGGAACCCAGTATGTGGACTATCCTTTCGAAAATTTCTGGATCCGCCCCTGATATGAGTAAAATGTTCACAAGAAACATTCTGCGCAAAATTTTATACAGATTCGCTGTAGGACATTAATTATCTAATTAAGTATAACTTTAAATTTACAAAATGTTATTGATTAAATTTACAATACCGATCGTCTACTAACTTCTAAAATTATAAAATTTTAGCGGTTTTTATTTTGGCGATTTCAGTCCGACCGCTAAAATATGCCAAATTTGCACCCCGCTAAAATAACCCGCTATACAGTAACTTTGGTGTAAAAGCAAACAATGAACTAATGGTCCAATGTAATGCGTAGGGTCAATATCTTGAATTGAAGTCCCTTTTGTAACTAGTTTTATGCACTGTGGCAATTTATCAATATGACAAATTCCTGAATCCTCAAAAATGAATAGATAATTGTAAAAACAATCAATTGAAATGAATGCAAATGGCAGTACTTTTATATTCATATAGAGATTTTACATCTGTAATCTTATTGACATATTGTCTTTTTCAGTCCCAGCGTGACACGGTACAAGAATGTCTTCAGAAACATCCTCAGGATAGAACAGAAGATGATATAGAAACACTTTTAGATTTTATACAACATTTTAGGGTATGTAAAAGATGAGAAACTCTTTTAGATTTTATACAACATTTTAGGGTAGGTAAAAGATGAGAAACTCTTTTAGATTTTATACAACATTTTAGGGTATGTAAAAGATGAGAAACTCTTTTAGATTTTATACAACATTTTAGGGTAGGTAAAAGATGAGAAACTCTTTTAGATTTTATACAACATTTTAGGGTAGGTAAAAGATGAGAAACTCTTTTAGATTTTATACAACATTTTAGGGTAGGTAAAAGATGAGAAACTCTTTTAGATTTTATACAACATTTTAGGGTAGGTAAAAGATGAGAAACTCTTTTAGATTTTATACAACATTTTAGGGTAGGTAAAAGATGAGAAACTCTTTTAGATTTTATACAACATTTTAGGGTAGGTAAAAGATGAGAAACTCTTTTAGATTTTATACAACATTTTAGGGTAGGTAAAAGATGAGAAACTCTTTTAGATTTTATACAACATTTTAGGGTAGGTAAAAGATGAGAAACTCTTTTAGATTTTATACAACATTTTAGGGTAGGTAAAAGATGAGAAACTCTTTTAGATTTTATGCAACATTTTAGGGTAGGTAAAAGATGAGAAACTCTTTTAGATTTTATACAACATTTTAGGGTAGGTAAAAGATGAGAAACTCTTTTAGATTTTATACAACATTTTAGGGTAGGTAAAAGATGAGAAACTCTTTTAGATTTTATACAACATTTTAGGGTAGGTAAAAGATGAGAAACTCTTTTAGATTTTATACAACATTTTAGGGTAGGTAAAAGATGAGAAACTCTTTTAGATTTTATACAACATTTTAGGGTAGGTAAAAGATGAGAAACTCTTTTAGATTTTATACAACATTTTAGGGTAGGTAAAAGATGAGAAACTCTTTTAGATTTTATACAACATTTTAGGGTAGGTAAAAGATGAGAAACTCTTTTAGATTTTATACAACATTTTAGGGTAGGTAAAAGATGAGAAACTCTTTTAGATTTTATACAACATTTTAGGGTAGGTAAAAGATGAGAAACTCTTTTAGATTTTATACAACATTTTAGGGTAGGTAAAAGATGAGAAACTCTTTTAGATTTTATACAACATTTTAGGGTAGGTAAAAGATGAGAAACTCTTTTAGATTTTATACAACATTTTAGGGTAGGTAAAAGATGAGAAACTCTTTTAGATTTTATACAACATTTTAGGGTAGGTAAAAGATGAGAAACTCTTTTAGATTTTATACAACATTTTAGGGTAGGTAAAAGATGAGAAACTCTTTTAGATTTTATACAACATTTTAGGGTAGGTAAAAGATGAGAAACTCTTTTAGATTTTATACAACATTTTAGGGTAGGTAAAAGATGAGAAACTCTTTTAGATTTTATACAACATTTTAGGGTAGGTAAAAGATGAGAAACTCTTTTAGATTTTATACAACATTTTAGGGTAGGTAAAAGATGAGAAACTCTTTTAGATTTTATACAACATTTTAGGGTAGGTAAAAGATGAGAAACTCTTTTAGATTTTATACAACATTTTAGGGTAGGTAAAAGATGAGAAACTCTTTTAGATTTTATACAACATTTTAAGGGGACGTAAGACTGGGACACACATTAGGAAAACCAAGCAATTTAAGCTAATAACTAGTTTTCTAGTATAAGTCCTATATTTTAAACAACATTTAAAAAGGTAGTTCCATCCTCAAAATCCTGAAGGTGTGTGCTAGTGGTCCTCTTTTAATTTTAGTCCCTGCTGTTACAGTGTATCTAAATGACATTTTAATGTCCACACAATGTCCTTACATACAAAGGAATCGTGTGTAATGATAAATTTAAAATTATTAAGATAAGGCCTGTGATACAGATAAAAAAATGCACCAAACATGGCAACCAAGTGCTAAGATATACCAAACAAAAAACCCTCTACATTACAAATATTACATGTAGTTAGCAAGACTACTTTCAATGACTGTATTATTCACAGAAGAATAAAATTAGAAAATTTTATTTGTTGGCTTTTGAAACATAACCTAAACACTATATATTACAATGTAAATCTTGAATTTACATTTTAGGCTTTTGCAAATATGACATTACCAACACGACGAGCCTTGTGTGCCGTGATGATGCTGGCCGTTATAGAACACAAAGGGACCATCGTAATGAAGGACAAGGAAGAGCTGGACTCTTGGTCCGTCATTCTCAATGGTCAGGTGGAGATTCTGAAGGAGGACGGGTCAGCAGAGTTCTTGTATATGGGAGATAGGTAGGTTTGTTTGTTATAGAACACAAAGAGACCATAGTAATGAAGGACAAGGACTTTTGGTCCGTCATTCTCAATGGTCAGGTGGAGATTCTGAATGAGGAGGGGTCGGCAGAGTTCTTGTACATGGGAGATAGGTATGTTAAGGATATGACCCCAAGTGTTCTCCCCAGGGTGAGGCCCTTATAGCATTCTGGCATGTGATGCCATCGGGTTCATATGTGATGCTACCTAAAATCATCTTTAATATATGCTGTACATAGGGAGTGTGATGCTGTAATTTCAAAGCAAAAGAAGCTATATTGAAAATTGAAAATACCAGGAAGCTATTTATAATTTTTGGGGAGAGCACTGACCCCCTCATGGAAGATTTCTATCTTGTTGTGATTAAATACTACATACTATACACTTTATAGAACAAAGACTATGAATGTGAAAATATTTTCAGGATATTTTTGTGTTTTGCATGTTTTGAAGAACAAACCTTTTGCACAGAGATGAAAAAGCATTCTTCATTCTATACTTAATGAATAAATGATTAGCATTTGGGGACATTTTCTTGTTTATATTGTGATTGCAAATCTAGCCAAATTATCCCCTGAATAAAACTTCCATGTTTAGAGTAATAACTCGATTAAACTTGTTTCACAGTTCATGTAGAAAGGAGTAAACAAAAACAAAAACAGCATGTGCATGAAAACTGAATAAAAGCTATACTTTTAAATTCAAAACAAATTAAAGATATCATACAAACTGAATCAGAGTTAAATCTGGTGCTTTGAATTAAAGGGTGAGTAGTGTAGATCAAACATGCAAATTAATGATTATTTAAGTCACAACAAACAAGATAGCATTGAATTAAAAAACCAGGATATTTAATGTAAAGAATAAGGTCTAAAATTACTCATGCTGTTCATGTAGAAATTAAGCACTGAACTAATTCTAAAAAAGCAATATAGGTTCTTCTTAAGTCAGGAGTACAATAAATCATTTTTCCATCCAAGATAGTTATTTTTTTAACTTTCAACATAAAAGCATTGCAAGTTTGTTAGAAGTAACAAATAAGTATCAAGGGAAAAAAAATCATTGAATCAGTAACTTTCTCAGGAGGAGAACCTGTTTCTCCCATGAAGTTTTAGAGAAAAGAAATTCAGGAAAATTCACCTTGAAATTTAACTACTGCCCAGTGATATAACAATTAAGCCCATGTAATGTTAACCACTCGTATACCATCTTGAATTTGAAAATTTGGGAAAACTCATGGAATTTAACTACTGCCCAGTGATTTAACAAGCTTATGCAATTTTAACCTGTCGTAATGGAAGAAACTTGGTTAATGTATTACTGTTGAAATGCTCATTGATCTGACAATCAAATGTTAAAAAAAAATATTTGTCTAGTTTCTTTTGTACATCCTTGTTTACTATAAACATTTATAACAAATATTTATCAGCTCTGGCTACTAAATCTGCTTCTCTTCCTGTGTCTAACAAGACTTCAAAAGACTTTATATGTATAAAAATCTGTTTACGGACGTTCGAAAAAAAAAAATGGTAGGAAGCATATTTCCAAGGATGTGATTGTAAACATATAGGTTTTAATCCAATAATGTTCACGTGTCCACAAGCAAGTTTGTCTCGTTAAACTGGTTAACTTGGTAAACAAATTTCTCTCTGTCTAATTGGGTTGTCACGTGTATTGTATTCAACGTAACACAGATAATTTGTCTCGTGCATTTAATCCCAGTTCTTCACGTGCATGGATAGCAGTATAAATATTAAAATGCGGATTATGTTTCTCCCAGAAGCATAAAAGGAGTTATTCCTTCATAGGTGAAATAGAAAACAAGATCATTTCTCCTATAAACATTTATATTGCAGAATTAATGCATTTCATAAAACTGATCCTTGAAAGATTTAAACAAAAGTTATATCATGTTGAGTTTTAAGCAGTACTTTTTTTCATGAGTTGCATAGCAGTATATAGATTTGGACATGACTGTTTCTATTCTTATATTTGATAAAAGTTAGGATTGTAATTTAAATTGTATAAAATAACAGAATCCTGAAAAGGAAAATTAGATTCCTGATTTTCAAATTCTTCAATATAACAATGAAGTTGTTGGATTTCAGTTTTGGAATAACGACTCCAACATTGGACAAAATGTTGCATGAGGGTGTCATGCGGACGATTGTTGACGATTGCCAATTCCTGAGCATCGCTCAACAAGATTATTATGAGATTATGAATCAGGGAAAAGAGAATACCAAACGACATGTTGAGGATGGTGAAGTTGTCATGGTTACTGAACATCGTGTGTTTGACGGTGGGAACAGGAGAGGACAGATTATTATCAGGGTATGTAAGGTTTGGTTGCTGGAGGGGGGGGGGGGGTCCAGTTATTTCAATAGTTTAGATAGGGAGGATTTTTTTTAATGGTAGACAGTTCAGTTCAAGGCACAAAAATATGTCTATATAACATGTACATACTTCAATAATAACCAAATGAGTGAAGCTCTTTTAGGTGCAATGTCTGTCAAATATCATGAGATTAAAACTACAATGGACAAAACTATTTCTTATTTAGATAACAGTGTGCTCATCCTTCAATACTTGCACTGAAAAATTGCAAATATTGAAATTATTCTTTCATATCATTCCATTAATAAGAATACACATGTCCTCAATGACAGACATATATATTTTGCATCTTCCGTCCTTTAGGAAACATCCATTTCATATGTTTCAGGCCTCTCCTGACCATCTTATGGACCATTTAGTACAGGAACATTCAGCTGTGGACCCTACATTTGTAGAAGACTTTTTATTGTGTTATAGAATATTTCTTAAAAGTCCCATGGAACTAGCTTATAGATTACAGACTTGGTTCAACCAAACAGCATTGAGAAACAAGGTCAGTATTTAGAACAAGGTTCTTGAAATTTGCTCAATGTGTTGGTTTGGCCCAATGCTTGTATGGAACAAAGTCAGTTTTTCAAGACCTTAACTTCTGAAATTATTTTGAATAAATGTGATCTACCTTACATGAAGTGCCTTTTTTATATGCACTTATCTTAATGTTTCAGAATGTTAAAATAATGGCTGAAAATGAAATCCTATGCCCTTTAAGCCATATTTCAAGGATATAAGATTTTTCTTTCCTTCCCATTTGGCCCTTACAAAAACATATGAACGGATAACTTGTATTTTGTCAAAGTAAAAATTAAGATCTGTGAAACACATTTGAATCCAGATTTCAGATTTCAATAGAAGATTCATTTTATTTAAAAAGAAATTTTCTGTCCTAAGAAAAAAAAATCCCCAAATATATACCATCCTCTAAACTTAAGTATATAAAGAAATAATACACTGTCTACATGTATCATATATTGCAAATTCTAAATTGTTGATGAGATCTTTGTACAAATTTGGCTTTGGTGAAGAAATTGCATTGATTTCAAGTATCATTTTGGGAGATGATTGGACTTTGGTTTTCCCAATTTGGTGCAGTGATAATTCTCAGTGAGCCTGTGTAGCTGCAGTTGAATCTACTTTAATTTAAAAAATGCCACAAAATCAATTTCCCCTGTGTATTATCATTCAATTTAAAGCCACAGTTAATCTATTAAAACTACTACTTCTTCAGTGCTTTTAATTGCTAAACTGTTGCATCTAATGTTTATCCGTTTTATGTCCTTCTAAATCTAGTAATCAAAATTAGCAGGGATTTATAGCTGGATACAAGTATTTGTGTTTTTATTAGCTTCAATTCATAACAAAATTTAGAAACTATATTTAACTTATTTAAGATATTTTTTTACCTGTTACAGGTAACACGGGTAGTATTGTTGTGGGTCAACAATCACTTTATTGACTTTGAGACTGATGCAACCATGAGTGAATTCTTGGAGAACTTTGAAGGCATGCTGGAAGCTCAGGTGAGATATCTTAGACTCTACTACTAATAGTTAGCTATCAAATAAATTTACATGACACACCTTTAAAGGTATTTTTTTAAATGGAAAACTGTTTACAATTGTTTATTGGTCAAGAGGAAAATAGTACATTTGTTTTCATGAGGAACTTTCTATTACCCTAGGGAAATAGTACTTTTACCAAATTCAAGAAGAAATAGTTAAGATGTTTACCTGTATTTAATATAGAAAAACTACTGAAGTTAAATAACATGGATAGTAGTAACCATATGTGAAATAAGTCTATGTGGCACTACCTTAATATAACAACTGCAACCTTCAGTGTGGACTAGTGGTCGTTGTTTGCCATCTTCCAGTTGTTCCACAGATGACAAATTCATAATATAAAGAATATCAACAAAAGATAAAGGAATAATGGCACAGTATAAAGAACAAAAGTATGTGTCAGCAAATTACAAAGAACTTATGATTCACGAAACTTCTTCCATTTACAGAACATGACTGGACAACTCAGGTTATTAAATATTGCATGTGGTGCTAAGGCTCGTACAAGGAGCGTGACCTTGACCCGAGGTACCAGAGAGGAGGTGCTACATTTCTCAGTTCTAGGGGGACTAGAGAGGGGCTGTGGTATATTCATTTCCAAAGTTGAGAAAGGATCTAAAGCTTATGAGGCGGGCCTCAAAAGAGGAGATCAGGTAGGAATTCATTGAAAGAATTAGTAATAAAATAAAACCAGTACATTAGAACTCTTTTGAAGGGGTATAAAAATGTACACAAAACAACAATTTCACTTCATTGGTTTTTATTTCACTAGGAACTTATTTTATAAAGAGCAAAAAAAAAAAGAATTCATATGTTAATCTTATATAGATAAGTGTTAATTATTGTTCAATTATTTTTTATACCCATATTGAAACATGATATTCATTGTGTTGTAATATTTCAGATTTTGGAAGTAAATGGCCAGAGTTTCCATAGTATAACACATAATAAAGCTCTAGAGATGTTAAGAGGGACCACACATCTGTCTATGTCTATAAGGTCTAATCTCCCAGGTAATTTAGCAAATTTACCATACCCAAACTTTTTATTTGCATTAAAGCATGCATGTTAAGTTTGTTCATGGAATTTCTTGGAACTTATTTTTTCAAAGTACAAATTCTTTTGAAGTTAGTATGAAAAGCAAGTTCAAATGTATGTAGTTGTCAAACGTTTTTTTTCCAGATTAGTTAAAACACAAGAAATAAAAATATCCAACAAACTTGGGATTTATTGTCAAAGGTTTCCTTCTAAGACCTTTAGATGCCAAAGAATAAATGACTTGGGAAGTTTAAGGAATTACTAATAGTATTCAGTTAGAAGTGAAACTCCTTTATCAAAATGTTTTTTTTCTCTCCAGATTTCAAGGAAATGATAGAAACATCAGAAAACAATAAAAACAATCGACAATCTACGACAAGTACGTCATCATTAAACAAGAGGTTATCTGCCCCTGATCTGGACAATTTGTCACCTGTCTTCAGCAAGGCTAAAAGCCATAAACATGAGAGGAAGGACAAGGGATGGTTTAAAACTGTTGGCAAGACAGCTTTCATTAAGAAGATGGGCAGCTTCTTTCCTAGGAACTCTAGTGTGTCAAACATTGAATTGTAAGACGATTGTATAGTGGAACCTTTATTGACCTAATTTGTTTTCATATTCTGTCTTTTAATTTCTATGTATTTTTTGCCTGTCTATCCCCAGACAAGTTATGCGGACCATAGGAGGTTCAATTAAGACAGATTTTACTGTAGTTGTATTGTATGAAAGGGATAACAATGCCAATTTGTATAAGGAGGAATAAGGAAATTCAGCCATGCAAACAGCAGTATTGCTATTCGACAGTGTTTTGCAAATATTGTTTTGTTTTGTTTTTAACCTAACCAAAAGTGTGTGTATTTATAA
Organism: Arcuatula senhousia; assembly: GCA_963971305.1. NCBI lineage: Eukaryota > Metazoa > Mollusca > Bivalvia > Mytilida > Mytilidae > Arcuatula > Arcuatula senhousia. The sequence continues at coordinate 61,395,728 of OZ020307.1, forward strand.
AATATGACTTGATTACATTGTTTACAACGTGGTTGTACTTGTTGTTTATTTTACATCTGACATTTTAACAGGCCTTAAAAGATAAAAAAAGAAGAGTAGTAAAATTGTTTAAAGGCATATTGTCTACGAAAAAATATTTTTTTGTAAAACCGAAAAATTGTCGTCAGACTATTCGTTTTGTTTATTTAGAAAGATACAAACTTTCAAAATACCACTAGGGTACTTTATTACTTCAAAAATTGAAAAATAAATAATATTTGTAAAGCTTTACAAAAATTCATATTCATGAGATGTAGATGAGCTGTAAGCATGCGCACTATACTTTCTTTGATTGAAAACTTCAATAGTTCTTGCACGTGGTGCATAATCTGTTTCTCGAAGTTTTAGCTCGGAAGAAAATTAAAACGGCAACCGAATATTAGAGCTCCTTAATGAATAAAACTGACAATTATTGCCTGCATTAAGTTTGGAATGTTATTTAAAAGGTAAACACGAAAAATATCGGTATTTTTTCAACATATCAATGTATTCGGGGACAAAACTCGAGATTCCGATTAGTGTCCGTGTTAAAACTACTCAGTCTAAATCTGTGTCAATGTGACGTAGTGCAGGTAAATAAAATATCAATCAATATTGTCGAGCAATTTTGATCAAAATAAACTACTTTTGAGGCAAAATTTGTAGCAAATTTGTTTTTCAATATTTATTTTATTGCATTTCGGTCTAATTGACACCAAAAAATTGAGGGTTAAAAAAAATGAGTTTGCCGTAGACAATATGCCTTTAAGTATGACAAATCCGAATAAATAATTTATTCAGTTTAAAGATCCTTCAAAGGATAAGTTCAAAGATGTACTTTTAATTTAAATCAGATTATTTTAAGTCAGTAAATGCCCAACTTGCATTATAAACCTATGATTTATTTTGCAGTGAGCATATGAACAAGTCAGACGAGAGTTTATACTCAGGGCCCGGATTTAACACGAGTAAATCCACGTTATCGGTACAAGCTCCAAACCATCTGAGTGCCAGTAACCCAGACCTATCCATGCTCAGTGTGGAAGACACCAAACATGAAATACCAGACCATGTCGTCAAAATTTATAGGGCAGACCAATCATTTAAATATTTACCAATTCATAAGGTAAATTGTAAATCAAATATATTAGCGGGAAATATTTTAAAAGATTAAACAAAGTGCTAATTTTAGTTGAACAATGTGATAAAAGACAAATGACCATTCTTGAAGACCAATCAAAATTTTTATGGAAAATCTTGATTTTAACTATTTTAATTGAAAATGAAATGATAATGAATATCATACTGCAGATTGACAAAAAGCACCATGTTTTCATCATAATGAACATACAAATCTTACATTTTGGCCTGAATCAAAATATCATACTTGTCTTTTTTTTCTAGGAAACTACAGCACGGGAAGTGGTGATGTTAGCATTACAAGAGTTCAGCATTACAGATCCCAGCAGGTTAATCCCTTAATGACCCTTATAACAAAGAGGCAGAGAAAAAATACTGAATGGGTTTTCGAATAACATAAAAGACAAAAAAAGAGCATAAAAATCAATACAACAAAAACAAAATGAGGTGACAAAACAGAAAAAAAAACACAATGAACAGCAAAGCTTTAAATTATCAAGCAATATTATTTAGATTTATCTAAAAATGTGTAGTCAAGGAGATTCGGAGCAGTTTATTACAAAGAATCTGAGTCAATTATGTTTGATAATTTTTTCAAAGCACCTGAATAATGAAAAGAAATGAAGACATTATTCTCTATCATTTAATTGAATTTGACTTGTGCAATAAATGACCAGGGCAAGAAAAAGAATATTTGATACAATGTATCATCTAGAAAACTTTAAATAAAGACCTTATATAATTGTCTCGCCTGCGACGAATAGTCGCGGAAGGCGAGACATAGGTATTACTTTCCGGCGACGGCGGCGGCGACGGCGACGGCGGCGGCGTAAACTTTTTTGTAAGACTTTTGTGGACAATGAATTGCTTGAAAAGTATAATAGCTAGGCATCTGATATTTGGTATACAGACAGTTCAGGTTATGGTCTACGCAACTGTCACCATGCCGTTTGACCCTGACCCCATTTTCACGCTCCAGTGACTCTGTGAACTTAGGTTTTTTTTCAGGCCGTAAACTTTTTTGTAAGACTTTTGTGGACGATGAATTGCTTGAAAAGTATAATAGCTAGGCATCTGATATTTGGTATACAGACAGTTCAGGTTATGGTCTATGCAACTGTCACCATGCCGTTTGACCCTGACCCCATTTTCACGCTCCAGTGACTCTGTGAACTTAGGTCTTTTTTCAGGCCGTAAACTTTTTTGTAAGACTTTTGTGGACGATGAATTGCTTGAAAAGTATAATAGCTAGGCATCTGATATTTCGAATACAGACAGTTCAGGTTATGGTCTACGCAACTGTCCCCATGCCGTTTGACCCTGACCCCATTTTCACGCTCCAGTGACTCTGTGAACTTAGGTCTTTTTTCAGGCCATAAACTTTTTTGTAAGACTTTTGTGGACGATGAATTGCTTGAAAAGTATAATAGCTAGGCATCTGATATTTAGTATACAGACAGTTTAGGTTATGGTCCATGCAACTGTCACCATGCTGTGTGACCCTGACCCCATTTTCACGCTCCAGTGACTCTGTGAACTTAGGTGTTTTTCAGGCCAAAAAACTTTTTTGTAAGACTTTTATGGAAGATGAATTGCTTGAAAAGTATAATAGCTAGGCATCTGATATTGGGTAAACAGACAGTTGCAGTTAAGGACAACGCAACTGTCACCATGCCATGTGACCATGACCCCATTTTTATGCTCCAGTGACTCTGTGAACTTAGGTCTTTTTTCAGACAGAAAACTTTTTGTAATACTTGTGTGGATAATGGATTGCTTGAATAGTATAATAACTAGGCATCTGTTATTAGGTATACTGACACTTTTTGTGTTTATATCAAGAAATGAAAGCTTAGGTAGTTGATTTTAGTGATGGTGCCGGCAGGCGAGACATACTTTTAGTGGCCACACTTGTTTATTTTATGGATAGTCTGAAGCAAAAATGTAAAAAAAAAATGTGACTCTTAACATATATACCGATTTCAACTGTATGTATCCAGGCTTTTGTATACATGTACCAGATTAAGTCTTAGACCAGGCAACTTTTCAAATTTTTTACACTTGGATGCCACATTGGTGCCACTGTGCTTCTTTTAAACCATAGACATCATTCTACAGGACTGTTGTGTTTTTTTTTAGTAATTTCTCACTGTGTGAAGTAACTGTTGAAAATGAAAGTTTGATAAAACAGAAACGCTTGCCAGACTCCATGGCCAATTTGCCAGATCGCCAAAATCTGAACGGCAGGTAGGATATCGACACTTTAGAACTTATAGCTTATTCTTCCCATTTCATGATTTGATGTATTGGTGGATGTCTAATCTTTGATGTAAACTATTCAATGTAGCCTTGTCCTTTTATTCTGCCATTTTCCAAGAGATCTGAAACTATTACAATTTATAAGGAAGTATGTTAAAATGTTTTTTCTTTCAAGTATCGTTTGATGTTCTTTTCCAATTGTTGAAAAGTTTCAAGTCTTTAAGTGCATATATCAAAAAATTCTTTCATGTAAAAGATGATGAGAAAAAGAAGAAAAGGAAGTTGGATAAATTTCTCTTTTGTAGATTGTTTTGTAACCGTTGAAAATTCTTGTTCATTTAGAAATACCAGAGCAAGCAAATATTTTATTTTGCCTTGGGGATATAAATAAAGTGGGTACCAGTGTTTCAACCCACATCATTATATTCTCATTTCCACAAAAAGTTTCCATTAATTTTTTTATAGTAAATAATGCATAAATTTTAACTTTATTATAGAATGTCTTTAATTTACGCCGACGGGACACTAAGCAACAAACAATCAATCAATCAATCTTTAATTTACTTTTTTCTAAATATTAGAAATAAGAATAATAAATTGTATTTACAGAAAAATTACGGATTATAATTGTAATAGATCAGATCTCTACATGTATTCACCTTTTAATGTTATTTGTCTATCGCAGCCTTCAGCATTTATATATTGTTTAGGCTTCTACAGAAAAAAATGGAAAGGAAGGGTTCTTTTTCTTAATATAGAATTAATCTAACAAATATATTATTTAAGATAGTTTAGACATTAATTTATTAATTGAAATTAACAAAATCTAACAAGATAGACCCACCATTTGTACCTTTCCTTCCTCTCCTTTTCATTCAGATTTATTCTGGAAAGGCCATTTGTTATATATATACATTTGTATGTTCCTTATTTACAAAAAAATCACAATAATGCTGTTGTTCCACAATTTAATTATTTTAGATTTTACTTGGTTTATGCACATGATGTAGAAATGTGGAGTATTTATACATAAAACAATAATTTATTGTACAACATAACAACAATTTTATGTGACAGAACAAATCTTTTTTTTTTAATTCCAATCGATATTATTATTGCATGCAATGATTTTTTTGTTATTGCGCACATTGAGCCAATATTTATGCACCATTGATGGTATGCTAATATTGAGTATAAAATTGAGTTTTGAGCAGGTACTATACAATGTAAGATATTTACTCCTGGATTGACTCATTGAGCTTGGTTTAATGCATGCACTTGCATCATGTCATTCAGAATCATATTCTTTTTCACACAGTTATTAGTTGTTTTTTGGTGCATTGTGGTTTTATGTGTTCAAGGTTTGATGGTGGTAGTTAGGCATATTTTAGATTTAGAAAATTTTTGGAAAATGTTTTAAGAACAAATCCGGTATTTGTCAAACATGGATAGTATGATTTAAAGAAAAAAACCTAATCACCGCAGCTTCAACATTGAAATGCTCTCTGACTCTAATACAGTTTTCATTAAATAGATTCGACGCCAGGCTATGTATGACATGAGCAACATACTGGTATAAATCTAAGATATATGTCTTAATTTTGCTGGTTCAAGCCTGGTTGTCTATATTTGACATTTTTTTCTGCAAAATTTCTTGAATGATTAAAATAGGTCTTTGTTAAGTGGTGATTGAAGGTTTTCCTATTTCTTCATCAGCGTTTGAAGTCTTGGAGTTAATGGATTAAATGACATTACAGTTTAATATAAGTAGCTAACATCACTATAATCGACCTTCTGCTTGCATCTGCTTTGACCTACCACCCAATGTATTATAGCCTTCTGTTTGCTTATGCATGTTTTCAATCTGATTTTGCACAATATGTATGTATAGTTTGCAAGAATTATTTTTATCTGAGTACCAGTTTTCATGGTTTTCTAGGGAGGGTGGACAGATGAACTAATTTTAAGTTTCCGATAGATATCAATGATATCTTGTATTTGGCAATTACAACTTGAAGTCCTTAAAAATGTTTATTATTGTTCAAGATCAGATTGAATGCTACTAACTTATATGTACATGTATTAAAATTAAGCTTTTTTATCACACAATTGTTTGTTGTTTGTTTACAGATTTTTGTAATAATACTAACACAAGAAACCAAAAGAAAAAAACCCAAAAGCAAATCATTATAAAAAATTTTCAGCATGCAAAACTCTTGTCATGTTAATTGATCTTTGATCTAATGACCTTGGACTCGATTTATTTTGTTTTTCGGAAACAACACTTCAATCAAGGAAGTTGACTATAAAACAATAGATTTAAATTTTTAAGACTTCATGTTGATGTGTCATATAATCATGTTTAGGGTTAAGTTGAATGAAACATTTAAGGGGCTTCTTAGAAATTGCCTTTCTAGAATATAATAAGAAGGAGATTCATTAAACCGTAATTTTAATTCTTTAGAAGATTGTTTTACTAGAAATAGAAATAGATTGTCTTACCCTTACTAGATATACAAAAAAAAAATAATGTAGAAATGATTCATGGTTATAAAAAAGTTTTAGAAATATTTATACTTGATAAAATGTTGATGCTAGGGTTTGAAACATTATTATCACTAGAGAAATGGTTTCAGGGTTAATGATCATATTTTTGTTGCATGTCATTTTAATGTTGCACATGGTAAATTTTCTTTCCTATCATATAACAAATTGAAATTGACAACAAAATAATTTCTGAACATATTTCAAATATGTTATTCAAAGCATGTACTATTATGGCAACAACTGAATGTTAGGGTTCTCTGGATTGACTGAAAAGAACATTGAAATTATTGCCTTCAAAAATGGAAAAATGACCTTTTTATTGTACTATACTTATGATAGATTATTCAACCAAGTTAAACTTAAATCATAGAGAATTGTTTATAGATTTTCTGCAATAGCTGACTTAAAAGGAAAAATGTGCATTTACCATGTGTAGCACACATCACACACACTGTTCAATCTAACACACCTAACCTATTAATAGCTCAGCATGGAGTGTCCAGGAGTTAATCTTTTATGTTTTTGTTTCTGCTCCTCACCTATCAGGCGCACCGTTCCTTGTGTACTCAGGTATTATCTCAAGAACAATCTGAACACGGAGACACTGGTGCCCGACGAGCTACGGGCAGAACTCATCAGGGAAGCTCAGATCAGTCTACTGCACCTTAACACCACTGAAGTGGCGTCCCAGCTCACACTTGAGGATTTCAAAGTGTTTAAAGACATTGAACCTACAGAATATATTGATGAACTGTTTAAAATCCATGCCAAATATGGGACACCCAGTCTGGATAAGTTTTCAGAGGTTTGTTTACTGAATTTTTGACCTTATGATAACTAATTTTAAAAAGAGTATTAAAAATCACCCACAAAACATTAATGATTGTTTGACTGAAATTGTGTTTAAGATCATTGAAAACTTTACATGGATGGCTCATCAGAGATGCTGTTGCTTAATAGGTTAAAAGGCAAAATGAACACAGAGCTGCTGTTATTTTTGAGGATAAGAAAATGCAATGAAAACATTATTAAAAACAGAATTTCAAATGATTTCTTGCTGAATTATATTATTGTCAGTAATTTATACATAAGATGACAGTTGCAGCACATTAGAAATTTATTATACAATTTGGGGATTTACCAGCTAACATTAGGCATTTTCATATTTTCAAATTTATGCCAGAAAAATAAGGAAGGATTGTAGGGTGTAATAAAGTGACTTGTATGAACAGGAAGTGAGCTCTTACATGTACATGTTATAATTTGTGACAAATATTAAGAGGATATACTTCATAAAATATTTAAAAATAAACCTAAGACTCTGTACTTCCTCTCATAGAATGTCCATTTGAGTGTAAACTTTAAGGGAAGATTTTGTAAAGTATTCAATTTCGTGAGAAATATTTTTTTCAAGTTTATAGCATGTTTTTGCTAGGGAAATATTCACTAAAATATTTTTTATCACAAGTATTATAAATAAAGCAGAAGAGGAAATTGAAATAGAAGAATCTCCTCAAAAATACATAAAGGGGGAAATCTTATAAAATGTTTCATTCCAATCCTGAAATTTCCTCTAGTTTAAGATAATCAGCAGATAACTATTTCCTCTAAATGTAAAGAATTGGTAATTTTAGCATTGTCTCAAAAACTTAAATTTGTCCATGTAGAAATCTTTTTGAGAGATTTTTTACTTACATAAAACTGACTGCCTCTGGTCCTTTATTAATTTATGGTATAATATCACATTTCTAAATAATTTAGTAGATCTGGATCTTTCGTGATAACCAAGATTTCATAGGTTAAAATCATTTGGAAAAATTACAAAAACAATGTCTTCTGAAATAAATGATATTTTGTTCAAACACATTTTTTACTGTGTTGTTCTCTTTTTTTCCAGTTGGTGAATCGTGAAATGTTCTGGGTGGCATCAGAAGTGTGTTCGGAATCCAATGTAGTGAAAAGAATGAAACTGATAAAACATTTTATAAAGATAGCTCGGCACTGTAAAGACTGTAAGAACTTTAATTCCATGTTCGCTATCATCAGTGGATTAAGTCATAGCTGTGTGGATAGGCTCAAAAACACGTGGGAGAAGTTACCCAATAAATATGCCAAAACTTACAACGTAAGTAGGATAATACATGTTATCACAAAAGTAGCCTTTGTGTTACAGAAGAAAAGGAGTACCAATAAAATCTGAGAATCATACAAGACATCTCACAAAAAGTAACAAAAAAACGAAGCCCACAGAGAAAAAGCACACCATAACCCCACAAAAAAACCAAGAAAATGTCAAAAGATTTGCAGAATGGAATGTTGTTTACTGGAAAAAATTTCTTGATTTTTCAATTAAAAAAATAATCTCTATATTACAAGTTCATTTCCCAATATTTATCTACTATGTGATATATGAAAGGTAGTTGAAGAGTACTCATTATATCATGAATGTACAAAGGGAGGTAATATAAATGTTTATTATTTTTTTCAGGATTTACGAGATTTGATGGACCCATCACGAAACATGGCAAAATACAGAAATCTAATGAATAATGATCATGTTCAGCCGCCTATAGTAAGTGAAATATATGGATTATAAAACTTTGGCATTCCCTTTGCTGAAGGCTATGACTATATAGTAATATTGCATTAATGTGTACTCAGTGTAGAGCACTGTAGTTTGTTAAAATCTTATTTGTAAAAGTTAGATATATCATGTTGAAATACAAATGACAACAAAATTATGTTTATAAGATATAGGAAATATATGCAAGGAGAGAAGAGGTTTTCATTCCAAAGAGTCTATCTATAACTTTAGCATGTTTATTCATATTTAATTCATGTCTCAGTATTTACTGTACTTTAGATGTACAACAACTTATAATCAATCTTCCTTTACAGTTGCCTTTTTTCCCAGTAGTGAAGAAGGATTTGACATTTATACATCTGGGAAATGATTCCTATGTGGATGGTCTAGTTAACTTTGAGAAGTTTCGTCTCATTGCCAAGGAAACAAGACATGTCTGTGGAATGGCCTCCGCTAAATATGTAAGTCTACAATTACAGATATTACCTCTAGTGATTTCACTGTATCTGACTTATAATTAGGTTAGGGCCATAAGATCACTTATCACAGGGTTCCCACGCCATCCTTTAATTCTAGGAAACCTGGAAAAGTCCTTGAATTTCATTTCAATGTTAAAAAACCTGGAAAAATCCTTGAATTTTATCAAATATCCTTGAAAAACCCCGGAATTTTGTAATATGCAGATTTGTTGACCATTTGATAAAAAAAGGCCGAAAAATATTGGATTTTTTAATTTTTTGTAGACTATTTTAATCCTTGAAAATGACTTCAATACCCTTGAAAAGTCCTTGAAAAACCCTTGAATTTTGTGTCCAAATAATAGTGGGAACCCTGTTATCAAGCTATACTGTTAATAAGAACAAATTATAATTTTGTTAAGTTTTAGTATGACTTGTGAATTTGGTTGAATTTTGTTTCATGCACTTATGTTATGGTAACATGCTGCAGATCTTAAAAAAAAGAATCACTTGTCAAATTAATTGATTCTGTTATAAATATGAGCATCATGGTTTAAAGTTTGAGTTAAAAGCTTCCATGTATCAATTGTTGATTATTCCTTTGTTATATTTTAAAGGATGTCAATACCATGTTTCTGGGAACACCTAGTCAGGACGAGAGTAACTGGATTTCTGGGATAGCCACAATGAAAAGAATGCGTGCACGGCGAGGGTCCATGTTGCCCAATGCAAAAAAGATGTACGAAGAGAACGAGATGAAACGTCGAGTCAAGTCTTACTTGTGTAATCTGAAGGTGATAGAGAACGAGGAAAAGTTAATGGAAATGTCTCATCAGTGCGAACCTCCAGGTAGGAATAATCAATTGTTAAGGGGGTTCAAAAGGGAGAGGGTTCAGGGAAAATCCCTGCCAGATAAAAAGGAATTTTGAATTTTGAAAAGGTGAAGACAAAATCAGTTGACATAAGAAAAGAAACAATACACATAAAACAGCTTGATCTCAATCAGAAATGCAAACTAAAGTTGCTGCAATTTACAAAGATTACAAGTTCTCTGAAATCCTGCTTGTTTCAACACACCCTTTACAATTGTTCATGTAAATATGAATATTTTAACATTTTAGTAAACAACTTGTTTGAGGTTGATATGTACACAGATTATATAATTTCTTAATGAAAATGCTATTTTTAGTGTTTATATTGTAGATAGTTTGGTCATATAGAACCAAATAAGAATTTCTTAACAAAATATCATTTTCATAGATTGTCATAGTGTATTTGGACCTTTACATTTATCAACAAGTTCCATTGTAAACTGTGATTTTATTTCTCTATTATGTTTATTTTTAGTGAAGAAAGACCACACTTTAAGTAGCAGTGTATCTACCCCAAACCTTACAGAGGAAAAGAAAATTATAGTCCCAAGTGGACCTAAATTTGGTACGTATTATTTAAAAAAAAACATATCAAAAGAACATAAAACACAGACAACGAAATTTGAAATTGTTGCTTGTCCACTACAAAAAAAAACAACAAAAAACTTACAAGCCAAAGTTATGAAATATGGCTATGTCCCATGTCAAGGTTTAGTAACAGGTGTCTTCTATATACACAGACACTGATATTGTTTGGTATTTAAGCTTTCCTGTGTACCTTATGTATTACCTTAATTATTATTTTCTTATTCTTGAATTGAGAAATCTTGAAATGCATGGCATCTTTGATATTATTGGCTGTTTCGTTCCATTTTGCATTTTCTTTATTTTATAAATCTTTTCAATAAGTCTTGAAGCATGTGAAAATTTTAAGCATTTGTTTTCTCTTGATTTTTTTCAGTGTGTAACCTTCAGGCCATAATAAAGTAATTCCTTGATTCTCATCATTTCTTGAAAAAGTGGGGCAGGCAGGCGTCAAATTTTATTAATGATTTTTCATCGATTTTGATTTTCCAAAAATTCAAATAGAATTTTTGAAGCGCCTAAAAAAATGGGGCTGGAGGGGGTGAGGATCTAGGATATATTTATAATATTGGCTTTATTTATTTTCTTTATTTCTTCGACCATTGTAATCCTTAAGGTAGATGGGGTGTCTAAAAATTCATCCATAGAATTTTCTTAAATTTTGGCCACAGTTAGCTCTAGAATGGTACTTTAAATTTCAATAAAAAAATTAAAAGTTCACCAGAGGAATTTTTGTAGAAATGACTTTGAAAAATGCATGATTTTGGTACTTTTAATATAGGATCAATAGGGAAAATTCAAATTTTCTTCATCTAAGAAAATCTACTCCATAGATTTCTCTAATAAATTGTGAAAATTTTTGTTTTGTATTCATTTTTAAATATACTAAATAAAAAGTAAAGTTCACCAGCAAAGTTTTTGGAAAAATTGAAAAATGTGCTTTTTCCCTATTATTTCTATACAAATTATCTCCCCTTAAAAAGTACGGGAAAATATTGAAATTCACAAAGAAGGTGAGTTTTATCCAAATTTTTGTTGTGATTATACATTTTAATGTTTACCTAGCCGAATAGATATCAATAGAATAGCTAGCATTATAAAATTAAAAGTTATGATAGATGTGCAAAAAGATGCTCAGTGATAGACACCCCATCTACCTTAATATTCATTGTGAAAGATTATTCTGTAAATTGACTTCTGTCATGTTTTGATCTAAATAACTTCTGTGTAACTAATTCTTGCATGTGACATGTGCTCGTTTTGCTTTGTTAGGTGCTGAATCTCCTGAAGCTATTCGGAAACTCATGGGTCTCTCCGACAAGGTGCGGCCCCACACGTCAAAACACACCCATCATCCCCCAACAAATCTCACTAGTCCAATGTCTAATCGACGGCAGCAACACTCTCCGAGACACGCTCACGCAAGGCCAGTTCATCTCACTCCAGAGAGCTCATCTGTGATATCACTTAGTCATATCCACTCCAGGAATAAACCTGTTCGGACGGGTAAGTTCTAGGCATATCATCTGCAGGAATAAACTGGTTGGGACTAGTAAGTTCTGGGAACCACAAAAAATTAGCTTACTGATCAAAATTGTGTATGATGGGTGTATTTAATGACAAGAACAAGTCAGCATTTGTATGAAAATATTCAACATAAAATTTTAATGCAAAATATATGACTGTTTAACATAGGTACAACCAACCAAAATAAAACTACAACATATAATATTTACTCATTTCAAGTGTCCAATGATAATGCCCTTCATCATTACTATTTCTAAGCTGTTTGAATGAAATGACAAATCAAGCATGACTGATGTTTTATGCATGTTTGTTTCCATTCTTTTAAAGAGCTTCTTACCCTTCTTAAGTTTTAAAATTTTTATTTCCTGCCTACAATCATATGTTTGTGTATTTGTCAAAAAAATCATATCTTACTTTTTCAATTCATTTTGATTCTGACTAATTTATACAGGTTCCTTGGGATCTACTGAATCAGCAAGTCCTACAGGAAATCATCCGGCTCATTACGAGACAGACTCAGGACGCTACAGTTACGACTCTCACAGCACGCACTCAGCTGCCTCATCACACAGTTCCACATTGTCGGGAGGGAGTGTCTCCCCTACCCCCCATTACAGACCTCAGCGTCCCCCTCAATCAGGTAATTTGCTTATGAGATACAGATTATGTATATTGCTTCCCTGTAGGCAATCCTTTTACCTTTGCTTTATATACATGTATAGTGATCCCCCCAAAAATAAGTGATTTCTTCAGACCTAGTTTTAGAACAAGTCTTTATGTTTTAAATTACCAATGCTATTTTGAGATTTCATGCTTATTTTTCAAATGAGAACATTCTTTGTTGCAAAATTTCATATTTCAAACCCCAAATTAGTTTTTTTTAGCTCACCTGGACCGAAGGTCTATGTGAGCTATTACCATCACTTGGTGTCCGTGGTCGTCTGTCGTCGTCTGTCGTCGTGGTCGTTGTCTGTTAACAATTTTTCAAAAATCTTCTCCTCTGAAACTACTGAACAGAATTTAATGAAACTTGGTATGAATGATCCTTAGGGTGTCCTGCACCAAACTTGTGTTTCGATTTTTGATCCGTCAAAAAACATGGCCACCGTTACTAAAAATAGACCAGGGGGGTCAGACTACTGTTTTTAGCTTGTAAATCAAAAAGTATAAGAGATAGATGAAATCTGATGCCGCCACCCTACTGCTTCAGCATCAAAAGTTCTACGAAAGTCTCCATTTGGTTGAAGATGTCAGATGATCCCTTATAGGAGTTACAGCCCCTTAAAGGTGAAAAATAGTGTTTTTGCATGTTTTTGGTCTATAGAATGAAAACTATTGCAGATAGAGAAAAGCTGTTGCTTGCAAAAATGTTAAGCTCATTTAGCTCTACAAAAGTTTCCATAGGGTCGAAGTTGTCAGATGACCCCTTATAGGGGTTACAGCCCCTTAAAGGCAAAAAATAGTGTTTTTGGCCTGTAGAATGAAAACTATTGCAGATAGAGAAAAGCTTTTGCTTGCTAAAATGTTCAGCTCATTTAGCTCTACAAAAGTCTCCTGGGGTCGAAGTTGTCAGATGACCCTTTATAGGGGTTTAAGCCCCTTAAAGGCAAAAAATAGTGTTTTTGGCCTATAGAATGAAAACTATTGCAGATAGAGAAAAGCTGTTGCTTGCTTAAATGTTCAGCTCATTAAGCTCTACAAAAGTCTTCATAAGGTCAAAGTTGTCAGGTGATCCCTTACAGGGGTTACAGCCCCTTAAAGGCGAAAAATAGTGTTTTTGGCCTATAGAATGAAAACTATTGTAGATAGAGAAAAGCTGTTGCTTGCTTAATCATTCAGCTCATTTAGCTCTACAAAAGTCTTCATAGGGTTGACATCAAGACCAGGTGAGCGATTCAGGCTCCTGGGAGCCTCTTGTTACTATTTTTATTTACATTTCATTGGCTAATTACTCATTTTTTTCAGTAAATATTAACAACTTTTAATATTGTCCAACTTTAGGACTAAAACATTTTATGAAAATCTTTCTTTTTATTTTATCTTATTCATGAGGTGTATTCTTTATAAGACAAATATGTTTGTTCTAGTTTTAAGATTTCTTAAAATTTAAATCAATGAAAAGGTCTGACACAATATGTATGGTTCCTTTTTCTACGCTTTATATCTAGCGAGCCTTTTGCTTTGAATTAAATATATCGTTGGCTATCGAACATATGAAGCAGAATGATTGGGTTTTTTTTTCTCAAGCTTTTATTTATTCATTGAAATTGGCCCTTTACCTGTGAAATTATAATATATTGTATTTCATTTTATTTTACAATTTTCAGATTTTCAATTTACTATTTACAATTCTTGACACTCAAAATAATATCTCAGTATCAAGTCCCTATTTTTTGGAAACCTATAAATTACTTAATTGATTATAAAAGTTTTCAGTTAGAAGATATGTGTACTATATCTGTGACACAAAATGTACAATAAAATAAATTGTAAGCTTAAAATTTATGTCTTCAATATTTTGTTTTTGATTTTTTTTTAACCACAATATCTTGCCCCCTCCAGTTGTAAATTCTATCTGTATCGTGCATCCTTAAAGTGTATTTATTTCAAGTACTCCACAGATTCTCTACATAAATTGTTATTTCTAATGCTCAGTTTTCTATGTAATGATTGTCACTGTTTCTCTTCTGTCTTCTGTAATCTGTAAATATTGTATTTTCTTCCAGTGGCATCCCAAAACCAGTCTCCACCCGCTGCACAACCACATGTGCGGCCTCCATTGCCACCATACCATGTGGTTATGCAAAACTCTCCAGGTGAGAATCATTCTCATCCATATACCACCCATTGTGTGATGGCATGTGCCAATCATTCATTCTAACCCAATCAGGAGTCTGGAAAGCTTCATTTGAAATTTCAATTTGACCAATCAAAAGCGTGGAAAGATATATTCAAATTTTATCCAATGTATGGGAAGTGCCACTTAAATTTTGCAAAAGACAGTCTGTTCTTAATGATACTTTAATTTTTTGCAGGCAATTAGCTTTGAATTTAAAGATATATAAACTATGCATCCCTTGAAGCTTTCTTCTCATTTTGTGTGCTAGCATGTCATTGTTTTATGTGCATGGTAAAAATCATTGCTGACATTTCACATCATGTGCCATGAAATCATTTTTAAAACAAAGGCAACTTTCATTTTTGATTTAACATATAATCATCTAGCTTCATATAGTAAACATATTTTGCTTTCCTAATTTTGATTGTTATACAGTATAAAGCATTTTATATTTTATTTTATGTCAAAGCTATATTGCTATCATATCATTTGTTTTATAGTATGTTTTGATTTTTGTTAAGTGGCCGAATAAAACTTGAGAACATTATATTAAATAATGTAAACATCACATATTCTATAGATTGTCAGCCATGATTTAGGATGGTATTAGCGCATGGCATTTTGAATTCTAACTATGAGCTGTGGTACAAGCAAATCTAGAACTAGTATCAGCCATTTTGGTATATCTCGTGAATCAAAAACTAGTCCGGGAACACATTAAAAATAACAAGTTCAATATATTAACCCCATCTTCAAAGCAGTAAAGAGTGTCACATAAGTTTCATATTTTGGATTTATCTTTATTTTGAAATTGATGAATAGCTAAAAAAAAAGCAACAACAAAACATAAATGAGATGCTGATGAGTTTTAGATTGGAATGGTACCATGGCTATGATTTATTTGTATTTTGTTTGTTTGATTATTTCTTTTGTTTATGTTTTAAAAGAATGTGAATGTTTCTTCTCCTGCATCGATTCCAACTTTTGTTGACTTTTTACTGCAATTGATAGATATTTCAGTTCATTTTTCAACCTTTTTTACACAATTAATCTTTGACAGGACTTGAACATGCGAACAAACAATATTTCTAATTAAAAACTTAGCATTTCATAGGCTAAATTATATAAAGATCATTTGCACTCATTACTATTGA
This sequence comes from Arcuatula senhousia, assembly GCA_963971305.1. Classification (NCBI taxonomy): domain Eukaryota; kingdom Metazoa; phylum Mollusca; class Bivalvia; order Mytilida; family Mytilidae; genus Arcuatula; species Arcuatula senhousia. The sequence goes on from OZ020307.1 coordinate 61,411,711, forward strand.
TATTTCAAATCATTATTTTTTGTACCAATTTGAAATTTCAATATTTTTCAATATAAAAAAACTCATTTACAAAATTACTTGGTGAAGAACAACCTGCTATGTAGTCAATTTAAATTTTAACAATATTTCAAAATTTCAAAATTTAAATGATAAATTAAACTCTTGTTCGAGTCCTGTTTCTAGTGAATGATGGGTAATTATTATTAACTTCCTCCCTTTTTCTGCATTCTCAACAGCATATAGCAACTATATTCACCAAACGTACACTAACGTACGGCGACCTCCTCTGCCTGATTACCAATCTGCAACTCAAATGGCTCAACTCGCCCGCAAGAAACTAATGTACCAGACAGAGCGAGCACGATCGCATGATGGGGGCGTGGGATATTACAATGGGTCAGCTAAGTACAGCCAGGCTGATGATGGTAGGTTTCCTCAAACCATTGGTTAGGAGAAAGCCATTACTTGAAAAGCTTTATTCATATGATTTGATAACTATGATCATCAGAAATCTAGTCAAGAAATTTTTAAACAGATCTGAAACTGGCAGATTTACCTATTCAAATAATAAAACAAAAAATAAGCTTTGGATGTTTTCCCTGAAAATAGTCAGGCACCATCATTGAAAAAGTAGTTATATTTTTGGTTTGTTTTGTGCCTCAATCAGTTTGTGTGTTAGTCTGTTGGTTTGTGCATTTGTAGATCTGAAGCATGATTGACCACTGGCATTGTTTGATGAGTTAACAGGTAGCTAGATACGAAACACTTTTTGTTAGTGATTCTAGTTTTCTATGTTCAGGGGTTATTTTTATCAGTTAATGCGTGTATTTCCCTAATATTTTGTTGACTAAAAATGTTATCTTATAATTGGTGAAAAATTAGATTAGTTCTGGTTTTGTTTAAGTTTTAGTCTACAATATGAAACTTTCAAGTGTGCTTTTCTAAACACTTTATAAAAATTAAAATAATGGCCACCATGATTGATCAGAGATGGTTGATTATTGCAACTATTTTAAGACTTCAAAAACTTCTCTGCATTTTTATGTGTAATTAGGTCCCCTTGGATGTAAGTCTGATTGTGACTTATATGATGGTTGAAATTCTTGGTAGGACAGAGGTATAGAAACGACTTTTTGACATAATATTTTGCTTAAGTTAATTTATGATTTATGAAATTATGATTTTGAGGTGTTCAAAGCACATTTCAATTTATTTTCAAGCTATTTTTTGAGTACTTGTTTTTAATTTATTTCCACAAGATTTTAATGCCAATCATTTTTAAACAATTTTATCTGAAACTGTTCATAAGAGATAGAACAGCTTTAATTGTAGCTTTCAGTACAGAAGCATTCATTGTATTACATCACCTTTTGTTTCCCCTTCTTTATTTCCTGCTGAGAATTTGAAGTTTGAGGGGTCATCTAAAGTTTTCATTGATTACCTCTAATCATTTATTTTTACCCTAACTAAGTTTTGTTTTTGTTGTTTTGGTGGTTGGACCAAGGTAGTTTTGCATTCATCTTAGTAATAACTAGATTTAGATAGTTATCATTGATTGGTAGAGTGTTATGAAGCTGAAAAATAATGCAAATTATAATTTTTAGAATCAAAATCAATGCTCTATGACTTCATGTTTTGAAACAAGAATGAGACAAATTTCTTGTGCTGTTAAGCTTTTCATAACACAGTAAAATTTGGTCTAGTGTTACAACTTTGTTAAAAAAGTACCTTTTTTGCAAATGTTTATTTTCCCCTAAAGTATGAGACTTTTTAGATTTACATAATACTTTTGTGCAGTTAGATTTGGTCTAATGATTCAACTTAGTTAAAATAGTTCCTTATGCAAATGTATATTTTCCCCTACTGTAAATTCAAAGTTAACCAATTAGCATTAAACATATTTTATTCTATGTATCAACATTTAAATATACATATGTATTACATGTACCTTTGTACAACATATCTATCCAAACATCACTTGTACATTTCATCAAAATTTTCCTTGACCCAAGGTGTAGTCAAGGGTCTTTTAGATAAAAAAAACATCATCCAAATGCAAAACAATTGAATCATTTAAAATCTAACTTAATTTGAACTTGCATCATCCCCCAATTTATATATAAAGCGTGTGATTTTTCAAACTTTTGCCAATTTTTGTCATTTGGGAAAAAAAAGGCATTCCATTTTTGAGGTCATTTATTTTCTGTTCTTTTAAATTCTATTTCAAGGCAATGTATAGTTCACCCAAACATAGCTTATTTGACTTTTTGACATCTAAAGCTCTCACCAATAAAGGAAACGTTTTAACTGCAGGGGAAATTACCTGCTATATAGTATTTTGAATACTGAAAATTTGACCTCTCTGAATTCAAGAAAAAGCTTACTATTTAGAGTTATTTCTCTTGTAAATTTACCCATTTCTACAATTATGTACCTTTTGTATCTACAGGTGATGAAGAGGAACAGGTATCAGCTGTCTGAGGACCCCTCCCCCTTATTTCTAGGATGGTGCAATTCTGTGATAGTCCTGCTTGATTCATTATCATCAAGGGGACCTAACTCATACTGAAGGCCCTGTCACATGGACATCAAGGGGACATTACCCATGCTGAGAGCCCTGTGACATGGACATGAAAGGCTTTCTCTGGGTGGATGGGAAGATGTGAATCTCAAGCCATGTGATTGTTGATCTGTGAGAGGATAAACAAACTAAAAATAGACACAACAAATGTGGACGGACCTTCTAATGTAGAAATGTCTGAGATAACCAAATATACTCAAAACCTAATATATTTTAACTTTGATATATTTTAATGAAAGGACATGTAGTTATATGTGATTGTCAAGTTATTGTATTAGTGCTAATGTTTGACCACACAACCAAAAAGTGCCATGAAGTTAAATCATGTGACATTTTTCTTACCATTTTTGACATCACTGTTTTGACGTATGTTATATAAATAATAGTACGCTACAAGAATCTGGTTTGAGCTTCCAATAATTTATGCCAAAGATATGGACGCTTCATTGTTCCATATTGTGTTCAATTCATTTTCAGAATTCTAAGACATTTTATTTCTGCTGCTTTAATTTCTCATACATGAAGCTGTACATTTGAAATAGTTACTGAATTACAGGTTTTATATATTTATAACACTGAAGAGAAAGTTTTAAGTTTAGGAAGTTCAATTGTCTATGTTTTAGGAATTCCATTTATTGAAAAATCTTATTTTATCTCAAGTTTTATTAATTTTTATCAATAACTTCAAGTCTTCTTTAAGCAAGTAGTAAAAAAGTCCATTAAATAAGATAAATTTTGGATTTCAATATCTGACAACAAAGAATTTTAATTCTGAAATGGAACTTTATGTTTATTCTCTCCCTTAGAAAATAGTTATTTCCCTTGCCAATAAGAAGTTGTGAAAAGTTGTCTCACTTGTATAAAATTATCATGTATTTTATTCATTTAAATATAAAGACACATGCTGTAACAGCATGTTTATTTAATTTATTTGTAATATAATTATACATCATATATCAACTAATATCAATAATTTATAATATATAATTTAAGTGAGATTACCATTTGAATTAATTCTGCATTGGATCAAGACACTTTCAAACAAGGGGCATGTGTTTGTTACTTTATTTCATACAGTTCTTTCCTAATTTTTTCAGTCATATAGTTTGCTATTCCTCAGTCTGACTTAGTAACTATTTAGTATCTTTTAAAGAATATATACAAAGCTTTCGTTTGTACTTGTCTTTTTGATGTTTTCTGTTCCTTGTTTAAGAAAGGGGTCTATCTGTGACTATTTCAGGACTGGATTTGAATTATATGCATCTTATTTAGACCATGGGCCAATTGCAGAATCGCGAGCAGTGCCAAATGGCCTCGTTGAAGGCTGCTGGCGGTTGTCCATTGTGGTTTTTCTAAATTGCCGTTTAATTAGGGCCCCGCAACTTTGTTGCGGACGCCCTATAGTAATCAGTCTGTCCGTCCGTGCGTCCGTCCGTGCGTCCGTCCGTGTGTCCGTCCGTGCGTCCGTCCGTAACAAATTCAGTTTTCCGGACTTTTTTTCTAAATGCTTATAGATAATGAACTGATTTTTGGTATGTGAGTTTACCTTGATGAGTTACAGATCAAGTTCGAGTAATGTGCCGGTCCACAATTTTTTATGGGAGTTATGGCCCTTTGAACTTAGAAAATTCACTAAAATTTCAGTTTTCCGCACTTTTTTTCTAAACACTTATAGATAATGAATTGATTTTTGGTATGTGAGTTTACCTTGATGAGTTACAGATCAAGTTTGAGTTTCGTGCCGGTCCACAAATTTTTATGGGAGTTATGGCCCTTTGAACTTTGAAAATTCAATAAAATTTCAGTTTTCCGCACTTTTTTTCTAAATGCTTATAGATAATGAACTGATTTTTGGTATGTGAGTTTACCTTGATGAGTTACAGATCAAGTTTGAGTTTCGTGCTGGTCCACAATTTTTTATGGGAGTTATGGCCCTTTGAAATTTGAAAATTCAATAAATTTTTTATGGGAGCTATTGCACTTTGAAGTTAGAAAATCCATTGCAATTTTATTTTCTACACTTTTTTATTGTTCCTTGTAGATAATAAACTGATCAAGTTTAGGTATTCATTTGTTTGACAAATTGTTACCAGTGACTGAAATATGAGGCCGGTAGCGGGGCCCTTGGAGATGGCTATCATCTCCCTGGTATCTAGTTGTGGGCTGTGTCGCGTACACTTATTCCACATCTCTTTATTTTCTATATAACACTATATACCTAAGTTTATTTTCCCTTTTGGCATCAAATTTTGTACAACATTTGTTTATATTTTCTTGCACAACATTGTAACAGCCTACATCTCTTTCTGTTTTCTGGGACGACAACTTCATTTATTTATCAATTGAAAGAAAGAATGCTTGACATAGAAGGTTATAGTAATCAGCAAATGCCATCTATTGTTAAATCTCCGGGGGGGGGGGGGGGGGGGGGTTTCTTTGGTTAGAAATTTCAATTTTTGAGGGACAAATTAAAAAAAGGTGATTCAGTCATGACTTAAGTAAAGTTTGAATTTTTCAAACAGTGTACAAATATAAGGAATAACCTATCATTTGCATCTCATGAAAAAATGCATAAAGTTTTACAGGCCAAATTGCACTTTAGCATTTAGTATTAAGGGACACTGAGTGTCACACAAATGTTTCTTTCAAATCAATTATAAAAGCTTTTCAAAACAAATAGCTTCATATTAAATTTTTACCAATATAAAGCAAGCATACATACACATTGGTTTTTTGTCTTCATCTACATGATCTAGGAGTGTAGAAAATAGGCATATTTTCACAGTATGAATTTTTTTCAAAGATCACACTTGTCTAGACATTGTTATTATGACCAAACCTCAGAATAGCAAATGGTAAAAGGGGAATGATTTGAATAATTAAAACTTACACAATAGGTTATACCTTTGGAATTGTGGGTGCACATACTTTTTGTCAAAACAATAACAAATTTTACATGTATGTTTTATTTTAAGATATTCCGTTGAAATGCAACCTATTTTATTGTCCAACTTGTCATAAGAATTTCAGCAAGTAAAGAGGCCTGTTATGAGAAATCCTGCTGTATCGTTTCATGATCCTGCTATATATCATTACCATGTTACTATGTGCATATTTGTTACTATACAAGTTATAATGTTTTGTTGAACTGTACAGTATAAACGTTTGTATCAGTGCAATGGAATAGTTTATTGATGATAAAAAATAACATTGAATGATTTGTTGATGTATAGCCTGCAAAGTTGGAATGAGTCCTATTGTCTTCCACCACTTTGATGGGTAGGCATGTAGTTTCTGTAGTTTTCACAAGAAAGTCCTCTGAAACTATTTAATAGAATTTAAAGAAACTTGGTAGGTAGCAAATACACTGTATGTAATTGAAATTTTAATCCTCAATCTTTTGCAATAGTTTTGGCCCATTGAAATTGAAAAAAGCTGATAAATAGTTCTCCCATTAACTAGTCAATAGCAAGAACAAAAATCACCTTAAAATGTTAACTGTATCATCAACTTTATGGTTCGTAGGAAATATTACACTTAGGTTAACCTACATAATGGAAGTCCTAGGGTGATGAAACATTGAATGCAAAGACAATTCATATGCCAACTTAGCTGCATATTCTACTGATGACCTTGATATTCTGGTTGTGTAAGACCAACAATTTTCAATACATTGCAATATCATAATAATTCAGGGACTAGGGTAATGAAACTTGGTATGCTTAAACCTAAAAGTTATTTTATCTTTGTACATGACACCTGAATTAAAGAATGTATAGGGGTAAGTTTAACTCTTGTTTTCTGGTTTTTGTTAACTTTTGCAGTTACCAGCTGAAACCTTTACATAATTAGCTCTACCAGTCTTCATTTGGTAGAAGTTGTCATGTGACATTTCTATAGTTATGACCCTTTCAATAAGAATAAAAAAATCATGTCTTCATTTTCATATTTTGCTTTTAAACTATTGCATGTAGAGAAAGTGGTTGACAACTTATACCTTCATCTCATGACCCAGTCTTAATTATACCCCCACTCGTAAGAGAGGGGGCTATATTGCAATCACCTTATCCGTCCGTCTGTCCGTCCGTAACAAACTTTCGTAACAGATTTCTCGGCTTCTACTGAAGGGTTTGATTTCAAATTTGGTATACAGCTTTAGCATGATGAGTTGTATCGTGCCTTCCCTTTCCAGGTACGTCACGCATCTACTTCCTGTTTTCTATGTCGACTTAGTCTTTTTTAAGGGTAAAAAATAGACAATTTTTCGTAACAGATTTCTCGGCTTCTACTGAAGGGATTAATCTCAAATTTGGTATACAGCTTTAGCATGATCAGTTGTATCGTGCCCCCCCCTTTCCAGGTCAGTTGCGCATCTACTTCCTGTTTTCTGAGTGGTCGAGTGGGGGTATTCTTAGCACGACTAAGTGCAACCCCTTGTTTGGTCAGAGGTGTCAGGTGGCCACTTATAGGGACATTCCTACACCTAATTCACCTGTTCTTGAGATCAATGTAGGTCTGCCCCTCTAGGATCCATTATTATATCAATTTCTCTGATCCCCGCTTCCGGTCCAGGCCCTTTTGAATGCGACGATATAGAGAGAAAAAAAAGATTATTGCTTTATACTCCAGCTCTTAAAGCTCTGAAAAAAATATCCCCATAGTATCAAAGATGTCAGATGACCTTGTTGATAATGAGTTATACAAACAAGAGCTTACAGTCAAGGAATTCTCTTCTCCGTCTGTATTATAATGAGCCTTTGTGATAAAAATTATTGATACACATCAAACTTTAACTCAAAATTTTTTAAATATACCAATAAAACTATCAGGATGAAAATGTAACAGTCTAGCACTGATGCAGCATATACGTTTTCATAGCATAGGGCTTATAGTTTATGATATATGAAGGTGTACATAAAACTAACATTGCCATATTGCAATAGAAAAATTTAGATCAAGAGAATGCATCTGCGCTAAGCTACTACAAGGGCAAATGCATACTAAGTTTCATTAACCTATAGCTATGACTCACAGTTTTGATGTATGAAGGTAGTAATATAACGTTTAAAGTAATTGTTAAGAAAATAAAACCATATTTAAATGTAAAATCCATATAAGAAATTCACATTAAAAGGTAAGAATTGATAAAATAATAAAGATGCCCAAATTTTCGAACTTCAAGTCCTTCCTCAGTGGCTATAAAAAAGACACATCAACTGACGAGAACCGCATGGCCAGTACAGTCTCCACAGGTGGTATACCCTATTTATTTACTCACTTATCTTCTTCGTCCCCGATAGGATATATTAAAGGCTTCAACAAGTTGCCGCCATCTACCTCTGTCTTTTGCAAGAAACTGTACTTGCCCCCATGAATAGCCCATGTCTTGTATTTCGGATTTGATTGTTCTTCTCCAGGTGGTACATGGTCTACCTCTCTTTATCTTTCCAGTTGGTGTCCAGTAAAGGGCAGTCTTAGGTATTCTCTCAGATGGCATTCTCATGACATGCCCTAGCCATCTCATTCTCCTTTGTTTGATCTCAGTTGCAATATTTTTGCTTTTGCTTTTCCGGTGTAATTGCTTGTTTGTCATCTTCTTTGGCCAGAATATGCGACTTATTTTCCTGAGGCAGGTGTTGTGGAATGCCTCAAATTTTCTCATATCGCTGTCAATGACGCGCCAGCATTCAGACCCATACAGGAGGACAGATTTTACATTGCTGTTGTAAAGCTGTATTTTGGTCCTTAAACTGTAGCTATTTGACTTCCAGATGGGCTGAAGTTGGGCAAATGCAATGCGTGCTTTGTCAGTCTGATCTTAATATCTTTTGCAGTTCCATTGTCCTTGCTTAGTATACTGCCGAGGTAGGCGTAGTATCAACCCCTTCAAGCGCTTCTCCATTCAAATACACAGGTTCTGTTATGCATTGATTGTCATCACCTTAGTCTTCTTAATGCTGATGTTTAGCCCAATTTGTAGTGCAAAGGTGTTGAGATTTCGTGTTTTTCTTGTAAAAGGTGGTATACCTAGGGTTTTCTTATTTGAATTTTACCTCTTAAATGTGGTTTTCCCTTAAAAACAATTCTTTTGTTTACCTTTTTACAAGCCGCCGTGCAACACCTTTTAATAATATAACTTTTACATTGATAGTGAAGCTGCAATCATCTGTCTCGGTTAACCCAAAAGACAAAAAAGCTACAAAGGTTCAAGTTATATGATGACCCTCCTATAACAGTCTTGTCTTGCTTAACTCTAAAATGAGCAAAAATCATTTCTGTTGACCATTAAAGTCAGCTGAAAGATTCAGGTTCTCTGGGAGCCGCATGTTTTATGTTGGTCTCATGAAAAATGAAGACTATTGCAGATACACATACATTTGCCCACTGTTTACTGAAATGGCAAATGTTGGCATTAAGCAACCATGTGAGAGACCCTTAGAATTTGCAAGGACAAGTCAGTATAACAAAAAACATGATAAAGAATTCCTCTCGGGGTTAACCCGTCATTCAGAATCTAAGAATTATAAACCTGTCATCATGAACCCAATAATTCTTAAAAGTCTTGCTACTGTCTCCAACCGGGTAAATGGAGAGTAACATGTATGACTAAAAGTGCAATTGCTTTTTTCATGCCCCCGCGACGCCGGACATGTCGGGGGCATTAAGTTTTACCCATGTCCGTCCTTACGAATTTCAGTCAAGCTTTTCTCAGAAACCGTACATGAAATGATTCGAAGCTTGGTAGGATGGTTCAGTATGACAAACTGTAAGTCCTAAGCGACTTTCAAACCTGTCGAACTCCTACTTCCTGTTTTGGGCCAGCGGCGGCATCTGTGTTCTATGGACACATTCCTTCTTTATTTGGTTATTTTTTCTCGTGTATTCATTTTCTCAGTTTTTTCTTTAATTATATGGATTAGCATATGCACTTGTCAGGTTTTTTTTTTCTTTCGACACACAAACTTGAAATTTTAATAGCGAAGAACAGCAGTCCAAAAGCCGAAAAGATAAGTCAAAATAGAGTAATTAATTCCAATAATCAGAAAAGCTAAAAACATGAATTGTGGTGCTTCGACATTTTTGAACAAGGCACGACTATATGTACATATTTACATTTATATGACTGTTTGTTTTCAGTACAGTTCATGTTGACGATCAGTATGTTATTGGTCAGATATGGAAATTAAATTGTTGACTTTCAACATTTACTTGGTTCTATGATTTAAGTCAAATTTGAGCATAGAATCACTATTATTCGTATTTGGAGTTTTTTTTCAATATACCATCACATGTATGCTCTTATCAGTTCTCTTGCTCTCTTTCTTTGTAATCATTTTTTTTAATTTAGAATTGTGCGGTGTTTCAGAATAATAATGATAAATTCTTTATTCATTGAATCTTTCTCCTTCATTTTTTTCTCTATATATTTGGATTTAAAATTATGCAAATATTATCAGGATATATTGTGAATGACTGTTCTTTACATTTAAAACATTTGAATACCAACAAAGCAAAGCATATAACCAGAAAAATGATAATGTTCAAACCATGCCATGCTGATAACCAATGTTATAAATCCAAAATCACAAATAACTCAAAATACATGTAAATGCTTTTTTGTAGTTTTTATTTTACTACGAATTTCCTTTCAAGTTCAAATGTACTAAAAAACAATGTGTATACGTGACTGTCAATTTTTCGTACACATTTCCGACAATATCGTTCACTTTTGTAAGACTGCATACGAATATCACATCCTACACACACACTGTTCTGCAGCCTGTGTTTGATGTGGGTTTTTTTGCTGCTAAAAGCCTGTCTATGGAAAAACAATCCAAACTCCTAAAACGTTGTTAAAAACCAAGAATCTCATATCCGGTGTAAAAAAATCCTTTCCTTAAAGACTTCTTTTGGCAAACTGTTTTTCCAGAAAATTAAAGATGGCAAACCAACGAACATTTACCGTTTAAACTGGATTTCAAAAATGCAATACTGATATTAGAAATATAAGGGTAGGCGGGAAACAAAGGAACAATTTGAAACCCCTGGAAAAGGGGAAAGGTGGTTTGGGGGGGGGGGGAGTTTGACCAATGGTTCACTTCTTGGTGGTCTACGAAGGGATGGTGTCACTATCCGCAACGTTTGCCCACTATGGTCAGTGGGCAGGTATTGACAAAACCAGTACAAACACAAAAACAACAATACGCGATGAAATACTAAACAACGCAACACACATCAATCGACTAACCTGGACCGACAACGTAACTTAAATAGAAATGAGAGGTGGGGCTCTAGTGCTCCGGAAGGGTATACAGTTTGAATATGATTAGTACCGATTGGGATTGAACCATTTTGTGTCTTAATTAAAGAGGATATGGATATGTAATTGATCTATTAAATGAAAAATAATAAAATATGTTTTGCAAAAAGGCTGTAATATGCAAAAATGCAATCATGTGTTTTCCAGTTTCCACCCCTAGGGGTAATGCTATAAATGAATAAAAATGCCATATCCTACACACACAAAGTTTGATCTGTTGTTTTTTTTTTCTACTACAGACCTGTCTATGGAAAAAAATCCGTATGGATTCCTTCAATATATCCTCCAGAACTAGAGATTAAAGAAACCACAGAATCCACTTGCTTTACATCATTCTTGGATCTACATCTCGAATAAAAAAGACTATTTTAATTTCAAAATTATTAATTTTCCTTTTAACCGGAAAGTAACATACCAACATCATTTGCATACGGTGTCTATATTGGAACGATCTCTAAAACAAGAGGCTCCCAGAAGCCTGAATCGCTCACCTGACATATGTGCCTGAAGTAAAGGTTATAAGGCAAAATCTATTTGACATTGAAAGGGTCATAAGTTTAATAAGGGGGTCATCTGACAATATGGTGGATCTTAAGGTGCTGATCACTTTTGTTCTCAATCAAAATTCAAAAATCTGTCACCCTTTTTGAGTTATTAGCAAAAAAATGCAGTTTAACCCAATGTTCTATTTTTAGCCACAGCGGCCATGTTTTACAACCAATCAAAAATCCCCACATCAGTTCTATACACCTAATGCTAATAAACAACAAAACAAGTTTGGTTCCAATTGGACAAAAGTGTCATAGTTTTCAATGTAATGAGGAAATGCCTTTTTAATGCTCAATTTTGACGTTCTAAGGGCAATAACTCCTCAAAGGAAAGGTCCTACACCGTTGACCCTTAACATATTTTGAAGATTTTGATGTGCTTAACAATATGCAATTTAAATTTCTCAAATATCTTGTAAAGTTTTCAAGATATTGAGCTAAACAGGTGCAAAATTTGCAAAAAATCCACAAAAAGAGCAATAACTCCTACATGAGTTGTTGGATTTTCTTCAAAATTTCAGAGTTCTTGAGGTGCTGATCACTTTTGTTTCCAGTCAAAATTTAAAATCTGTCACCGTTTTTGAGTTATTTGCTAAAAACTGCCATTTACCCCTATGTTTATTTTTTAGCCACAGCGGCCATGTTTTACGACCAATCAAAAATCCTCACATCAGTTCAACACACCTAATGCTAATAAACAAATTTACCAAGTTGGGTTTCCAATTGGACTTAAAGTGTCAGACGAGTTAACGTTTTCAACGTAATGAGGAAATGCTGTTAAGGGGGTAAAGAACACCTAAGGGAGATAACTCCTAAATATCATTTGGACATTTTTATCAGCCTCATTGAATCAAAGAAATCAAGCTTCTCAACGATCAAAATATGAAATGCTGGAACTCCATTATGTTCAATGAATTTTTTTACAAAAAAGTTATGGTCCGATTTTCTAAAAATTTTGCTATTGAATATTATGTACTAAAGTACAATACATCTTTTTGCAAATTTTCAGGAAAATTGAACGACACAATTTTATTTTAGCCAAAGTGTTGCCGGTACCCCCTTAAAATGCTAAATTTTGACGTTCTAAGGGCAATAACTCCTAAAAGGAAAGGTCCTACAACGTTGACCCTAATACATATTTTGTAGATCTTGATGTGCTTAACAATATGCAATTTAAATTTCTCAAATATATTGTATAGTTTTCAAGATATTGAGCTAAACAGGTGCAAAATTTGCAAAAAAATCCACAAAAAGGGCAATAACTCCTACATGGGTTGTTGGATTTTCTTGAAAAATTCAGGGCAGGTAGATCTTGAGGTGCTGAACAATTTTGATATCTGTAACCGTTTTCGAGTTATTTGCAAAAAACTGCATTATACCCTATGTTCCATTTTTAGCCACGGCGGCCATGTTTTACAACAAATCAAAAATCCCCACGCTAGTTTTATATTACCTATGCTAATAAACAACTGTGCCAAATTTAAAAGCCACTGGACTTATGGTGTTAGAGGAGTTAACGTTTGAAAAATGTTAACGATGACGGAAGACGACGGACGCCAAGTGATGGCAATAGCTCACCTTCGGTCCAGGTGAGCTAAAAATTCTTTCTTCGTTATCAGCCACTGGTAGAAAAATTCAATATCATGTTAGACGAATTGGTTATAGTTCTTGCTTTGATTAGTGTTTGGCTGGTTGATGTACTGAGATGACCAACTCGGCATCCCTGATATGTCATCACAAACCTGTTGTAGAGAGCCGGTGGTGTAGTGGTTAACGTGTCGGGCTAATAACACCAAGGTTCGTGGTTCGATGCTCGTCCGGGGTGAAAATTTCATGAACCAATTTTCCGACTCTCTCTTGACACCATTTGCGAGGATGGTCTCAAGGAACGATGCTAGTCCTTCGGAAGGGACAAAAAAAAGTTTGTCTCCGTTGCTGCTGAGAACGAATTCATAATGCAAAATTATACATAAATCTCTTAATATTTGTGCTTTTATTTGTAATATTTGATTTCTATGCAAGTACAAATGTACTTATTATTTCGAAAACAGAGTGGGCATGTTTGCTTTTCTTATTGCGAACAATAGCGTTAATTAAGCTGTGAAAACATTGCCTTTAAAGGATTTTTTTTTTTCAGATCAAACAAGATAAATATCATGCTATGATGACAATGCAAATACACTGTTAACATTTGTACAATGGGCATGTTTGTGACAGAGCAAATGTATACGTGACTGTGAACAATTTTTCAGACACATTTCCGTCTGCGTTTGATGTGGTTTTTTCTACTGGAAAAAAAATTCCAAAGTCCTGAAACGTTGTTAAAAACCAAGAATCTCATATCCATTTTAAGTTAGGGTGTAATAAAATCCTTTCCTTAAACACTTCTTTGGGGAAACGGTTTTCCAGAAAATAAGAGATGACCAACCAACGAAAATGAACCCTTTTAAACTGGATTTCAAAAATGCACTGATGATATGAGAAATATAAGGGTAGGTGGGGAAACAAAGGAACAGTTAAATTTGAAACCACTGGAAAAGGGGAGAGATGCGTAGGGGCGAAAAATTTTGAACATATGGCACAACACACATCAGTCAACTAATCATCTTAGGTCGAAATGAGGGGGGCTCTAGTGCTCCGGAAGGGTAAACCGTTTGAATCTGCTTAGAACCGATTAGGAATGAGACTCGGGACCCTTGTAGCCGTTGATTTGCCATTTTGTGTCTTAATTAAGAACATCAGAATAACTGAACCTTTTAATCTATAAAATGAAAAATGAATAATAATGTCATGCAAAAAGTCTGTAAAATGCATACTAGTAATTGAAATCATGTTTTGTCCACTCCCAGGGAGTAACGCTACAAATGAATAAAAAAATATCATACAATGTATTCAAACTTACAAATTTTTAACAAAGGGTTGTTTCTCTTCGATTGTCTTCACTCAAGTTTACAAAAGACACCACGTTCTCGTATAGACAAATACGGGTTTTTGTCAATCCTTTGTGAGTTTTTTATTGAGTTGTTTTGCCTTTTTTCCAAACTCGACACGCTAAATTGATAACTGGCAACGGGTATGTTGCAATAGGCAGGTGTTTATCCTTCCGGAGCACCCGAGTTCAATCCCGTCACGACTTTAGTTCGCGTTGCTGTTTGTAAATTGGTTGATGTTGTGTTGTCAGATTCTTCGTATTGTTTTCGTTTGAGCCGACTGGTTTGGTCCTTGTATTTGTCTTTTACTTTTGACACTGAAATCATGAAATGGCCTATTAGTACTTCTACCTTTTTCCTGACCTAGCTAAAAGACTTATAGTAGTTGCTTCCAAAAACTAACTTAACAAACAATTATGACCAATTATGTTAAATTCTTTTCTTCAATGGCAATTCAATGTGTTTTTTATATGCCCGCATATATATAGAAAATGTAAATTATCAGGCTAAATTATGATGAATGTGGTGCAAACACGGACCTATTATGTAAAAAATAAAGATGCAATGCTGATAATCAATGTTATATGCATAATCACACATCAATCACCCATTTGATTTTACTTAGAATTTTTTTTTCAAGTACAAATGTACTGAGTATTTCGAATTAATCCTTAGTCTATGAACAGAGTGGGCATGTTTGCTCTTTGAGAATTATTTTTAGATCGAATATAATAAACATCATGCTATGATAATAATGAAATGTACAATGGGCAAAACAAAAACTGAGTAGGTGACTGAACACAATGTCCACTGTTGCTTTGCGTGTTTTATAAGATTAGATAAGATTTCCACATCCTACACACAAAGAGTTTGCGTTTGACCTGGTTTATTTTTCTTATGATAGTACTTAATAAGAGTCTGTGCAGAATCCTTAAACGTTGTCATAAACCTAGAAACTCATATCCATTTAAAGTTATGGTGTAACTAAAAACCTTTCTTTAGCATGTTTAGATTTCTTTTGATCCAATATTTTCTCCAGACAATTCAAGATGACCAAATTACGTGAATATGTCATTTAAGTTGGAGTTCTACAGCTATTTGAAGGCAACCTAAGACCACGACTCTTTCAACTTCCAATTATAAAAATCTGAACATGCAGGAAATCTTAAAAATCTTAAAAAAGGTCTTAATTTGGGTTATAAACTTATTATCAATTTTGATAATGATAAGTTCCAATGGCCACTTTTCAAATACTTTGAGCTCAAATATTTCACAATTTTCACTTCTGTCTAATTTACTATAACTTTAGGCCTTAAGGGAGCAACCATTTGATTTTAATGGGGGGGGGGCTATGGAGATTTTCTTCGTCATGCCTTTTTATTTTCAAAAAAGCAGAGCCTGGATTTTTTTTTCGCGCTTGCGCGCGCAATTTTTTTTATTTTTTAAAGCTACTATAAATTTTTCAACCAAAGATACCATCCTGCCGTTTTTTTTGTCATTCAAAGCACTGTCCTGCTTTTTTATTTTTGGATTTTTGATGATTGGTATTAAATTTTACATCAAAAATGCGTATGCCTTTGTGTTGAAAAAAAAGAAGGTTCAAATCAAGAATAAAAAGTGATTCAATATTGAAGAATGAATTGAAAAGTACAGAAATACCGCATTTTAGACGGACAAATATTAAAAGTAAGGTCAATTAATCTGAATAAATGTACTCAAAAGAATCCTTTTTTTTTGTCTCTAAGGATTTGTAATCAAACGTTTCTTGATTTTTGGTCATTTTCGCCAATGTGCTTAAATGACCTCCTGGGTACTTTTGTGTATAGCATTTTCAGTTTACTTTTAATGTTACCTTACACAGGCAAAATGTTGACTGTGTTTAATGTGCGTCTGGCGTACGTTAAACGCATGTCATCTGACGCATATTTTAATTGGCGTTTCTAACTGCGTACGTCTGACGCACGTTAAAAATTTATCTTGGCAATATTTTTATTTCATAATAAAACACACTAAATAAATAACTTACTAACTTCATACATTTTAGGAAACTATATGTCTGACATATGGTAAATGTACGTTTACCGCACGTTTAAAAAAACGGACATCTGACATATGTTTTTACAATAATTTGACATACGTTTACCGTACAGCGGTTAGAAACATATGTTTAACGTACGTTTAAGCACTACATCAGAGTGAGACGCACGTTTTTATTAACATACGTCAGACGTATGTCTAAATTTTGCCTGTGTAAAGATAACACAATATTGTGTGCTGGTAGGTATATCTGTGACAATATTTTTATTTAAGAAAACACCCAGCAAGAATGCGAAAGGGAGTAAGGACGGTCAAAATTAACATAAGTAAGTTTCCCTAGCAACAATATTGCAACGAACACAAGACGAATGATATAGACATGAAATCATCATGAAAAATATGAGGGTGGTTGGGAAACCTTTGAGGACCACTGGAAAAGGGGAGAAGAGGGGTAGGTTGGATATTCTAGCCCATGTGGTGCAATACTTGGCCGTCTACATTCGTACTAAGGGGTCTATTAAGTGCAATTTTCGGGTAGATTTTTTTTGCAAAATTGGTCTGACACATCTCCCACCTCCCACCCCTTAACTATGATTAACGGCCAGTATACCACGCTAGACACTACACAACAAAACACACATTAGTCAACTAAGCTGTATCAACAAGTCGAAATCAGGGGGTTCGGGTGCTCCGGCAGGGTGAACAGTTTAAATTTGCTTAGATTGGCATTGAGACCGTTCGGGTCGTTTATTAGCCATTTATTATCTTAATTTAATCACATCGAAAAATCATTTAATAGAGAAAAAATATAATAAGAAGGGTAAAATCAGCTAGATTAAAAGTGCTTTAAAGTCAGTGATGTTGATGCGTTGAGCCCACTCCACTTGACATATACTGAGCTACAATGAAAACGCAACACTAGTATTTACATAAATATGTTTTTGTATAGAAACAACATCACTTAAACAAATGGTATTTTCAAAACTTCTGAACAATAGCAACAATTCGACGCAAGCGTTTAAATTTAATGTTGATTCTTTTCTGTGCAACGGTTCACACAGTTTTCACAGTCAAATCTGAATTTCCCACAGTCAAAGGCGAATATGACCACCATTTTCTGCCACGCATGCGCGACAAATTCGTGGCATTGATCAGATAAAACGACGAATTGGTTCTTGTGGAATATTGTTCCATTCTTCTTGTAAGACAATTTCAAGCCGTCGAAGCGTAACCGACGGTTGTTGGCGTCTCCTTACAGCTCGTCGAAGTTGTCTTTTTGGACGTGATTCTGCTGTTTACTGAGCCCGTCTGATAATGTCGTTTTGGGACAGGCGAGTAATTGTCTATTGTGCAGAATTCATTCGACGAGCAATTTCACGCCAAGATATCCCTCCTTGGATAATTGCCAAAACCTCATGTCGCTGGTTGTCTGAAAGCCTTGGCATTATCAAATTTGTTTCGAAACGAACTTGAAAACTTAGGATGGAATTTTTGTAGCCGTAAGATAAGGTTAACAAACGGACTTTTATTGAAGCAATTCATGCATGTCTGCATGTCGAAACAAGACTTTCGTGCGTTTGTGCGGGGGACCTGTAGGAAGAAAAGTTTAAAAAATCACTGAACCATGAATGTATCGATTGGTTACATATTGGTTGAAAAACACATCTATCCTTTCCAATTTATGAAACTTTAACATAAATAAAAAATATTCCGAAAAATTAAGTGTTGCGTTTTTAATGTCACTCAGTATATATTAACGATATTAGATCATTTTAATTGGTTCACAATATGTGGAGAAGAAGCAGGTAATCCCATACATGTGACGAATCCGTGATGACAAAGCTGGAGATTTTGAATTTTTTGGCTGGAGATTGGACCAAAAAGCGGGAGATTTTCAACGCTCATTTAAATCCATTGACGGCACTAGCGTGTGCCAAATAAACATGGCTTCACGGATTAATCTCAAAGTGTATATACAATCATAAGGTCAATCATAGCAATAAACCTTTAATTAACATCTTTACCTGTTAAATTAACGTCTACCAAATTGAAAAACCCATAAAACACCGGAAATGTTTTATGATTGAACAATAAAAATGTCTATAAAACTAAAATTTTGGCATGTCTTCAAAAAGCGGGAGCTTACACAAAAAGTCGGGAGAACGGGAGATGGATAAAGAAGTCGGGAGATTTTGTCTCCCGGCGGGAGAATCACATGTATGTAATCCGGATTTAACTATGAACCTATGGATGTGTAATTGGTCTATAAAATGAAAATTATGGTGCCTTTCCTGACGGATGTCGGGGTATTATTGTAAATTAGATTAGGTAACTTAACTAGTTCTTGTACAACCTCAATTTACTTTTTGTAAATTATTTGAAAAAGTTAATGTTTGGAACTCAAAGTCATGCATGATTTTTAAAGATTTTTTTTTTCAAATTGAATATAAATGTCCAAATTTTCTGTCACCGAGGATGCGAACATTTGATAGTTTTTCACCCTACCTTTTTATTGTAGGAGCCGGGATTTTTTGCGCGCTTTATAATTTGTTTTCATTTACCATATTTTTTTTTAGCCCAAACCTGCTTCTTGCCTTTGCAGATGGGAGTATGTCATGGAGCTGTTAAATTGCCATCCACCAGAACGTATGAGCACATGAGTTCATCATCATCATCATCATCATCAATCAGACTCGTAACGACTGTTTCCAGTTTGGTTATGTTTTGAGTTGTCTGATTCTTTATGTTGTTAATGTTTTTGTCGACTGGTTTTGTTTTTGCCTTTTCGGACATTTGACTCTTGAATTGCCTTTTTTTGAGGGCCTATTGGTTCTCCTACCTTTTTCTTGGTCTGACAAAACAAAAAAAGACTTCTCTTTTTTCTTCACCTGACAAAACTGACTCCTCTTTTTTCTTGACCTGACAAAACAGACTCCTCTTTTTTCATGACCTGACAAAACAGACTACTCTTTTTTCTTGACCTGACAAAACAGACTTCTCTTTTTTTTGACCTGACAAAACAAAAACAGACTTCTCTTTTTTCTTGACCTGACAAAACAAAAACAGACTTCTCTTTTTTTTTGGCCTAACAAAACAGACTCCTCTTTTTTCTCGACCTGACAAAACAGACTCCTCTTTTTTCTTGACCTGACAAAACAGACTCCTCTTTTTTCTTGACCTGACAAAACAGACTCCTCTTTTTTCTTGACCTGACAAAACAGACTCCTCTTTTTTCTTGGCCTGACAAACAGACTCCTCTTTTTCTCGGCCTGACAAAACAGACTCCTCTTTTTACTTGATCTGACAAAACAGACTCCTCTTTTTTCTTGGCCTGACAAAACAGACTCCTCTTTTTTCTTGACCTGACAAAACAGACTCCTCTTTTTTCTTGACCTGACAAAACAGACTCCTCTTTTTTCTTGACCTGACAAAACAGACTCCTCTTTTTTCTTGACCTGACAAAACAGACTTCTTTTTTTTCTTGACCTGACAAAACAGACTCCTCTTTTTTCTCGACCTGACAAAACAGACTCCTCTTTTTTCTTGACCTAACAAAACAGACTCCTCTTTTTTTCTTGGTCTAACATAACAGACCACTCTTTTTTTCTCGGCCTGACAAAACAGACTCCTCTTTTTACTTGATCTGACAAAACAGACTCCTCTTTTTTCTTGGCCTGACAAAACAGACTCCTCTTTTTTCTTGACCTGACAAAACAGACTCCTCTTTTTTCTTGACCTGACAAAACAGACTCCTCTTTTTTCTTGACCTGACAAAACAGACTCCTCTTTTTTCTTGACCTGACAAAACATACTCCTTTTTTTTCTTGACCTGACAAAACAGACTCCTCTTTTTTCTCGACCTGACAAAACAGACTCCTCTTTTTTCTTGACCTAACAAAACAGACTCCTCTTTTTTTCTTGGTCTAACATAACAGACAACTCTTTTTTCTTGGCCTGACAAAACAGACTCCTCTTTTTTCTCAACCTGACAAAACAGACTCCTCTTTTTTCTTGACCTGACAAAACAGACTCCTCTTTTTTCTTGACCTAACAAAACAGACTCCTCTTTTTTCTTGGCCTAAAAAAACAGACTCCTCTTTTTTCTTGGCCTGACAAAACAGACTCCTCTTTTTTCTTGACTTGACAAAACAGACTCCTCTTTTTTCTTGACCTGACAAAACAGACTCCTCTTTTTTCTTGACCTGACAAAACAGACTCCTCTTTTTTCTTGGCCTGACAAAACAGACTCCTCTTTTTCTCGGCCTGACAAAACAGACTCCTCTTTTTACTTGATCTGACAAAACAGACTCCTCTTTTTACTTGGTCTGACAAAACAGACTCCTCTTTTTTCTTGGCCTGACAAAACAGACTCCTCTTTTTTCTTGACCTGACAAAACAGACTCCTCTTTTTTCTTGACCTGACAAAACAGACTCCTCTTTTTTCTTGGCCTTCTTGACCTAACAAAAACAGACTCCTCTTTTTTCTTGGCCTTCTTGACCTAACAAAACAGACTCCTCTTTTTTTCTTGGTCTAACAAAACAGACTCCTCTTTTTTTCTTGGCCTGACAAAACAGACTCCTCTTTTTTCTTGACCTGACAAAACAAACTCCTCTTTTTTCTTGACCTGACAAAACAGACTCCTCTTTTTTCATGGCCTGACAAAACAGACTCCTCTTTTTTCTTGACCTAACAAAACAGACTCCTCTTTTTTCTTGGCCTAAAAAAACAGACTCCTCTTTTTTCTTGGCCTGACAAAACAGACTCCTCTTTTTTCTTGACCTGACAAAACAGACTCCTCTTTTTTCTTGACCTGACAAAGCAGACTCCTCTTTTTTCTTGACCTGACAAAACAGACTCCTCTTTTTTCTTGGCCTGACAAAACAGACTCCTCTTTTTCTCGGCCTGACAAAACAGACTCCTCTTTTTACTTGATCTGACAAAACAGACTCCTCTTTTTACTTGGTCTGACAAAACAGACTCCTCTTTTTTCTTGGCCTGACAAAACAGACTCCTCTTTTTTCTTGACCTGACAAAACAGACTCCTCTTTTTTCTTGGCCTTCTTGACCTAACAAAAACAGACTCCTCTTTTTTCTTGGCCTTCTTGACCTAACAAAACAGACTCCTCTTTTTTTCTTGGTCTAACAAAACAGACTCCTCTTTTTTTCTTGGCCTGACAAAACAGACTCCTCTTTTTTCTTGACCTGACAAAACAAACTCCTCTTTTTTCTTGACCTGACAAAACAGACTCCTCTTTTTTTCTTGGCCTGACAAAACAGACTCCTCTTTTTTATTGACCTGACAAAACAAACTCCTCTTTTTTCTTGACCTGACAAAACAGACTCCTCTTTTTTCATGGCCTGACAAAACAGACTCCTCTTTTTTCTTGACCTAACAAAACAGACTCCTCTTTTTTCTTGGCCTAAAAAAACAGACTCCTCTTTTTTCTTGGCCTGACAAAACAGACTCCTCTTTTTCTCGGCCTGACAAAACAGACTCCTCTTTTTACTTGATCTGACAAAACAGACTCCTCTTTTTACTTGGTCTGACAAAACAGACTCCTCTTTTTTCTTGACCTGACAAAACAGACTCCTCTTTTTTCTTGACCTGACAAAACAGACTCCTCTTTTTTCTTGGCCTTCTTGACCTAACAAAACAGACTCCTCTTTTTTCTTGGCTTTCTTGACCTAACAAAACAGACTTCTCTTTTTTTCATGGCCTGTCAAAACAGACTCCTCTTTTTTCTTGACCTAACAAAACAGACTCCTCTTTTTTCTTGGCCTAAAAAATCAGACTCCTCTTTTTTCTTGGCCTGACAAAACAGACTCCTCTTTTTTCTTGGCCTGACAAAACAGACTCCTCTTTTTTCTTGACCTGACAAAACAGACTCCTCTTTTTTCTTGACCTGACAAAACAGACTCCTCTTTTTTCTTGACCTGACAAACCAGACTCCTCTTTTTTCTTGGCCTGACAAAACAGACTCGGCCTGACAAAACAGACTCCTCTTTTTTCTTGACCTGACAAAACAGACTCCTCTTTTTTCTTGACCTGACAAACCAGGCTCCTCTTTTTTCATGACCTGACAAAACAAAAACCAATCTAATTAAAACTAGATCTAGTATTTTTCTCCACTACGTTTCCGCAATCATTACGGGAACGTAGTGGAGAAAAATTCAAGATATAGTTTTAATTAGATTGCTAAATTGAGGGAACGTAGTGGAGAAAAAATTAAGATCTAGTTTTAATTAGATTGAACAAAAACAGACTTCTCTCTTTTCTTGACCTGACAAAACAAAAACAGACTTCTCTTTTTTTTTGGCCTGACAAAACAGACTCCTCTTTTTTCTTGACCTGACAAAACAGACACCTCTTTCGGTACATCTAAATTTTGCTTGTGTTGGAACTTTTCGAGGTGAGTCTACTCTTGCTAATAACATTAAAAAGGCAAAGTGTGGTATGAAACTTCTGTTATTATAGACTGTGGCTGTGGCATTTACAAAGTTAAGGGGGATCAAACAATACCAATTTCCGGCTTTGAAATAGACAGGTGATTTTCCGTCGCTTTTGTCTTCGGTTATACCAGGAACATATTATTTTTTTTACAGAAAGAAGTTGAATGAACCACTGTGAACCTATCTTTAAATAAAATCTAACAGACAGACGCAGGTTAACCAAGACATGTTAAGCAATGCTTTATTACTTTGTACCTCAAGGATAATATCAAATTGTTTTTCGCTTCTGTCTATCTAAGTTGTCATCTTTCTTACAAGTTAGGCTCACAAATTGTTGCAATATTAAACCAAAGACATTTCGGTTTGTAAAAAGTGCAAAAACCTATACTTATCTGTCAAAAAAGTAGGAAGGAAAGTATTTTGTTTAGATGAAAAATAAATTGTCTGCTGTGCCGCTGTCTGGAAACTTTAACTGTGTCGTCTAATGAAAAAGGAGGTTAAGGAGACTGGCGGCTCCGTTTGCGTGGCTAGAATACCTGACTTCCGGTATATATATTACTAAATCAGTATGCAATGGATCTTTCTGAAATTTTCAGACATAATAATTGTTGATACATTGAGGATTTACACAGATCTCTCTTTTTGAGATGATTTGCTTTAAGAAATAAGTTTCGTTGGTATAATGAACTTGTCCTTAAACATGTACTAGTAAGAATTAAATTTCGGTTGTATATTGAACTTGTTCATTTTTCTCCATAAACATGTACATGCACTAGTTAGTACAGTGTTTTGAGATACTCTGAGACATTACTTGAGATATTTCTTAGTTACCTAACGACCATCTACTGCCATTTTTGGCCGGATTTCACGAAATTAAAAATCCGGATTATTGAATGGCGAATGTCGGAAGGGCGAGAAAGAAATTTTCGCAACAGTTTTCTTAGCAACTTCCTACCACAGCTAGTTGGTATTTGGTATACAGATTCAAGGTGGGGTACCATAACGTGGGATTCGATTTCAGGTCTGACGCTTGACTAGTAGTACTTCCTGTTTAGCGAAATCCAGTCAATTTGGACTTTGATAGATTTTTTGATTATATGATAAAAAAAACTCTTATGTTCCAATATTACGCTTGTTTCATGTGAGGTGCGAGTATTCAGCTTTGGTCTATTGTTTCCTCGTTTGCTTGTACTACTAATTATAGTCAAATCATTTTGCAAACATCTCAGACACAAAATTTTGCCTTCGCTTCCGAACTTCCGTTTAATCGGCTGTGACTGTTATCTAGTATTCTTCTGTTTTTACTATCAATAATCGAATTGTAATGACGCCAATGTGGCTCGGGCCAAAGAAAAGGATATGTGAGTTTTTCCTGTTTCTCTTTCTACCCTGTTTTCATATCTACCCTTACAGATAAATTGGCTTTCTTGTTCGAGTACCGCTAATTGAAATCCAACGGTCCATTTAAAAAACTCAAAAGTTTATAAAAATGTTAAATAAATGCCTACCTACCTTATTTTATTTCAGTTTAGGGATGAAATAGAAACCACGCAAACATTATTTGACTTGGCCTGATGCAAAACAAAAGAATCAATGGAATATGAATGCAATCATTACGAAATACACACACCTTAATTTATATCTTTATGTTCGTATTTTCCTTAACAATAAGATGAATATCTAAAATTCATCTTTTAAAATAATAAGTTATATAAAGTCGATCACTGCTCATCTTAACTTGTAAATAAAAACGTTATTGAATTCATTAGTAATCAAAAGTTGGTTATTATATGGATCATAGTCTATTGCAGTAGGGGTGTCTAGGCCATCTTCGTCGGACAATAATTGTCGGTGACTTGTTCCATCTGCTGAGATAACGACCAGGTTATAGTTCCAGGAGCTCCCTAGAACGTACACATTTCCGTGATCGTCCACACAGATTCCTCGAGGGTAACTTAAAACCCTGTTTTTAAATTCCCACTTTAAAGCACCATCCATACCACAACAGGATACTGTGAATTCATCATTGTTAGTGTAATAAAGACTATTACGATATGAAGTTATGTATGAGAACGCAGACATGTTAGAAATTTCCTTAATCGTCGTGACCTCTTCGCTGTCTATGTTCATTTTACATATCCCCCAACCCTCAGAACAATAGATGAGTTCTCCCCCTTTGTACACGATCCCATAATTCCATGGGAGCAAGTCAATAGACCGTACAATCTCTTTAGTTTCTATATCAATAAAGTTAATAGCCTTTTTCCCGTACACCCCCGTCGTCGCTACCAGAGTGTTGGTTGATGGTATGTGTATCACATCTACAACCGCGTACGGTCGGGTATCAATCTGACAGTCAACTACCCCGTCTCCGTGTAACAATATGATACATCTATTGCATGTCACAGCATATCTACCATCAGGAAGAAAACAACAGCCCCATAGATAATTTCGCTCCAAGTTGACTGACTGGACTAAATCAAGGTGAATGTCCTCGATTGGCCTGACACTAGGTCTGACATGTATCTGGGCTTGTTTATCTTTTGTCTTTTGAAGAACAGTACTGTTCGAGCGAAATTTTATTGAAACTCGACCTAAGGGTGGGATGTTTTTATCTATAAACTCGAAAAAATCATCAAATTCTACCGTCAGATGAGATTTGTTAAGATCACCTGTGGAACAAAACTGTTCTATTGTTTTGTATTCTGCCGTTGTCATACTTTCGACTTTTTTCATTGCTAAAAATGTCTGTAGTTCTGAAGAATGTTCCTTGATACGTAACAACTCGATTTTCATGTTCTTTGTTTCTTTTTCTAATTGTTCTAACATTGAAATCACGGATTGAATTTTGGCATTCTCAGTCTCTTCCACGGAACTGAGTTCATTTAGCAGTTCTATTTCAAGATTGTCAAGCTGTCGGACGACTCTTTGTTTCGCTTCTCTGATTTCTGACTTGATTCGTTCTCTTTCATTTTTAAGAGACAATAAATTCTGCCTTCGATTCCTGATAAGGGATGAAATATTTTCGTGGACTTGAGTTAAGTTTTCCTCACATTCCAGTAAGACGTTTGATGATTTTATGCCCCTTACAACGTCATCTAATGGATTTAACGATTTACATTTTTCGTGTGAATCATTAATACATTTCGAGCAACACAAACATTCGTGTAAACCACAAAAGCTCGAAAAACATTCGTCGTGCTGTTCGCAGGTTTGAGAAATTTTTAATAGTTCGTTCGGAAAGATATCCATAAATGAAATCGGTTGGTGTAGTTTTAGCAGCTTTGGAAACGATTTGTCGCTTTCTTTAAACGGAACACAGTCAGTTGGAGATCTAATTACAATCTGTAAAAGAATCAAATATGAATTTGGGTGTAACTTCCGTTGAAAGGGTTCTTTAATATCGGAGTTTTGGTTCATTTTCTGAGACAAGGCCGCAGTTTAGTTCCGACTTTTTATAGTTAACATAAATGTATCCCTGTTTGCACGAGGCATCATTTTATTCTTATTCTAAGACCTTCGTCTTTCAAGAAAAATGGAAGAAAAAAAAGAGAGCAATGAAAGAAATGAATACACTCACTGTGTTCCAAGACCAAATCTATTAGATACCCTAAATCTCAACACTTACCCTTAATTCCAACATTAAAATTCACCCTTAAACTTTTTGGCGCGCCATAAAACCTGGTATAACCCCCGGCCATATTTTTTAAAATGCCTGTACAAGGCCGTAAATTGCCTCCGATGAAAGAGAAGGCAATTGCAGAAGGCACCCCAGAAGCTATTGGTTTTTCATGAAAAACAAATCAAGCTTTCTTGCAAATTCTGATACCATTTTTAGGCAAGCGCCAGCGAAGCCTTATGGAGTCTATAGAGTAGTGATGATTTTCAAGTTTTTTTTTTCTGTCTAGACGGAGTGATTTTCCTGCATCCAGACTGGAATAAAATGCTTTATTTTCTATATTACTTTTCAATATTTGTTAACATGATATACACTTAGAACTATAAATCTCAATTTTTATTGGCATTTTATATGACCAGCACAAGTTTTATTTATTCCTTTGCATCTTTCATGACGAACTTTTTAGTTAAAGGCGATAGAATATACATTATGTATTCATCTATTACTTGATTGGTTCGTATAAATATTTCTCTCATTTGATTGGTCAATGCATGGATTCAGATTCATAAAATCAGTATCAAATACACATCATTGGGACGAGTGCATTTTAATTGAAGGGGCGTTTCAATCGATATCGTTTTTACACGATACCTGTCTTGTGTGTGCAGATTGTGCTCATTAACTTTAAATTTGAGGGCATCTGCATGACGATCCTTTCTTCGCTCACCAAAATTAATAATTCGCAAACATTTTGAACAATATACTTTAACAGAGAATAAATCTATTATAGTTCTTATATATTTCGCTTGCCTTTAAACGCTTTAGCGCTTTGATTATTATTTATTGAAGGTTTGTTATAATAAAAAGATTAACAAGAAGGTGCTTAATGCTTCATATTCATATACTTTTCCTAAGTTAAAATTGCAAAAAAAAATCTTTAACATCGAACTTTTATGACTGAAACTTATGCTTAAACATACAAGCAAGTTAGAAACTATAAAGAAAGATGTTCACTGCAAAGTTTTTTTTAACAAGACCCAACATCAGGTGGTACTAAGGCCATTGATATTTCTTACGACTAAGTCTTGAACCCTGAAAACTAAGGGAGCAAAAACACGAAAAAAAAAAAAGGATAGTGATTCTTTTTGTATGCTGCACCCATAGAGATATGATATCCATAGAGTTATGATATATCAAAACTCCGTGGTGCACCCTATGGTGAATGTGTTAAACTTCTTTCTCAGGTGTTCTATTGCCTGTTGATATTTTGACCTCAGTTTTGATTGGACAATTTATATACATGAATATTTATTATCTATCCCGGGTCATTTACGTGAAGTCCGTGCAACTGCAAAGTCTGTTTGTGTGTGTTCTGGTTAAACCGGCTGGTCTGTTATTACTTCCATAATAGGGCGTAGTTCAAATGGTCATTATACCCAATCTTTTTTTTTAAAGTACCAAATTTTCTTTCAACACAATTCGACTAATAATTTAATTAAAAATATACTAGGTAATAAAAAAGTACCCAAATTTTCTTTCAACACAATTCGACTAATAATTTAATTAAAAATATATTAGGTAATAAAACAGTTATTTAATGTGTAGCAAAGCAATAGATCAGAACTATTTCCCCCTTGGTATCCAGATTAGCTAAATGTTCTATTGACCTCAGCCTACGGCTTCGGGCGATAGAACATTAAGCTAATCTGGATACCTCGGGGAAAATATTCTGATCCTTTGCCTGGCTACACATTAAATAACTGTATAATAAATACTATTTATAAAATTTCTCATTTTGAAAAAATTGTATGAATCAATCCATCGACTTGCAAAAATATTTTGTGACATTTTAGAAAAATCACTAGGCTGATCCTTTTTTTGTAAAAGCCAGGTATGTTTGACTGAGATGTTTGAATTAAAGTTAGCATATCAAAAAAAGTCACTTACTGTAACCTATTTAGTGCCTGTTTTTTACCTATATTTGAGGGGGGTCAAGGGGGGGTCCAAGAACACCTTAACAGGGAATTGATTTTCCCCAAAACAGATAACAGAGAATTGATCTTTTTGGACTGACCATTTCAATTTAGCTAACATACTATTTTTAATAACAGATAACATAAAATTATATTATTCAATAACAGGTAACAGTAAACTGAATTTCTTCAATAACAGTTAACACAGAACTGGTCAATAACAGTTAACATTAAATCTGATATCTGCAATAACAGCTAACAGAGAACCAATTTAAGCAAATAACACAGGAACAGCTAACCCCCTTGCCCCCCTCATATTTTCCATTTGTTTTGTCAAACATTAACATGATTGTTCTGTCAAACAAGCTCGACGTTCAAACTAATTAACTTACAGACAAAGATTAATAATTTTATAGGAAACGTAAGTTAAAATAATAATAAGCTTTTGATAAAAAAACAAAAACAAAACAGAACTTAAAAGTTAATGTTTACCTTGATATTTTTAAGTCCAGGTATATTTTTAAACCGCCGCGTAACCAGGAAAAACATTGGCGTTAAGGTATGAGTTGTTTAAAGCGCTAAATTTAAATTTAAATTTTTCTTTCAGGTTAGTTAGTTCCTCTAGCAACGCGATTGGCTATACCCGGAAGAGTAACATAGAAGGGATGGTACAGTGAACATAAAATGATGATGAAGTTGAGGAAAGTGGACACAAAGCCAATCGGGGAGAAGAGTAGAAAAGAAGTGATGGTCAAAGACGTGTATCCAGTTAGACACGCTTCCAGTATACTATTCTACGGGTCCTACTCTTACCGAGACCTGCAGCAGGGTTCGTTAACGTGCAATGAAAGAAACATTTTTCCCAACACGGCACCATTATGGTTTGCGGTCAGGTTTTCCGTGTTATTGCCTGACGACCCCGGCATGCCTTAAAACAGTGCTATTCCATACAACTACTTGGGACAAATATCCCAGTCGTTTAAATTTGCGAGCAAAGTGGCCTGACCCAATTTGGGATTTTTGAGTGCAATTTAGTGGGGTTTTACCGACAAGCTTAACGTTACTGCGGGCCTATTCGCGCCCCGGAACCCGCGCGGGTTCAGTTTTTCAAAAAGGTATCTTTCATAAAAGTATAAATATAAAGCACTGCCATACTTTTAATAAAGTTAAGTGATTAACAGAATTAAAAAGGCACCAATGGGTCATTTTAGTGTCAAAATTCCAAAAGGGCTACGACAAAACCCAGTAAACACGAACAAGAACAGCACGAGGAATAACAAAAGATAAAAAAAAACATATAAACCAATTAGAAATCAACAACTCGAACTCCAGTCGTAACAAGAGTGAACTCCGGTGCTCCGGAAGAGTAAGCAATTCCTGCCTGCTTATAGGAACACCTGTTGCACTGCCAATTTTCAATTCAGTGTGTCAAATCCGATAAAGGAAGGCAAAACAAAGCTCTATGACAAACCAACATCTGCACTCATCTGCGAGATAGAAATCCCATATTTGTCTACGAGAGCATGGTGTTTACCATTAAATTTCTTAATTTTAATTAGTGAAGACAGTAACCGAGAAGCAACATAACCTTGTGTCAGCAATTTTTTGTGTAAAACGTGACCCTTTGCCAAGGAAATCAATGTAGTTCAAGGAAGTTAGTGAATATCATAGTTTAACTCGTCTATGTGTGATTTGTTCTTAACAAAAACATTTTAATGAATTTTGAATCTCATTTTTATTTTTAATCTCAAATTTTAGATGGGCCATTACAAAAAAAAAAAAAAAACGGCGCGAGTAGCGACAATTCACAATTAGTCACATTGAAATCTACTTGCTGTTTACCATTGCATATTTTTTTTCTTATTGTCGTTTTCAATGTCTGTTCATTGAAACATGTTAAATGCTGTCAAAATATTCCGTTCTATTTTTATAGAAATCGGTCGGAATGAACCAGCGTTTACTACCCCTGATGCGCCTTTCATTTTTGTATTCCTCGGAGACTCTCTAGCCAGACAACTGAAAATGCCCAACATAATTAATATGAAAAAAAGAGCATAGAAAAATATATAAACAAAAAATGTCCAGAACCAACATTATAACTCCCCTTCAAGGCCTAAAACCGCAAAGAATAAAAGCGGTAATAAAAAGAATCCCATTATCTGTCAATTGCTAAAACAAATGTTAAATTTAAAAAGCGGAAAATAAAATATCCGCCAATGTTTAACATAAATAATAATATTATAGAAATTTTTGACAATTAATTAAATTTATTTAATACTTAAACTAGAATGGGTCATTACTATTAGCAAAATCGGGTTGATTTATCCAGCACTGAGAAAAGGCATGTTTACTGTGTTTAACTGCAAAAACCTAGCATATTCCAGCACACTCACAATTGAAACTTTTTGATAGTCCTGAGGTATTGGAATTTGAGTATGTATCATGGTTCGAAAAGATGCATATTCAGTTTTGTAAAAAGATAATAAATGTAAGAATGACATCACCGAGTTATGTATGACATTCCCGCTACGCCAAAATCACGTTTTTCGCGAAGCTTAAGGCCGAGTAATTCCGATTGGGTGTATGGGAAACTGGTTTCTTCTCCCGGGTTCTTCTCTCAGTATAGGGCATCCGAATGTCAACAGCCTGAAGAAACAGACATCACAGAAACCATTCACGGGAATACAAGACTCGGGTTATCTCCTACTGGAATAGGTTAATATGCAATGAAAATAAACTGAGCAGAAAAATGTTTAAAAAAAAATGAACTGTTTGTGTATCAATGATATGATATTTGTTTAAGTAACATTTTTGATTCTTAAATTCCTATATGCCCAGTGAAAATATAAAAACTGTAATCAAATTATGATCAATTTATTCAAAATTGGTTTTCTGACTTAGAAAATTCCTGTAGAATTTATTGAAAAATTACAATAATGATTTTCTCGCTATGCTACCAGTAATCTAGAGGTAGTAAATGTATAACTTTTAACTAAATTTAGATTGCCGAACAAAACTAGCAACTGAAACTGGTAGACGGAACAATACCCCCAAAGAAAGGCAATCTATTTATTTGTTTGTAGAGAAGCCAACGGAGATGAGTTCCACATTCTTGACAACTGCAAAAATTGAACATATTTTAGCAATTATAAGCAAATTCATACCCTATTATTATTTCAACAATCCGACAGTACACAAGATTGAAAAATTTTTCCTTTATGTTACTTTTCACTTTTGAAAGAGTATCATGGTTTATAAAACTTGTACCAAAACTTCTAACGAAACCTCTCGTTATACATGATATATTTGTAATTTCTACTATGTAAACTTTTTTGTATTTCTTACTTGCTTGTATTCCTGTTTATCTCGTCATTGGAAACATTTTTAATGTACCTCATGTTATACTTCATGTGTTTTAGCATTGAATAAAAGTCTTGTATCTTGAGCTCTTGTTAATTAAGTATCACATTTGATTCGTTAATCACTAGCTTGTGGGTACTACATCGATTTCCTTGGCAAAGCGTCACGTTTGACACACAAATTGCTGACACAAAGTTATGTTACTTGTCGGTTGCAATCTTCACTAAAGAAATTTAATGGTAAACACCGTGCACTCGTAGACAAATATGGGATTTCTATCTCGCAGATGAGGGCAAATGTTGGTTTGTCATAGAGCTTTGTTTTGTCTTTCTATGCAGAGACAGTTAGGAACAATGGATAGATCTGATTTTGATCAGATTGAAGCCTAACCTCCCCCTATTAAGCAGAAAAATAACGGACAGCAAAAATCAAATTGATAAAATTAAACTAATCAGGGGAGAACCTAAGACATAAGACCTATATTAAAAAAACCTGACAGCTAGCAAATGATACAAGCTTTAAAGTGGAACATACTAAATATTAATCTCGAAGAACCGGTCTCAAAATTTTACTTTTTCCTTAAACAAGTGTGGACACAGGCAGGACATGGACTCTAATAGGACATTGATAGAGATTGAAATATTTATATATATTGGTAGCATATGACTTATGTTGTAATCTAAGAGGCATCAATGGGGCATTTGAGTGCAAATATCAAAAGGCTATGATTAATAATAGCTGTGAAGTGTTATAAAATTTTTAACTCTGAAAAATGAGTGAAAAAAGTCAAAATTGACACATTGTACAGGAAGTAAATGATTGGCAGACCTGAAAATGAATCCCACCATATGGGACCCAGTCACCCATACCTGCATGAAGCTACATACCAAATATCAAAAGCTTACGATTAATTATACCTGAGAAATCTGTTATGAAAATTTTGATGATGGACAGACGGACTAGTCAAAAACATTATATCCTTTGCAATTTGGTTGTTTGGGATATAAATAAAGGTTCTGATGTGCCTAGACTCCCAAGGCCTTTGTGACCATTTTTGGTATAATTGATTAAGAAGTTGTTTTTGAAAAGTCAATTTTATCATTAAGAATAGAGAGCAAAATCTTGCAAAATTATAAATTTATATGCCAAATGAAAATTTTTGGGTCGGTTCGGCCTTGTGAGTTTCGTCCCTTTTTATGAACACGATTAAAAAAAAAACCCAACAAAATCAAAAATAGTGTGATTGGGACTCATCAGTAGGCATCACACATTATTGACATAATAGTATTTGTATTGAATGGGAACAAAAGTGTTAAAATGAAACTTTTATATTAATAACATATTTTCCAAGTCCTTCCAGTTACACAGGTTTTGAGAACAGTTTAGAATATTTTATCTATAAATATTACACATTACTTTAGAGGAAATGAGAAAGTTTGACACATGGTTAAATAATATTTTGTGTAAGTATATGGCCTAACCTATTAAAAGATGCAGATTCATTCTGTATCATTTACTTAAATAGAGTTAGTTAACTTAAGTGGTTATGGTTGGAACATATAGATCACTTGAAACATTTGAAGCATTTATTATTTTAGCATCTAGAGGAAGTTACCACTTTCCCATTAAATCAGTGTGGGCCACAGGGAGGCAGGCATGTTTTGTCAGTTTAAGTTATCAAAAATGTTAACCTGGTATGCATTGCTATGGATGAACATGCATCGCAGGAGACAAATAATTTTTTTTCCTTACTAATAGGTTGTTCAATGGACAGTTTTCATAGATATGTTTGTTGGGTTGTGAAGACTGTTGATTAAATTTCAATTTAGTAAGTTGTTCAATTTTTTAAAAGTTGTGTTAGATAATATTAAGAGAAGGCTAAGCAAATTTTGCAAGAAATTTGAAAAAGTTCTTGGCCAAAACTGAAAATTGATTGAGGGATAGACATAAATTATCCAGTCATTTTTATTGAACAGAAATGTGGTACTCATTTTACTGTGAAGTTGAGCATCTTACTGCATGAATGAAAAGTTGGTTATCACAATAGGTGATAAATATCAGTCTAGATACAAATATGAAGTAAAAAAATGTTGGAGGGATCATTCTCAAATATATAATGTGTGGTAAATATATTTGGAGTTTTTACAATGAAATTAGCACCAAAAAAAAACCAATCAAAAACCAGATTTTTTTTAGTCCTGTAAAATATTTTAATTCGTGTTCAATGGAAAAATGAAACAAACATGTACAAAATAAATCAAAAGGGACGAATTGATTACATATATAACATTGGAAACATGTAACTTTAACCATGACATGTCAAGATAAAGGAGTATTTAGCAACAGTTTGCAGCATTGAAAGTAAATGTTTTCAGAATGATATATTTACATTAAAGTCACATTATCAAAAATTGAGAAGTAAACATGAAATGAAATAAAATAAAAGGTGTGATTCCAGTCACCAGACTGATCCTAGTTTATACCATTGACCCTAACTTTTTTTTTTTTTAATCTAGTAAAATAAAGAAAAATAAATATGTATTTTTGACAAATTCTATTGTTTTGGCAATCTTAATGCGAATAAATTTGTCCATTCCTCCAAACTGAACAGGAATTCATCTAGTTATTTTTGAGCATCATGATAAATCCTGGTAATGAATGTGTTACAATTGAATTTGATCTCTCTGATAAGTTAAAACTCACATTTATAGAGGAGATTATCTTGTTGTATGAAGGAAATATTTTCTTAGTAAAAAAGAATTTCATATTGGCCAAAAAAAAATGTGGAAAATAATTGTCGAAGAGTTGTTCAAAACATAAATTCATAAATTAGTTGGAAAAATCATAGATTTAAGCAACATCTCTCAGAGATAATTTTTTCCTTCATGTTAAAATCATTTACCTATGATTAGTTCTTTTCCAACGGTGGTGCAAGCTTCCAATATTACAAAATTCAATAGGAGATTTAAGCATTGGTACTGCGAAGTAATTTTATTAGTTCTTGTTCTGTTTGGGGGTATAGAACAATTTATTCGTTTTACCATGTATTAACGAAATTCTACAGAATGTTTTTTATATTTTGTTTTTCATTTAAGATTCATGAAATTATAAATACCCAAAGTGTTGAAACATAAAGAGGTAATAAGATATAGGAATTTTTCAGACTTTTTAATCAAGAAGTGGTGGAAACCACATCAGTTATTTTATCTGGCATAAAATGTGTGCAACTGAATTCTATTTCAGTTGAAATGTGAGAGTTATTTATATACAAAAAAGAGGAAAAGATATAAAAATTTGTATCACATTAACTGTGTTATGGAATGTAATGAACATGATGAATATAAATGAAGATGGAATTTATGTACATACATGTATATGGAATGATGGGTTCAGTATGATAAATGGATATTAAATTGAAGGTTCTAAAAATAAATACTAAAGTAAGTGAAACTAAAATGTATATTTGTTTCACAACAAAATGATGTTAAGTGACATAGTAAAAATCTACGATTATCACAAAATATACAGGATCATATAAAAACAACAAAGTATATCAACTGCCACCAAAAGGTGGATGGCAGTCTAATCACACAAAACAATGAGTAAAACAAAGTATTTTATCTGGTACAAAAAGGTGGACGGTAGATTGTTTGGCAAGTCTTATCACACAGAACAATGAATAGATCATATAAAGACATAAAAAAGTTTTTCATCTGCCACCAAAAGGTGGACTGCAGATGATTTGGCAAGTCTTATCACACATACTGTAACATAAAGAACAGCTGAATTATAAAACAAAAAAGTATTTCATCTGCCACCAAAAGGTGGACTGCAGATGATTTGGCAAGTCTTATCACACATACTGTAACATAAAGAACAGCTGAATTATAAAACAAAAAAGTATTTCATCTGCCACCAAAAGGTGGACTGCAGATGATTTGGCAAGTCTTATCACACATACTGTAACATAAAGAACAGCTGAATTATAAAACAAAAAAGTATTTCATCTGCTCACCAAAAGGTGGACTGCAGATGATTTTGCAAGTCTAATATCTTACAGAACACAATGAACAGTTGCATTAAAAAAGAAACAAAAAAGTATTTCATCTGCTACCAAAAGGTGGACTGCAGATGATTTGGCAAGTTTTATATATACAACATAATACACAGTTAAATATGAAAAAAAGACAAAGTATTTCATCTGCCACCAAAAGGTGGACTGCAGATGATTTGGCAAGTCTAATATCTTACAGAACACAATGAACAGTTGCATTAAAAAAGAAACAAAAAAGTTTTTCATCTGCCTCCAAAAGGTGGACTGCAGATGATTTGGCAAGTCTTATATCTTACAGAACTCAATGAACAGCTGCATTAAAAAAAAAGTATTTCATCTGCCACTTAAATGTGGATTGCACATGATTTGGTAAGAGTTTTCATGCAAAACAAAATGTACATGTGCTTGTAAGAACTACAAAAATTAAATCTGCAACCAAAATGTTTGCTACTAAAATGTAAACTGCAGATGAGTTGGCAAGTCTTATCTTATAGAACATAATGAACAGCTGCCAGTGTTTTTGTTTGCTTGATTTTACCTTCGAATACAGGCTGTTTCCCCTAGTAAATTTCTTTCAGAATCATGCAAAATTCCCAAAATAATTAATTTTCCCCAATCAATTTTCCCCCCTTTTTTGGGTTCCCAAATACCTATTTTTTGTTATTTTTCTTCCCAAAGAAAGAGGGCAAAAAAAACACTGCAAGTTGCATTAAAAAACATCTGCTACCAAAAGGTGGACTGCAGGCACTAATAAGAAAGGATCAATTGTCTAATTATCTTTGTTATCATTGATAAAATTAGAGAAAACATGAATGTTTAATGAAAACTGCTGCACAAACACAATGTATACTAATGAAAAAAAGGAATATATGCATGTGTTAATGTGTTTCCTTCTTATATTACGATGCAAAACAATTGTTTCAGTTTTGATCACAAAAAGAGAAGTCAAACAATCATAGAGGATGTTTTATGTTTATTGAAATAATATGGATGAAATGAAATTTTTGTTTGTTTGTTTGCTAAACACACTTGGGCTTTACAATGTACACATTTTGATTGTTTGGGTTAGAATTGAGCAATAGGACAAATATTTTGATTTTAACATAGGCCATTTGTTTGGATGCATAAACATGGTGCAGCTATTTTAAGTAATGCATATTGATATTCATGGAATGACTTTTTTTCATTAGTATACATATGTGTTTATGTAATCATAAATAAATTATTTATCATCGTGCAGATGTTTGCGCAGATTTTCTGCTTTACATGTCAAATGCTTTTTTCTTTTTTATTGTTCTGGTTTTTGTTTTTTTTTCTTCAGCATGGCGGTCGCTGTCTGAAGATTCTATTACCAGTATTTTAGACCTTTTCTTGATGATCTTTCCTGATTGCTTTCCTTTTTTTCTTTTTTTTGGACTATCAATGTCTGACGAGTCTGGTAGTTTTATTTTTGCCAGTTCAGCATCTGAACTGGCAGATTTATTAGATTTTTCATATTGTTCAACAGGAGGGCTGTCATGTGATGTGGAGGGAACTGCAACAGGGGGACTGCCATGTGATGTGGAGGGAACTGGTGAAATCAGTTGTGAGGCAGTTAGTGGGGCACATTTTGCAGCTGTGGTAGATTGTACTACTGGTGATGACAGATTTAAAGTTGTGGATGACTGTTTTGGTAATTGTTGTTTTCCAGATGATGTTGTTTGCTGAGCTGGGTTTATGTTTGAGGTAGAAGCAGAGGATGAAAGAACACGCATTGTCAAAAAGTTCTCTTGCTGAGATAAAGCTTTGTGTTTTTGGTTGAGTTTTTCAATTTGTGCCTCCAGTTGAGATTTTTCTACCATCACTTGTTTAAGTTTTTGGAGAATTTTTGATTTTTCTTCCATCTGAAAAAAAAAAGCTAGTGAAAAAAATCTGTACAATCAACTTAGTAAATAAAGGATTAGAAAATATTAAATTCTATTTAGGATACTTTATGATGCCTATTAATAATTGCAGGTATATAATGAAAAAGCATTGAAGTGCAGTACACAGTTGTACCAGTTATAAATACTAATTGCATTTAGTTTTCAAGCTTAAGTAATAAAGGCCAAAATTAATTATATATATTATATATGTAAATATGCCTTTTTATGTAATTTTTAGAACATAATGTCTTTACTTGAGAAGTCTAATATTTAGGTTACATTAAATTGAATCTTTATTCACAAAAAGCAAATTATTGCATAAGTTTTGCCAAAACAAAATATTAAGGTCCTGAAGCTCTTTCGTCACTTGTTTTGAGGCAACCTAATTTGCTTTTCATTTAAAGATCACCTGCCTTGTTACTTTTTTAGTGTTTTCATAGTGATTTGTCTTGTGTACTTTTCGGATGGTGGAACCAATTAGAAACCTATCTCTCTCATCTTTTTTTGAAGAAAAAAATTGCTTGAGAAGCAAACAATGAATTTTATATGGCCTATGTTTCATTAATTTTTTTCAGTAGTTCATGTTTTTGAAAGTAAGAAAAGAAAAGGTGTACTATATATAATGGGACAGTTAAATGTTGTTTACCTGAAAAGAAAATTTAAGGCAGATAATCAGAGAGTGCAAAATATTTCAGTGTTCTCCCCAGAAATTTCTGCTAACATCCTGGTATTTGTAATTTTTAAAATATCATCTTTTGGTTTTAAATTATAGCTTGATATTACTAATGAATGTATTTAAGATAGTTTCAGATTTCATCATATTTTTGGACAAGATAGCATTTAATTGCCAATATGTTATAAGAGTCTTGGGAGAACATGGAAATGAAATATGTAGTGGTTACTTTTGTAGAGTGCTATGCAATATTAAAAAATGCAAATGTGTTGACATACAAAGTTAGAAAATGTCAAGCCAACACCAAAATATACAATGTTCATAGTTGTTGGAGCCATATTCTTCTGTGAGATCTTCAAATTTGGGTGGTTGGATTGGAAAACTTTCAAATGGAAGGTTATTTGAAACAAAGTAGCACAATAAATGCTTATAAAATGTTGCTTCTGATGGATTTATGTCAAGCAGTAGCACTTTGTTGTTAATAATGTGGAGGCAACCATTCAATTGATAAGACTGTATTGAACAGATGCCAACATGAAATGCAGAGCATATTATTTGTTCTAATTCTTCTTTTGAAAGGATCTTGTCAGCAATTACATGTACATCTATAAACTCAACCATATCTGTATCTGGGCAAGCAATAAATGAAAAGTGATAATTATTATGCTTCAACACTCCATTAATTTGCTGTTCATCATACTGTGCTGGTCCATCTAGTGGAGGAGGAGAGATAGGGGTTTCAATAATGCATGAATGTTTGTATGCATTTTGGCAATTGTTAACAGTGCTAGATAAATTTTGAACTTGATGGAGACACGGTACAGGCAATTCATTAATATGGTCCATCAGTATACCATGTGTAAAAATTTTTTGTACTGCCAAGAACTGTAAGGTTGGAACTGTCATTGTGCAGCTGGAATGAAGAAAATGCCTATGACCTATAGTGATTGGTTGACATTATGATTAATTTTTTTTTCTTAATAATTAACTTGCAAGGCAGAGTTGGAAATATTAGGTTGATTGCCAGCCCAATACTGGGAGGGCTGGCTTATGTTCATTAAAATTTGTCTGGTATAGTAGTAAAAAGATGGTGGAATTTCTATTCACGGCTGCCTACCCTGCTTGCAAGGCATTTTTGTTGTTGTTAGTGATACCTGTACGTACAACATATACTATGGAATGGAGTGAAATATTAAATGTTAGTGCATTCAATACTAAATGTACTAAACATGCATTGAAAAAAGTGCATCAATAGTGTGCTTCATTTGTAAATTATATAATTTCATGCAGCAAATTTGCTTACCTTTTTGATATTGTATTAAAAATCCAATCCATAAATAAATTTTGCATTTGATGATGTCTCTAACAAAACTTTGTTAACTGATAAGTTTTTGAGTTGAGCAATGCGCATTGCAACATTCAATGTTTGTCCTGGATTTGAAAATTTTGACTGTTGATGGATATTTTTGGGAGTAAAATATGGACTGTCAGTTTCCAGCAAAATTTGGTTCAAAGGACATTCACGGGCAAATTGTTGCACACAACTGGCTGACTGGATTGTTAACATATTAGTAATGCCAAACATTATATTTGAAAAAAATATCCAGTCTGAGTATATCTTCATATCACCAGTGAAACAATGTAAATGAATCTTATGGTCGTGTGGCAGATAGTTTTTTACAATCTCAAGTGACTGATCATGTGCATCTCTTATATGCAGAACTGCAGGTTTATTGTATTTATGACATAACTTTAACTGTGCAATGAAGGTTGAGACTTGTATATCTATTGGGATACTTTTAGTGTAGTCTAAACCACATTCTCCTATGGCAACACAATTTGCTAAACTGATGGATTCTTTAATGGTATTTTCTACTGTTTGGTCATATTGGTTAGAACACTTTGGATGCACTCCGATTGTAAACCAATTCTGAAAGTTGCTAGAATCCAGTGAAGGCCATAAATTGTAATATTCAGGAAAACAATAGTTGGCTATGCATCCAGAAAAATTGGAAGGCATATTAAAATTATCTATGGTGCAATTATTACGTGCATATAATAAATCTAAATGGCAATGTGTGTCTATATAAGTAATGGTTTTGTCAACATGTGCAAATTTACATTTTTGTTTGTCCAAACATTTTCCAGGGGAATACAGGTGATGGTAGCAAAGTCCTTGAACCATAAAATCCATTGTCTGCAAAATGACAATTTAATGATTTAGGGTGCAACTATTACTAATAATGCAATGTGTACTGTATTGAATAATTGTCAAAAATTGTGAAAATAGGTATCAGTGTTCTCCCCAGAAATTTTGGATAGAATCACATTTTACGAAAACAATATTGAGTCACAGAAATAAAATCATGTTGGAGTCAACCAATCTGTCTAGAAATTCATATTTTGGAAAATCCA
The DNA here is from genome assembly GCA_963971305.1 of Arcuatula senhousia. Classification (NCBI taxonomy): domain Eukaryota; kingdom Metazoa; phylum Mollusca; class Bivalvia; order Mytilida; family Mytilidae; genus Arcuatula; species Arcuatula senhousia. The sequence goes on from OZ020307.1 coordinate 61,452,576, forward strand.
GTCATAAATAAATGTAACAATGGAATTAAATCATTTTTCATTAAGGTAAAAACAACATTTTCTATATTTTGTGTTCAGGTTATGACCCTTAATTAAGGATGCAAAGGCTCATGTTTTAATAAGATACCTAAAAGCATGTGTGCATGTGTTTGTTTTTGTTTTGGTCAAATCCTATTGGTCCTGGATAATTTACTTCACAGAAGGTTTTCACCAGTAATCTGCTTGGCTAATTGGATCAAAGATCGATATTGCCTAATTAATTGACAAGACCATGATCATGAATTTATTTGTTTGGGGTGGTAAATGTGTCAATCACTCAATGATCATCAATCAGTCAGTGGCTCGTTGGCTGTCAACTCGATACCTTTGTACATTTAGCAATTTGAAATAGCGTCTTGGTAAAGACTGATAGCGTCTCGGCAAATTTCAATAGTGTTCCAGTCCCGAGATGCTATAAGGACCTGGGGAGAACACTTGGTATAATAGTGACAAAATAAAGTAAAGGATTAAAATGTTTCAAAGGGATTTGAATGCAAATTTAGATAATACAATACAAATTTAAAATACTGGGTAAAAGGGCAGCATGTTATATCAAACTTGGATACTTTTATTGTATTTTTTAAGGTTTAAATTAATTGTATAATATTAGATTGTGTTGGGAATCAACAATTTCCTAATTTATTGTTCTAAATATCCATTTAGATTTTGATGATTCTGAATAGCATTTTCCATTTCATTAAAATGTGGAAAATATCACGAGTTAAATCCATTAAACTTTGTTGGAGATATATAAAATATTTGATTGCAAATGGATAAATACAAAATTGCAACATTTTGCAATTAGGGAGTAGCTAAAAAATGTTAATACAAAGATATGTATAAATATACAATGGTAAAATGACGATTTTGATTTAAATTAATATGTTTAATTAAAGTGTAACGTTGTTGTACTATTTCTTTGATCTAACGTGGAAGAATTGAACATCCAGGTACAAATAGTGGCTCATTATGGGTTTTTGGTAAAACAGCAGTATAATGAGAGAACTGAAAAAATCCACATAGAGGTGTTCCTAATTCTGTTGAGCTAATTAAATCTTGATCTGGTACATATTTTAAATGTCTACCAATTGACCTGTCATTTTGTTCAAAAAGTTGTTTCAATTCCTCTGTGGAGCAGTTAATATATTCAAAATTTTCATTTACTCTAAATGTTGAATAGATGTATATTGGTTTCTTCAAAGCAATAGACAAAGCATATAAATGGTATTCATTTCCCCATTTGGAAGGTGTTCTGGCAGTCAGAATTAGTTCTTGGAATTGTTCTTCAACAGAAAGATTATTTGGTGCATTATCTGTGTTTAAAAACCCAATAAAAACTTGTTTATACTTTAGCAAAACATAAACTGTTAGTATTCTTAATGCTGACATTAATAATGATGTTCCCGTCAAGCCTATTGATATCATTTGCCATAAACAGTCACCTCGTCCTGGGGTTTTCAGTGGATGGTAATGTTTCAAAAAAACTGGATGACAATTCTTGTATACTGAAATGTCTATAGGAAGAGTGGTTGATGATATTGCATGATTTTTTTGCAGCGTTTCAGCTACATATTTAAAAGAAGACTCATTTTTTGATATCAGATTTTGCAATATAATTTCATTTTCGCAATGTTTTATTAAAATTTTGTTGCAGAGTGTTCTGGCTGTTTGTTGTAGTACATTTAGGTTTTTGCCACTAGTCAAGTTCTGTTCATCCGGTCTTAATTCTACTGTAGGTTTTTTTTCTTTTGTTAGTTTAATTAAAATGTTTTCAACATTTTTCTTCTTACCATGTTCTGATGGTTCATGTAATGTTTTCAATTGACCAGTACTTTCAGCATGCATAAGCATCTCACAAACTTGCAAGTTTGTTTTAAAAGAATCCTCTGAAAACTCCAAAAGATGAAGGCCTTGCAAAGTTTTTATACGACTTAATGCAACATAGGCTTGTCCTGATGCAAAGAAATTGTTGTCCAAATGTATAAATGCAGATTTAAGTGTTGTTCCTTGCATTCTATGTACAGTACACGCATAAGCAATAATTATTGGAAACTGAATTCTGTAAACTTGTATTTTACTGAAAGGAATAGTTAGTTTTTGTTTCACTTTTGGAACTGGTATTATTTCATCTGAATCTGCTCTTTTAATCATTAAAACTTTTGGATGAATTGCCAATAAATATCCAATAGTGCCATTTACAACCCTGTCCTTAATATTTAAATTTCTGGTAATCATTATTTTGACTCCAAGACAAACTTTGAGCGTTTGTGGCAGAACAGATTTTACTTGATTTATATAATTTGTTTCTAAAGCTGTAACTGGGTTTCCAGAGATGTCACAATCATAAGCTTGAAGATGTTCTTCTGTGGCTTGGGGAAATAAAGATTCAATTATTTTGTCATTGATTAGTTGACGCTGTTCATGTTTTGAACAAATAACCATTGTGTTTTCATTTGAGGCATCTTTGCAACTATCCTCAAAATGTCCAATAGAGCATACACGGGATTTGAGGACTTCTATGTCACTATCTGTCTGTTGGCCAACTCTTATACGATTTAGAATTTCTCCATATTTTACATCTTCTGATTGGCGATAATTTTCATGCAGGAAGAATGGTTGAAACTCTTTCCAAAGAGTACTGGAGTAAATTTGATTGGCATGTGATATATTATTAGTGACAGCCGGTAGTTGAAGTAGGTCACCAAAGAGAATAATAGTCTTTCCACCGAAAAATTTGGTTTGATTGTGAGCTGACTGTGAACATACTGTTGATATTTTTTCAAGTATTTCTGCAGTCATCATACTACATTCATCAATGATAATAACATCAGTGGCAGCAACAGCTTCCCAGTTGGTATCCTTATATTTGATCTGAGAATTTAGTTCTTGGTCAAATTTGAAAAAAGAATGAATTGTTCTGCCATTCACTAGTAATGCTGCATTCCCAGTTGTGCCCAAGACTTCTACCATAAGTCCACAAAATTCATAATAAAGGACTAATGTTCGAAGTAAGAAGGATTTCCCAGTTCCTCCTGGTCCAGTAATAAATGCAAGCATTTGTTTATTTGAGTTTTGAGATATGCAATCAAAAACCTGTTTTTGAGAGATGGTTAGTTGCTTTGTTCTCTGGTTTAAATCTTGTTGGTCTTTTATAATTGAATCCTTTGACCATTGAAGAATTTTCATGATTTCGGATGTATTCATGTCTTCATTTGTGTCTTCTATTTGTACAGAATCAAAGCTTTCCGGTTTATCAGTTATGAAGTGTACATCTTCTCCTAATTCTAATCCATTTATTTTTGAAGCAATTGTTTTTTCATCAGAAATTTGTTCAATGAGTAGTTTTCTGGCCATTTTTCCAATTTGATATGGATCGAAATTACGTTCCTTCATTTCAGTAAAGACTTTGTCGATTGGATCATTTTCTTCAAATAAAGAACGTAAATAACATTCCTCTTTGTATGTTTTGGTAACATTTTCATTGGAAAGAAGCTGGTCTTCTGATTTAAATGGAACGTTTAAGATTAGTGTTTGAAAATAAAACTGTTCTGAATCTAATGGGGTCAAAAATCTGTATCTTGGTATCAAAACTTTGGTTCTTTTAACAATATATCTGCCAGACAAGTCAATGTGGAAAGGTTTTCTTGCTTCTGGGATTTTGCTTAGTGATGTAAACACTTCATATTGAGTAATAAAATCAGGAAATGTAATATTATCAAAAGGTTCACCCAAGGGTCTTTCAAGATATATATCTCTGGCTCCTTTAACAAAAATATCAGTTTCATCTTCATCACACGTTTCCAATGTTTTCATTGGTTTCAAAACACGTTGTCTTTGATGAGGCAAATTGGTATCTACATATACAACTTGATTTGTTCCACTGACAAATTTATGGGACAAAAGAGCAGCAGCTGCTTCTGGTGCTCCTATTATTCTTGTTTCAAAGTAAGTTGCAACTGGATTTTCATTAACAGCAAGTCCAAAGGTGGGTTCCACTTTGGCTACATACTTTACCAAATATTTTTCTAAACCTGTTCTGGTAACACGTTGTACATTAACATGTGCATCCCAAGCAAACAATAAATATGGGTTATATGGAACAACTCTGCTGTCTTCCTGGCTTGACCTTTTATATTCATAGCGTACATTATCTTCTGAGTATCCATCATTTTCACGCAATTGAAATGGAAACCCATATTTACAGGATTGGGTTGGGAGTCCTCTACTTGTTCTAAAACATCGATTACGTCGACAATTGTGTATCTGATAATCTTTTACCTTAGCAGCCAGTTCAATTGAAAACTGGTCTGTTCCTCTGGGAATCTCTGCACTTATCAAACCATCAAAACTTGCATCTTCTTCAAGCCATATAAGAATATGAACATGCAGTGCTCCTCTATTTTGTGCTTCAATTCTATACCAATGATTTGATACTGGACCGAATACTGAAGATGAACCAAAAAGGAGTGGTTTTATTTTTTGGAACCTGTTAAAGAAGTATTCTGTTGTATCAACTGGATGCAAAATGGACTGCTGGTGGTCGTAATGAGAAAGTGCTGATTTCAATGTGTCCCAATTATCATTTGCTGTCAAGGTAACAAATAAATGTGCTGGTCCAATTTTGCGGACTATTGCAACTAAATCTAGCCATTTTTTTTTCCAAAATGCTTTGCTGCCAGTTACTGTTGCTGGCAACACTGATCCAAATTTTTCATATTCTTCTTTTGAGTGAGTGAGCTGGTGAACAGTAACTTTTGTCTTTCGATTTGAATTTGAAAGGGTTGGAATTTTGGGATGTGCTAAAATGCGATATTTCATGTTACGATCAAATGCAAAGAATAAATAGAACTTGTCATTAGCCCATCTTCTGTCGATGTGTAACAATCTATGTTTATGATACTGCCCTAGAGTAAGAGCATTTGGTTGTTTGTTCCAAGAACCTTGTCCATTTGGAAACAGGTGAGGAAAGATTTTGGCTTCCAAATTTTTGTCAGATGTTGTCAATTTCTCTGGTGGTAGATTAGCTGGAGTTGAATTTGCAGTATGAACATCAGGATTAACATTGTGCCCAATTAAATAATTTTCAGAACTTTGAGCAGGCGATATAGTATTATCAGCTTCTACAATTAGTCCTGCAGCATTTTCAATGTCATTCTCTGATATTTGCCCAGTTCCTTTAAAGGTAATATCTGGAGTACGAATTGGAATTGCTGGGAAAGAGCAACTTGTTGTGTTTTGGCTAAAATGCCCTGGAATAGTTTCATAATTTGATAAATATTCAGCATAGAGAAAATTATTTTTCTTCAACCATTGTAATGCTTGTTTTAATTCAAAGTTTTTGGATTTATGTTTTGGATCTTCACAGTTGTGTAATATGCCCAACATTCCTTCTTTTGTATCAGGGGTCACTCCGAATGACAATTTTCCTTGGAGATGGGTGTATGTATACCCATGTGGCCTAAACGTTGAGCAAAATAAAGTACCAATAGACAACTTGCGATAATCAGCATAATTAGACAGTTTTTGTATACATTCTGGGATTGGGGAAAAATTGTTAAAAAACATATAGTTTGTAGATTTACGTCTGCATAAAGCTGTACATTCTTTGCAAAGAGACATTTTCCCATCCTTACGTTTGACAGAAATGGTGCTGTTAATGTTTGTTGAAAGAGTTGGTATTGTTACGTCAGATTCTTTGATATAATGTATGTCATCAGAATATAATATTCTACCACAAACGGCACAATATGCTGAAGGAAAAAGTGTCTTGATACTCATAGAACACTGTACAGCTGCATTTACCAGTTTTGTTGCATTTGGATGCTTCTCAGATACTTTGAAGTATTTTTTAGGAGGTGTAGTTTCTTGAGGAATTTTTCTTTTTCTCTGTTGTATTTCTGAACTTATTTTTTTAATACGAGGAATCATATTGGATGCTCAAAAACTGAAAAATCAAGAAACACAAAAATTCCTGTTTTCACTGAAACAAAGTTATGTGATATAAGGAAGTAAAAAAAAAGGAATATATATGGCATTTTATTTTTAGATTTTTTGTTTGTTGGACAGTGCAAAACTTCAAATTGATATGCAAAGCGGAAATCTCAAAACAAAACAGTCATATTTTCATTTAATTGGCAATGCAAATTTATTCGTGATCATGTTATATTTCATAACGTTGTTTCCCCCAAGGTGATAATAATGTTAATCTTTTCATAAAATATTTATGAATGAAGTCCAAATGTGTATTTATAAAATAATGCAAAAGAACATAAAATGAATTTATAGTAACGACTCCTGCATTCTAGGAAGTGACCAGTAAGTTATTTTTCATTATAAGACAGGTTTTCTAAACAGCCCAACATAGAAAGATGTCACAAATTCTTATCAAAAGAGTTAATAAGTTTATGATACATTTTAAACAATATGCAGATCAAGGAACATGCATAAGCACATTGAAGCAACAGTACATAAAAATAAAGAAAAAATGTATCCATGGGACACAGATGTCAGCACTGGAATGTGTTGAAAGAATACAGATGCCTTTTGCTAGCGTTGATCGGTAAATAGAAGTTGACTGATCTGGAAGTCACTCAAATTATACTTTGTTATATTGAACCATTCTGCTAAATTCCAAATGATTCTTTTAACGGTTTCTGAGAAAAACTTCATGGAAATTCATTAAGACAGAAATGAGTAAAACTGTGTGTCACTGACTGCAAAATATCGTGACAGGGGCATTAAAAGTAAAAGCTATGAAAATGAACAATGTGCACTATTTAGTTTAAGCTAAAATCATTCAGGAGAACGCATTGCATGCGAATTTGATAAGAGGTGTAATAATGATGTAACATTATCAGTTGTTCTCCATTAAAATAGGTAATGTGTGAAAAAAAAAATGGAAGTTAAGATATAACATGCCATGCCAAGAATACTTAGCTATTCATTCAAAATATTTATTAATCATTACGAAGTATAAATGGAATTAACATACAAAAGAACGTAAGAATAACCTCAATAATCAGGTACAGTACTTCTACTTCTCAGGGATATTCATATAGAACAATGGATTCTAAGGCAATTTTGCTAAATGTTTTGTGCATTTTGTATACATTTAAAATGAAAAATGTATCTGTTATTTTTTTTTATGTATTTAAAAACATGAATTAAGACAGGACCATTTAATGGTTTTCTTTTTTCTAAAAGAATTCAAGATTTTGTTTTGTTTCTGAGGCATTTGAAATTTGAGTACTGCTGCAGGTTGTTAATATTATAGAATATAAATCTTTTTGTGTGTTAATGAATTGTTATTTGTGTGTTATTTAACTTGCACTTGGAAATTCTTACCTTTTCTGTAGTTTTGGCAGCTTTGCTTTATTAAAGATGCAGTACAGTAATGTAAATCTGTTTAGTTGCCTTTTTGACACAGCACCAAAAAAAATCTAGAAAAGAAAATTGATGTTTATTACTTATGCTTGCATGACATACAAAATCTTATTCTAATTAAAAAAAATCTGTCAGTGATAAATAGCTGAATTTCCTCAAACAGGAAGTAGGTGAGTGACAGACCTGAAATCAAATACGATGATGTGGGATCTCACCCTGATGCTGTATACCAAAAAACCAAGTAGCTGTGTAGTAGCTAAAATAAAATGTTAGGAAAGTTTCTTTCCACCTGCCTCCTATTCACAGGTTTAAAATCCAGATTTTTCACTCTGAAATCCGGCAAAAAATGGAAAGCTTTCGTTTAGGTTCATGTTTACTTCAAAATTGCTTAATTTTAGAGTTATTTTTTTCATTTTGTGTACAGCAAAGAGTGCCTACAAATTTCAAAAATAAGCATAGCAGGACCATAATATATTAATTTCTTAATAAATTTTGATAATATTTTTAAAGTGTTTACCAAAATGTCAGTTGATTGGTACATCAGGGATAATTTGTTCACGCTCAAAATGTATTTGTACAAAAAAAAAAACTGTGCTGTCTTCAATAAAATTCCTGTGAATTTTGCTTGCAAAAATTTTCTACAATTAGCCAATTATGTAAAAAAACTGAAAAAGTTGGTTAACAGGAAGTAGATGAGCGTCAAGCCTGAAATCAAATCCTACGTTATGGGACCTCATGCTGATGCTGTATTCTAAATATCAAAAAGCTATGATAAGTAGTTTAAGAAATAATAATAGGTATGTGTACATGGGACATGGATCCGCTAGCCTCCAAACAGAAAATGGAAGTCTCATAGAAATGAAAGTTGTTTAGGACATACAGATTGTCATACTGAACTATTTTACTAAGATTCAAATCATTCCCATGTATGGTTTTTGAGAAATGCTTGACGGAAAATTTTAAGTCAGTTTTCATAAATTTCATATAGGCCCCATCCCACACAGGAAGTAAAGATCTGACAGGTCTTAAAGTTGCTTAGGACATACAGTTTGTCATACTGAACCATCCTACTGAGTTTCAAATTATTCCCATGTAAGGTTTCTGAGAAAAGCTTGACGACAGAAATATGTTCGGACGGACAGGAGTAAAACTGAATGCCCTTTGACATGTCTCGCAAGGGCATTAAAAGCTAAGATTGAGTTATCTTTCTCAGATCAGAAAATTAGAACATGCAATGAAAATCTTACTACATGTACATGTATCTCAAAAAAAAAAATTTTTTTAATCATCCTGAAAATTGAAGTTGATCTTTTTTTGATTATACTCAACAGCGATGCAAAACATCATTAAAATCCCTAGACACGTTTTTAAGTTAATATCACCTGGAAACCTCCAGAGGACAGACAGACACCGAACAAAACCAAAGGTACAACATTATAATCTTCCTATGGCAGGGTATAAAAAGCTGTCATAAGTGGTTGCTGAGAAAAGTCTTAGGAAAAAAAAATTATCATTATAATTAGTAAAAGTAAAAAATAGCCAGATTTTGTGAGACAGGAAGTAGGGAACCAACAGTCCTGAAATGAAATGCTATGTTATGGGACCCTACCCCGATGCAGCATACAAAATATCAAGTGCTTGTGATAAGAAGTTTCTAAGAAATGATAAATTTTTGTTGAATTTTAAATCTTGTCTCCTTTTACTTTTGTCTGGAATGTGTTTTTTATTCAATAAAACTTCAACATATTCAACATTTAAGAAATAAAATAAGGGTGTGCATACATCATCAATTTAAACTTACATTTAGCCATAAGAATTTTTAAGGATATGCAAAAAGGTCTTGGAATTCTTAACAGAAAGATATTTGACGATAACACGATAATTCAGTATGCTTCAAGTGATCGCATGGTCAAATACAAAATACCTGATCCAGGTTACACCATGACAGGTACCAGTGTTTATATTTTCATAATTTGTTTGTCCTCTTTCTTGACACTGCATTTTTTTCTCAATAAGAATACTTTCTGGTTAGATTTTTGCACAACTTATCAGTTCCATCAGAGGTTTTACATTATACATGTGTATTCTTCATATATTGTGAATTTCTTTAAGTTTTAAACATTGCAAAAATGATAAGTTGTGTGTAATAACTGATTTAATAACCATATTTTTTGTGAAAGCAGTCATGGGAAATGAATGTGACTTGCATGACCAATGTCATATATATGTCTATTAATATGAATAAAAATATTTATTCTTTTAGTGTTATGAAACTTACCTTCTACATATAAATAAAAGTAAATATAACAAATAACAGTTAATAATCTGTTACAGGAACCTGGAAATACAAAAAAATCTAGAATAAGAAATAATGGATAATATGCCATGACGGAGAAATCAAATAGCAAACTAATACATAAATGTTGCAAATCATGGCAATTAAAATGCAAAATTCAAATTGGGAAAATGAACGGTTCTATGTCTTAAATAACTCATTTAATAACCATATTTTTGTGGAAGCAGTCATGGGAAATGAATGTGACTTGCATGACCAATGTCATATATATGTCTATTAATATGAATAAAAATATTTATTCTTTTAGTGTTTTGAAACTTACCTTCTACATATAAATAGAAGTAAATATAACAAATAACAGTTAATAATCTGTTACAGGAACCTGGAAATACAAAAAAATCTAGAATAAGAAATAATGGATAATATGCCATGACGGAGAAATCAAATAGCAAAGTAATACATAAATGTTGCAAATCATGGCAATTAAAATGCAAAATTCAAATTGGGAAAATGAACGGTTCTATGTCTTAAATAACTCATTTAATAACCATATTTTTTGTGGAAGCAGTCATGGGAAATGAATGTGACTTGCATGACCAATGTCATATATATGTCTATTAATATGAATAAAAATATTTATTCTTTTAGTGTTTTGAAACTTACCTTCTACATATAAAGAAAAGTAAATATAAAAAATAACTGCAGGAACCTGGAAATACAATAAAATAGAGAATAAGCAGACTTTGCGAAATTCGTCAGTCCTACAGACATGTCCGGTGATTTTCATCTTCGGTCTGACCAAAGTCAGTACTGCATCGGACCAGATGTCCGTCAGATTAATGGATCATAATGTATTTGTTATTTTTCGTTGTTAAATTTTCTTCCAATCTTTTGATTTTGACTAAAATATAACAATTTTACTTGCTATTTATTGACAGTTGGTTAATTTTACTTTATTTATTAACAAACAACATCGACAAATGGATAAAACTGTCAACAAAATTTGTTGCACATGCGCAAATTACCAGAAATAGTGAAATCATGTGTTGAAATTCGGGAAAAACATGAATGATTTCCCGAATTTGACAATAATATCCAAGTTCAATAAAATTTTGGTCCGATGGCGATTTGGTCGGACCGGCAAGTGATGTTACGTTAACAGACCAAAAGTCCGGCCTATTCCAAAACTATTTGGCCAAGTCTGAATAAGAAATAATGGACAATATGCATGGTGGAGAAATCAATTAGCAAACTTATACATAAATCATTAATTTCAACTTACATTTAGCAGAAAATCAAGTATCAAAACTTGTCCACTACAATGGATCCATTTCAAACCTGGAATAAACAAAAGAATTTTATACATTCTATTTAAAATGGACAGTGAGTACAATGTATATATGCTTATTAAAACACCTACGTCATGTACACACAAAGCAATAAAATGCACATGATGCATGCATGACTATTTCACAACATTATGGAACAAATTAAAATAACTGTTTACCCATTCATTAAACAGTCTTTCCAGCTCAAATTGGTTCGTTCCAGTTAAATGCTGCATTAATTCATATTAAACATATACAATGTACAATTTTTTTTTAGCAAATTAGGTAAAAATAGGCACTTCACTTCCTAATTTCTTTGACTGATTAAATAGAGCATTGTATCTTGTTTATTTAAAGAATTTTACTGTGTGTTTATAACCATCTCATGTACGAAAGTAGGAGTGCACATAGTGTTTAAGTCTGTTCACCCGTCCCAAATTTTTCTAGATGGGGCATTATGTCTTATGGACATGTTCTTGTTTTAAATTTTTAATATTGAATTAAAATGAAATTATTAGTAGGTTTCTTTCATAATTCATTATGTAACAAAACTTTTTAGGAAAGTTTTAAGCAGTGATGGAAAATGAACATCACCCATATGCATGTGTACATATAAATAATAATAATATTCATTCTTTAAGTGTTTTGAAACTTACCATCTTCATATAAATAAACTAAATCCAACAATTATTAATTATCAATAGTAAATAAGCTGGTACAGGAACCTGGAAATACAAAATAATAGAAATAAAAAAATGTAGTCATAATAGAATAAGAAATAATGGATAATATGAATATTATTGAAACACTTTAATAAGCGCAAGACATCAAGTCAAAATTTGAGACAGCAGTGAAATTTTTGAGGGTACATATCTTAATGTGTTATTCAATATATGTTAAGTTCAAGTTACATGTATGTTCAGAATTTTAGCACTAAGAATTAATATTGCAGTCACATTAGACCATTTCACGCTACGTACATGTATCATACTCTGATATGAAAAATTTAAAAATAATTTTCATTCCTGTGAAACCTTTTTATCATCCCATTTCCTTTATCTTGATTCATTCCGTTAAGATTCTTATATTGCAAATTCAAGTGTTGTTTTTATTGCGCTATTATTACTGGAGTTGATTTATTTTTTTTGACAAGCAGAAGCCCTAAGTTTTTTTAACTTTGAATCCTTAAGCCCCAACATTAATTTTCCAAACACAAAAACTAATCAAAGCAGCTGCAATGATTTCAAATTGGACTTGTATTGTCTGTTTTAAATAAAGAACTATAAGTGTACATAAATGTATTATTGTTCGAAAGACATAAAAATGGGTCAAAGACAGAAGTGGCCGGATTTCGTTAAACAGAAAGTATGATGAGCTACAGACCTGAAATCGAATCCCAAATTATGGTAGCCCATGCTGATACTGCATACCAAATATCAAGAGGCTGTGATTAGTAGTTGCTGAGAAAACTGTTATGAAAATTTCATATTATTGAACAATAGTCTAAACAATTAACTAAGTCAGTAAACAGGAGGTTGGTGAGCGATAGACCTGAAATCAAATCCCACGCTATGTGAGCTCATGCTGCATACCAAATATCAAGAGGCTGTGAAAACTTACAACAAAAATTTTCTATTATTGTACATCAGTCTTAAAAATTAACAAAAGTCAGTTAACAGGAAGTAGGTGAGCGATAGACCTGAAATTGTGTCCCACGTTATGAGAGTCCATGCTGATACTGCATACCAAATATCAAGAGGCTGTGATAAGTAATTGCTGAGCAAACTGTTACAAAAGTATTTTCCCCGCCTGCCTGCCTGACATTCACCATTTTATAACCTAGATTTTCACTAGTGAAATCCGGCCAAAAAGACAACATTTAATCTACTTCATTTTAGTTTAGATTATTATATTTATTTCAAGCCTTCCTTTAATGGATTGATTTCAAAATCCATCCTTGTTGTTCATTTTGTTTCTGCCTAGGCCTACAGTTTGTTACCGACCATGGACATGCTTTGTTCCTCAAGTTCTCATTCAATGATTGTCAATTCTGTTGAAGTCCTGATTCTGACTTATCACACACTTTTTTTTTCATTTTCTTAACCATAAACATACTAAAGTTAAACTTTAACATGTTTATCAATAACATATCTTGTATTTGTAACTAAAATTAATTAGGGATATTTTGTACAGGGAAATGAAACAAACTAAAGGATGGTCACTCTTCATGTTTCAGGATGTCAGTCTGATTTCAGAACTCTTCTAGACTTTGCCTTTTAATATTGAAGATTTTTTTTGCACACTGACCCCTACTTTTTATGATATTTTCTGATTATATAGACCTTAAAACCCAACTATATAAAATTTCTTGAAATTCTTGATACAACTTCATGGTTTTTAAGACCTGTTTAAGTTATGTAAAATCTACATGTAGAAGAGTCTGACTTCCCGCCAAATTCTTTACGTCATTTATCTCAAAAATTCACAAAATACCATGGATTTTCAGTACTTCGGAGTATTGTTCACTCGTAAACCAATGAGTTTCAACATTAATACTTTCAATACAATAAGTAGGATGTAATACATGCAACGTATCGGCTTGCGTTTTATACATTCAAATTACTGTTTCTATGATTTACATTCCAAGGTGTGTGAATGGGCATGCTGTTCTTCAAGCTTATTTTAAATTATGTGTGTGCAAATATTCTTTCAAATGGGGAGGGGGGGGAGGGGCTTGGAAATGCTAAAATATCAAAAAGACCATAAAGAGCTAGGAACTGCAGCTACATGTAGAGGTCTAGGCCCCTGGCAATGGCAATTTGAGGCTTCAGTGAGAATAATATATACATACCGAGGTGTGTAAATGGTCATGCTGTTCTTCACACTTATTTTAAATTATGTGTGTGCAAATATTTTTTCAAATTGGGGGGGGGGGGGCTTGGAAATGCTAAAATATCAGAAAGACCATAAAGATCTAGGAACTACAGCTACATGTAGGGGTCGAGGCCCATGGCAATGGCAATTCGAGGCTTCAGTGAGAATGAAAGAATCTTAGTGACCACGCTCACATACCCCACCGTCCACACGTCCACATAATGGACAGAGAATATCTATTTCGAGTTAGGAATATAAAAGTCCGAGTTGTTGTCTTTCCAAGTCAGCTCATTAAACAGAAAAAAATAAGTGACAGACCTGAAAATGTATCCCACAATATGGGACTCCTACCTAAAGCTATGTTCAAAATATCAAAAGCCTATGATTAATAGTTGCTGAGAAATCTGTGACAAAAATTTTCAACCCTGAAATTTCAGTGAAAAAAATCTAAGTCACCTTATTTAACAGGAATTAGCTGATCAACGGACCTGAAAATGTATCCCACCATATGGGACCCCTACTTGAAGCTACATACCAAATATTAAAAGCCTTCAATTAATAGTTGCTAAGAAATCTGTGACGAAAATTTAGTGAAAAAAGTCTCAGCTCTTTAAACAGGAAATAAATGATCGACAGACCTGAAAACAAATCCCACCATATGGGACCACTACCCAAGCTAGATACCAAATATCAAATACCTACAATTAATAGTTGCTGAGAAATCTGTGACGAAAATTTTCAACCCTGAAAATTTAGTCAAAAAAGTGTAAGTCAGCTCGTTAAACAGGAAGTAGATAATCGACAGACCTGAAAACGTATCCCACCATATGGGACCCCAACAGAAGCTACATACCAGATATCAAAAGCCTAGGAATAATAATACAAAAATTTTGATCCCGGACAGACGGACGGACAATTAAAAAACATTATACCCTACGCAACTTAACTTCGTTGCGTGGGGTATATTAATTCTTTTCATAAATATTTTTAGCCGAAAGTGGGGAACATGCATGCACTGCCTTTTTAAAAATAAAGAGGGAGTGGCATTTGCAAGCCTCCTGTTAATTCATCTAACACTGCAACTTCATCATATCGTCACTTGTGTGCAAGAAATAGTTAGCCGAAAGTGGGGAACATGCATGCACTGCCTTTTTAAAAATAAAGAGGGAGTGGCATTTGCAAGCCTCCTGTTAATTCATCTAACACTGCAACTTCATCATATCGTCACTTGTGTGCAAGAAATAGTTTTGTCTAAAGAGCCAGAGGGGACATACATTCACTGCCAGACTGCCCAAGGAGGGGGTGAATTAAATGATCATCGCCTGGCGTCACTCAGCCTGCCTGCTAATATAACGATCCTTTAAATTATGAATAAGGTGGTGAAGCTGGCCACTTCTGCGATAACATCAAGCAGTATACATCATCAACACAATGATGAATAAACGGCAAAACTGAATAATTGTGCGTTTTAAACTTCAAACAGACTGGGCATGTCAGAAAAAAATCCAAGCCAATCGCGGATGGTAAACACTTTCTTTTGTACCATATCAAATAAATTTAATCCCTGAGTAAAGGAAATGATTTTTATGCTGTGATATTTGTATTTAAAAGGTGAAATCATTGAAAATGTAAGATTTTTTCTTTCATTTACCTTAAAAACAAACAATGGCGTCCGGTTTCGCGGGCTTTTAAGTTATGAAATGAATTTGTACTCAAGCTAACATTATGAAAACAACATCGTACATTTTATATAAAAAAAAACACGTACTAAAATGTTTTCTTTTAATGACGTTTCAAAAATGTATCCGCTTATTTATCTGCTATGATGTTCACGGAGTAATAATACAAAAATTTTGATCCCGGACAGACGGACGGACAATTAAAAAACATTATACCCTACGCAACTTAACTTCGTTGCGTGGGGTATATTAATTCTTTTCATAAATATTTTTAGCCGAAAGTGGGGAACATGCATGCACTGCCTTTTTAAAAATAAAGAGGGAGTGGCATTTGCAAGCCTCCTGTTAATTCATCTAACACTGCAACTTCATCATATCGTCACTTGTGTGCAAGAAATAGTTTTGTCTAAAGAGCCAGAGGGGACATACATTCACTGCCAGACTGCCCAAGGAGGGGGTGAATTAAATGATCATCGCCTGGCGTCACTCAGCCTGCCTGCTAATATAACGATCCTTTAAATTATGAATAAGGTGGTGAAGCTGGCCACTTCTGCGATAACATCAAGCAGTATACATCATCAACACAATGATGAATAAACGGCAAAACTGAATAATTGTGCGTTTTAAACTTCAAACAGACTGGGCATGTCAGAAAAAAATCCAAGCCAATCGCGGATGGTAAACGCTTTCTTTTGTACCATATCAAATAAATTTAATCCCTGAGTAAAGGAAATGATTTTTATGCTGTGATATTTGTATTTAAAAGGTGAAATCATTGAAAATGTAAGATTTTTTCTTTCATTTACCTTAAAAACAAACAATGGCGTCCGGTTTCGCGGGCTTTTTGCTAAACTTTGCTAAACGGTAGTAAAACGGCGTAAAATAACACTTCGCGGCAATATAAACCTTATTGAACTGCAAGCTAAAATTACTATTAGCATGATTCAAGTGAAGTTATGAAATGAATTTGTACTCAAGCTAACATTATGAAAACAACATCGTACATTTTATATAAAAAAAAACACGTACTAAAATGTTTTCTTTTAATGACGTTTCAAAAATTTATCCGCTTATTTATCTGCTATGATGTTCACGGAGTTTGCCGGAAAATAATTCTTTCAAATTCTTTCAAATAAATACACTAAATTTGGCATTCATTTCTTTTGTTTTCTTGTTAGGCTAAAATATAATTGTGTAAGTGCATATCTGATTTTTATAAAACCTTAACAACTTTGAAAACCGCATGTCGGAAACAAACGAATATAACGAAGTTACGCATGACGGAATTTGTAGGATAAACGATCTCTTCCGACCTAGTTGGGGGAGCGCTGGATTTTTATTGTTAATAGTTTGTAACCAATCATATTTATGACCTAAGAGTGGAACGGTTCGAATGTTGAAATTTAAGTTCTGAAAGAAAAACAACACAAAGAAACAGCCAATATGAAAACACATACAACACAACCAAACCTAAATCAGCAACGCATACTCACACCGTTACTTGAGTAAATTCAGGTTCTTCGGAAGGGTTAGCAACTTCTGCTTTTTACAACGGACCTGTCGCGTTACCAGCAATTAATTAAAAAGTGTACGTAAAATCGGACAAACGAAGATGTGCAAGCAATGGCACAAAAGAAACGTAAGAACATCTGTTTTCCAACCAAATTATTATTTTTTTTTAATAAATTTGAATATTGTCTATTTCTGAGAAAAAGAATACAGAAAAAGAATTTTCGACAAGAAAACACAATGTACTAAACAAGCACATTTAACACTGACTGTGAATTTTTTTTTAGTAAACTATACGTGCGTCTTTTCTTCATTTTTAACTTGTTTATTTACAGAATAAATAAAAAAGTCC
Organism: Arcuatula senhousia; assembly: GCA_963971305.1. Classification (NCBI taxonomy): domain Eukaryota; kingdom Metazoa; phylum Mollusca; class Bivalvia; order Mytilida; family Mytilidae; genus Arcuatula; species Arcuatula senhousia. The sequence goes on from OZ020307.1 coordinate 61,470,036, forward strand.
CAGAAAAATGCGACCAAATGACCAAACATAGCGAAAACGCAAAACAAGTCGCGGCAAAGAACACAGAAAGCGCCATAAAATCGCCGAAGAGGACCGACCATGGCGATGACGTTTATGAAGAAATAAGACCAACTTATAATGCTTCAGGAATAGGTGTCCCGGTGTATAATCCATCCATATTATCAAGACCATTACCGAATCCTAACATTCCTCACGATTCTTCGAGGATCCAGAAACCCACAGCGCCCTCTCACTGGAACAACACATATGATAGGATGGAGGAGGAGATTGGAGGGACTGTTTATGTCAATCAAAGATTTTAGCGGTTATTATGTCCAACTTTTCAAATAAGACATAGGGGAGGGGCTTGGAAATGCTAAAATATCAAAAAGACCATAAAGAGCTAGGAACTGCAGCTACATGTAGAGGTCTAGGCCCCTGGCAATGGCAATTTGAGGCTTCAGTGAGAATAATATATACATACCGAGGTGTGTAAATGGTCATGCTGTTCTTCACACTTATTTTAAATTATGTGTGTGCAAATATTTTTTCAAATTGGGGGGGGGGGGGGGGCTTGGAAATGCTAAAATATCAGAAAGACCATAAAGATCTAGGAACTACAGCTACATGTAGGGGTCGAGGCCCATGGCAATGGCAATTCGAGGCTTCAGTGAGAATGAAAGAATCTTAGTGACCACGCTCACATACCCCACCGTCCACACGTCCACATAATGGACAGAGAATATCTATTTCGAGTTAGGAATATAAAAGTCCGAGTTGTTGTCTTTCCAAGTCAGCTCATTAAACAGAAAAAAATAAGTGACAGACCTGAAAATGTATCCCACAATATGGGACTCCTACCTAAAGCTATGTTCAAAATATCAAAAGCCTATGATTAATAGTTGCTGAGAAATCTGTGACAAAAATTTTCAACCCTGAAATTTCAGTGAAAAAAATCTAAGTCACCTTATTTAACAGGAATTAGCTGATCAACGGACCTGAAAATGTATCCCACCATATGGGACCCCTACTTGAAGCTACATACCAAATATTAAAAGCCTTCAATTAATAGTTGCTAAGAAATCTGTGACGAAAATTTAGTGAAAAAAGTCTCAGCTCTTTAAACAGGAAATAAATGATCGACAGACCTGAAAACAAATCCCACCATATGGGACCACTACCCAAGCTAGATACCAAATATCAAATACCTACAATTAATAGTTGCTGAGAAATCTGTGACGAAAATTTTCAACCCTGAAAATTTAGTCAAAAAAGTGTAAGTCAGCTCGTTAAACAGGAAGTAGATAATCGACAGACCTGAAAACGTATCCCACCATATGGGACCCCAACAGAAGCTACATACCAGATATCAAAAGCCTAGGAATAATAATACAAAAATTTTGATCCCGGACAGACGGACGGACAATTAAAAAACATTATACCCTACGCAACTTAACTTCGTTGCGTGGGGTATATTAATTCTTTTCATAAATATTTTTAGCCGAAAGTGGGGAACATGCATGCACTGCCTTTTTAAAAATAAAGAGGGAGTGGCATTTGCAAGCCTCCTGTTAATTCATCTAACACTGCAACTTCATCATATCGTCACTTGTGTGCAAGAAATAGTTAGCCGAAAGTGGGGAACATGCATGCACTGCCTTTTTAAAAATAAAGAGGGAGTGGCATTTGCAAGCCTCCTGTTAATTCATCTAACACTGCAACTTCATCATATCGTCACTTGTGTGCAAGAAATAGTTTTGTCTAAAGAGCCAGAGGGGACATACATTCACTGCCAGACTGCCCAAGGAGGGGGTGAATTAAATGATCATCGCCTGGCGTCACTCAGCCTGCCTGCTAATATAACGATCCTTTAAATTATGAATAAGGTGGTGAAGCTGGCCACTTCTGCGATAACATCAAGCAGTATACATCATCAACACAATGATGAATAAACGGCAAAACTGAATAATTGTGCGTTTTAAACTTCAAACAGACTGGGCATGTCAGAAAAAAATCCAAGCCAATCGCGGATGGTAAACACTTTCTTTTGTACCATATCAAATAAATTTAATCCCTGAGTAAAGGAAATGATTTTTATGCTGTGATATTTGTATTTAAAAGGTGAAATCATTGAAAATGTAAGATTTTTTCTTTCATTTACCTTAAAAACAAACAATGGCGTCCGGTTTCGCGGGCTTTTAAGTTATGAAATGAATTTGTACTCAAGCTAACATTATGAAAACAACATCGTACATTTTATATAAAAAAAAACACGTACTAAAATGTTTTCTTTTAATGACGTTTCAAAAATGTATCCGCTTATTTATCTGCTATGATGTTCACGGAGTAATAATACAAAAATTTTGATCCCGGACAGACGGACGGACAATTAAAAAACATTATACCCTACGCAACTTAACTTCGTTGCGTGGGGTATATTAATTCTTTTCATAAATATTTTTAGCCGAAAGTGGGGAACATGCATGCACTGCCTTTTTAAAAATAAAGAGGGAGTGGCATTTGCAAGCCTCCTGTTAATTCATCTAACACTGCAACTTCATCATATCGTCACTTGTGTGCAAGAAATAGTTTTGTCTAAAGAGCCAGAGGGGACATACATGTACATTCACTGCCAGACTGCCCAAGGAGGGGGTGAATTAAATGATCATCGCCTGGCGTCACTCAGCCTGCCTGCTAATATAACGATCCTTTAAATTATGAATAAGGTGGTGAAGCTGGCCACTTCTGCGATAACATCAAGCAGTATACATCATCAACACAATGATGAATAAACGGCAAAACTGAATAATTGTGCGTTTTAAACTTCAAACAGACTGGGCATGTCAGAAAAAAATCCTAGCCAATCGCGGATGGTAAACGCTTTCTTTTGTACCATATCAAATAAATTTAATCCCTGAGTAAAGGAAATGATTTTTATGCTGTGATATTTGTATTTAAAAGGTGAAATCATTGAAAATGTAAGATTTTTTCTTTCATTTACCTTAAAAACAAACAATGGCGTCCGGTTTCGCGGGCTTTTTGCTAAACTTTGCTAAACGGTAGTAAAACGGCGTAAAATAAGGTGGGTACTAAAACACGGAACACGGAACGGAACACGGAATACGGAATACTACGGAATGGAACACGGAATACGGAATACTACGGAATGCGGAATAGAACGGAATGCGGAACACGGAATGAAATAACGGAACGTTATGAAGAACAATAGGAACAATAAGCAAACGTCACTAACTGCTATAGTAACTGCAGTTATGGCGGAAGCTATGCTACAGTTGCGTTCACTTACTGTGAATGAAATTTTAGAAAAACTGAATAGTCCAGAGCCAGAAAATGTTGTGTCCAGTATTCCTTTTAGGCCAAAAGGTGGAAGTTGTTTTTTATTTCAACCTAAGGCCCCAAGCAACAAAAATGACTGGAAAGCCGATGGTCATTCGTAAGTATACACGTGTAATAAACAATATTATCTTATTTCTTTTTTTCTCAGTCTTTTTCTTCTTTCTCTATCTTTCTTTCTTTTACTTTTTGCAGTTGGAGTAATCAAGGAAATCGTAAACCTCTGCCCAGATCCAATCCGAGATACTTTAAGAGTTATTTCTATCTGAGGAAAGATGGAAAGACTACTAAGGATATTGAGAATATTCCGTCCGTTGTTCCGTCAATGGCGAATGTTCCGTCCGTTGTTCCGTCAATGGCGAATGTTCCGTCCGTTGTTCCGTCAATGACGAATGTTCCGTCCGTTGTTCCGTCAAGCACTATTTTATCAACACAAGACGAAGTTGTTGTTCCGTCCAATGTTCCGTCACTGGAGAGTGTTCTGTCAGTTGTTCCGTCAGTTGAGAATGTTCCGGCAAGCCCAATTTCATCAACACAAGACGAAAAACATTCTGTCAAACAAAAGCTACAACCTATTCTAAGCCCTGTACTTTCAGAACACGACCATTCATTTTCCCGGGATGTTCGTTACAGCCTTGAAGTATGGGTTCCATCTGACAAATTGAAACTTCCTATCAACCTTAATATTACAGACAGAAATATTTTGACCACCAAAGAATGGTTAAATGATATCATTATAGATGCAAGCATGTATCTTTTGAAATACCAATTTTCAGATCTTCAGGGAATGGAATCATGTTGTCATGCAAGCAATCTTTCATTTAATCGTCATTCTGATTTATTTATTCAAATAATAAATCGTTCACCAAAAGGTCCAGGGTCGCATTGGGTGACAGTAAGCAATTTAAAAGCTCTAGACTTAACAAGTTAGACTTAGAAGTTGAACTTGCAAATATCCAAAAGCAACGTAACTCATATGATTGTGGATTATTTGCAATTGCAAATGCAACATCACTTGCCTTCGGCAAAAATCCCGAGAATATGACATATGATACATTAAAAATGAGGCAACATCTTATCGAATGCCTGGAAAATAGGGAAATGAGACCGTTTCCATTAAATCAACGGTTTAAGGGAAAACGCAAAAAGGCAAAAAAGACGATTGAAATGGAATTATTTTGCACGTGTAGATTACCGGATACGAAGGCTCTTTACATCATATGTGACAATTGTTCAAAAGAATATCACCCTGAATGCCTCAATTTAACCCAACCAATAACTGATTCAATGGAATTCATTTGTCCCCAATGTACAAACGTTTAAATGTTATTATTGGTTTATTATAAAGATTTATTATTTAATATATATGTATTTTTTCATTCCGCTTTTTCATTCCGTGTTCCGTATATTCCGTGTTCCGCATTCCGTAATATTCCGTGTTCCGCATTCCGTTCTATTCCGCATTCCGTAGTATTCCGTATTCCGTGTTCCGTTCCGTGTTCCGTGTTTTAGTAATAACGTAAAATAACACTTCGCGGCAATATAAACCTTATTGAACTGCAAGCTAAAATTACTATTAGCATGATTCAAGTGAAGTTATGAAATGAATTTGTACTCAAGCTAACATTATGAAAACAACATCGTACATTTTATATAAAAAAAAACACGTACTAAAATGTTTTCTTTTAATGACGTTTCAAAAATTTATCCGCTTATTTATCTGCTATGATGTTCACGGAGTTCGCCGGAAAATAATTCTTTCAAATTCTTTCAAATAAATACACTAAATTTGGCATTCATTTCTTTTGTTTTCTTGTTAGGCTAAAATATAATTGTGTAAGTGCATATCTGATTTTTATAAAACCTTAACAACTTTGAAAACCGCATGTCGGAAACAAACGAATATAACGAAGTTACGCATGACGGAATTTGTAGGATAAACGATCTCTTCCGACCTAGTTGGGGGAGCGCTGGATTTTTATTGTTAATAGTTTGTAATAATAACAACATAAATTCTTTTCAGTAGTATTCTGAAGTGCCTAGATATATGTACGTTAGGTCCTATACAATAACATGCTATTTACGTCAAATTTATTCTTATATAAAGAGTAAATATGCTCTTCGTAATAACATGCAAGTGAAGAAATACCAACAGTAAAAACTTGAAATTTGTCGTAAACAATCTTCTAAAAACAAATAAGTTGTGAAAACAAGACCAGTGGTTTTTTTCTGTTTCACGTTGAAAAGTACGTGCTTTGTTATTCAAAACAAATAATAAACCGGAAAAATCAAAGAGACACTCGAATATCAATAAATGAATAAACGAAACTAGAATATTTAAGAGAACACGAGAAAAATGGATTGGAAATGAACGTTCATAAGGACTGCAAAACATGTTTATGACAAATTTTAAGTTGTTTTTTTTTTGTAAAGCTGACCGCCCATTTTAAGTTTTTGTAAAACTGAGCGCCCTGCTTGGTTGAGGTGCGTCAAGATGACGTTACCCCCTACATTGTACCACCACGCCATTTTAATTTCCATTTTGGTAAAATACAATTTTGTTGATCATTTTGTATTGAATCATGTTGTTTTTCTTGTTTCAAGTCAGAACAGAGCATAACCTCAAATACTAAAAAAAGTAAAAGATGAATTCAAAATACATGTTCGTTTTTATTTCAAATGCAAACAAATTATAAAATATACAAATAATTACATTTTAATTACGATTAAAACACAAGAAAAAAACAGATCAGATATGTGAATGGTAAAATTGTAATATATCTTACATTGTAATCATCTATTCATATTTAACTTACAGCTTAAAAAATAAAAATCAAGTAGATCAAATAAGTACACTTCCATATCTGTCTAATTATATATTTATTATCAACATGAACTGTACTGAAAATAAACATACAAATGTACACACATATAAACCCAGATATATATCTTTATGGTCAACCATTCTTTTATCTAACCATCATAATTTAAAAATTGCATCGGTTGAAACAATGGAATATAATCAGTTAATGTTCAAAAATGTCGAAGCACCACTTTTCATGTTTTTGCGTTATTCTGAATATGTACAATGCATCAACACGATTGAGAACATTTTATCATATGCTGCTATTGTATTGAACACTCTTGTTATTTTAACGCTTAACAAACAGAAGACTTCACAATGGAACTTGATTCTTCGTGCAATATGTTGCTGTAACGTCATCGGTTCGTTTTGTTGCAGTGATTTCTTTATTAAGTTTAGTCGATCGTCAGATGGTTACTACACCGAAGTTTATGCGTTTTCTGCAAAATTAGAAAACCCATGCCTACTGTTGATTTACTTATCAAAAATTGGACATGAAAGTGGATTGGTGGCATCACTGCTTATTGCTACCTTAGGAATAAAGACGTGTTGTTCATCTAATAGGAAAGCCACCACAAACTCGCTTAAGACTGGATATTTTATCTTCTGTGCTGTTTTAGTGATAGTGTTGACCATCTTAAAATATTCTTCTCTAGAGTTGGATCGTTCGATTTTGAACCTTCATTCTGTAGAGTGTTTTCGATGCGGAACATTTTATAGTACACAAAATGGTGAAATAAAATACGCCATTTGGATTACTCATATTCTTTTAGATCTAACTTTACCACTGCTGTTTTGGGCAATGACAGTTTTAAGTTTATATGTTATTGTCAAAAGAGACGATGGAATTGGGATAAGTGCAAATGCCTTTCCATCTTCAAGTCAAAATTATTATGGAAAAACAATAAAAAAAGTAAAGTCGTATTTAGCAATGTATGTTGCTTTCAATATACCCGTTTTATTAATGGAAGTTATCTCTCTTTTGGAAAGCGATACGTCATTTCCGGTTAAAAAATACCCGGATGAAACTATATCAATTGTAGTAGAACATCAAGCAGACTCATCAATTCAACTAACTACATGGATAATAGGGGAAACAGTTCTTGACAACTACGAAATTAACATGTTTGTTTTCTTTGTGCTAGAAACAATCGCAAGATTTTCGAAAATTATCGGGTTCATGATGACAGGGTTATTTCTAAGATTCTGAATGTCTTTCTACTTAGTTTCTGTTTTAATGTATAGACTTTATAATGAAAAGTTTTCACGTCATGGTTTTATGCCAATTAGTCAAGTTAAATAGGGGCACAGAACAAATTCAGTATATCTGCAATATTTTTTTAGTCTTCAGTTTTGGGACAGCAACATAATACAACAGTAGTATGGCACGCCATATTTATATTTATTCCTCTTTAAAGATATCTCATAAAATTTATAAGATAGCTCGTATACTTTAATATGATTAAGGCCCTGCCTTTTTAGCGAGCATCGAAAATCTATAAACCTTTCAAAAATAAATCCATGTGCTCGACTGGCTAAGTGTAACGTAAAGAGGGAACTTTTAAAAAAGGAATTAGCAAAGTCTGACACCACCCCCACCCCCACCCCCCCACCCCCCAACCCAACCCAAATCATATGCACTCTCGAGAAAGTTGTTGTTAAAATATCTGGGATCAATAACTACTTATTTAAAATTCAATTTATTATTTGTGCAAATAATAAATCCTGTAACATTCTGGGACGACATTTAGCGGGGACGAAATTTTCCCTTTATGATGACGTGACGTCATTTCCTTGTCAGAGTATTTCGCGCTTCTTCAGCAGACCAAAACAACATTCAGATTCTGTCAGGTTTTGTGAGATTTTCTGAGTATCAGTGTTTTATATGACGCATTGGTAACAGAAGGTACATTAAGAACCTGGCGGAAAAAGCGGTAAAGTAAAAATAGCATGCGGGACTGAGGAAAGTGGGTGAAACCCCACAGGATGGGACTCTTCTTTCATTTTCAGGTAAGAACCTTTTATTTATTATTATGAGTAGGGTTTGTTCAGTTAATTTATGTATTTCTTAATTTTTATCTTACTTAGAATTTAACAAAGCTTGGTCAGTATCATGCATTCGGTATGACTAGTCAATGGGACGATGTTGCCAAAAGCTAGCTCGGTAATTTCCGGAAAATCGTTTTTCAGCGGAAAAGACCGAATGGTGTTTGAATAAAAAACTGTGTGTAAAAAATAACAAGTGGGTGAATGAGGGTTTTATCACTGTTTTTGAATTTCTATTTTTTATTTTTGCATAACAGATTATATTGTATTTTTTTATAAGCCCAGATGGTTCATTGTTTTACTTGCTCCGTGCCTATTATTTTTTTCACTCCGTAAAAGTAAACCTGTTCCGGTTTTATCGTCAGTATATTTCTGGCACATCTCAAAACATGCACAATACCGTAGGGCTGGCATCTGCGATGCTCGCTATAAGATATCTTATTAAATATATAAGATATCTCATATAAATGGTAGTTTATAAGATATCTTATAAAACATATGAGATATCTTATAAAACATATAAGATATCTTATAAAACAAATAAGATATCTTATAAACATATCAGATATCTCATAAAGTTTATAAGATATCTTATAAAGATTATTAGATATCTCATATAAAATAATTTATAAGATATCTTATAAAACTAATAAGATATCTTATAAAGTTTATAAGATATCTCATAAAGTTTATTAGATATCTTATATATTTTATGAGATATCTTATAAGTTATTTTTTATAAGATATCTCATAAAGTTTACGAGATATCTTATAAACTTTATAAGATATCTTATAACTTTAATTAGATATCTTATAAATTATTTTATATAAGATATCTCATAATCTTTATAAGATATCTAATAAACTTTTTGAGATATCTTATATGTTTTATAAGATATCTTATATGTTTTATGAGATATCTTATATGTTTTATAGGATATGTCATATGTTTTATAAGATATCTTATAAACTCCCATTTATATGAGATATCTTATATATTTAATAGGATATCTTATAAAGTATATGAGATATCTTATAAACTTTATAAGATATCTTATATTTTTATAAGGCCTCTTTAAAGATATCTCATAAAATTTATAAGATATCTCATATACTTTATAAGATATCTCATAAAGTTTATAAGATATCTTATAAAGTAAATGAGATATCTTATAAATTATTTTTTATAAGATATCTCATAAAGTTTTTAAGATATCTTATAAAGTTTATAAGATATCTTATAAACTTTTTGAGATATCTTATAAAGTATATGAGATATCTTATAAAGTTTATGAGATATCTATAAAGAGGAATAAATGTAAAAACGGCTTGCCATACAGTAGAGGAATCATAGACGGCTTTCGGCGTTGGAACCCTAGTATTTATTGGAAAATTTTGTAATTTACAATTTACATGCAGATTTTCGGAAAATGTTGGTCTGAAATTAATCCCCTTGTCATCCTAGTTGAAGAGTTTTTCTAAAAAAAAACTGATACAATCTTTTCACCTTATATCAGCATTATTTCGAACTCTGAAAAAGATTTCGACCTATAAGCAAAAACAACCTTTAAAAGGGAATAAACCATAAAACCTCGTCCCAATAGTGATTTTTGTTTATCTTCTCGAGCTGAACATATAAGGAAGAAACAGCTTTACTCTATCTGCAATAGTTTTATTCTATAAGCCAAAACACGATGTGCATAAATCTTTAGAGGGTTGAGGTATAATTGAAAAAGAAAGAAAAATGAAAAAAAAAACGAAAAAAAAAACCAAAAAACACACGCGTGGAATAGCCCCTAAAAGAACGCTTTTGTATATACTTTTTATGCTACGGAGCCCACGATGCAGCAAAATTTCCATGTCAAGGATAAAAGCCATTAAAAAGGACAATACTTCTATACTAAGTAACAACAGTCATGTTTTAACGAATAAAAAGAATTAAACTGTTTTCTCTACCGGAGAACGCACCTCAGTTCGCTCTCGTTTCGACTTAAGTTCACATTGCTGATTGTGATTTGGTTGAACATTGTATTAGTTTATTTTGTTATATGTTGTTTTTTTTGCAATGGTTTTATGTCTTACGATTTTGTCTTTGCCTTCGATTGTCGCGTGATTCTTTGAAACGCACCTTCTGTGCGGGATACCCTAAGGACCAATCATACTTCGTTTCATTCAATTTGTTCAGTCGTTGCAGACAAGAATATTAAAAAAAATGTTATAAAAGACGATAGACGCCAAGTGATTGCAAAAGCTCACATGCCCCCTTTCCTGATGAGCAAATACACTATCCACACTCTATGTTAGACATGGCGGTTTTTTGAACGACTATATGAATAATCCTCACATCAGCTCTGTACCACAAGTTAATACTAATGCGACTTAAGAGTGACTAGTCAAAGTTTTTCAAACCACTGCTGGAGGACAAAATGGTCACTATGGTAACCAAAGGGCCTGTAATGATGGTTGTTTGATAATATATGTTAAATTATTTTTTTTTCAAGAACTATCCGATTTTTAAATTTTGAATATACATCATAACCAAATTGTATTTCCCTGGCTGTATTAATACTCCTTTTAACAATGACTTGTATTTATTTCTAATATGACTTGGTGGTGTCGGTGGACTTTACTGTGAAAGAAATATAATAGACTTGGATGAATATCTCTTTTGGAACATTTTGTCAACGAAAAACAAGAATATGTACAAAAACATGATGTTTAACCACTTTAAGCCCATAACTTATCTTATTTTTCTATAATAACTGAACCGTGAAGTTGATGTTGGGGGTATAGTTTCTAGTTTCATGGTGAATTTATAATTAGTTTGTTCATACTCTGATTCACGATATGCCTATTAGGCTTGGTAATGATATCATACTAGTTAAGTAACTCAAAAATAGTTGTTGGACGGACTGATAAATCGGCATGAACACTATCTGCCAATCTACTTTCGCAAGCGCGGCAAAAAATCTGCTAATCATTCTTTATGCACACTGAAAACTACACCTCAGTCATTTTATGAATACATCAATTAAGAACCTCTTTGAACATGTTGAATTGTGGTTTGTTTTGTTGTGGTGATTTTATGTCTGTCCATTTTGTCTTTGTCTTTTTGGATTGACTATGTATATTTGATTGCCCCTTTGGTACACCTTTGCTTCTTTCGAACATTTTTTTTCAAGTGCTTCCATTGACTGATTGATTGTTATATCTGTTTATTGTCCCGTCGGCGATATGTCAGCCATAATTGGGACATAAACAAGTAGAAATATATAAATAAATCAAGTGCTTCAATTTGTTTATGTCTGTTTATGATCAAAACAGGCACCAGATATGAATCACATCTTCCAATCTGAATATATCAATATTACTTTAATATTACATTGAAATCATCTTAGTATCCAATTGCAATGCCATCTGATCTAGGATCAGTTCCAACCCAGTATGTATCACTGTTTTGCATTGGTGGAGATATTAAACCCCGTGATATAACTTGACCTTTACCGAAGGCCATTCGGTCATATCCGGTGACAGGGAATGTAATTTTGTGTCCGTAACTTCGTAATAAATCAACATCCTTTTCAGAAACGCCATCTTCTATCAAAATTTCATTGCTGTCATATCTGAAAAAGAAATCATTTCTTTAGGTTTCTATGAAAATTAATAGCTAAGAAAACCTCAGTGGTGTCTGACATGACAGAGGCACTTCAAATGAGCCCTTGCTTCAATGGTACAAAACTTAATACATTTTCAAATTGAATATAAAAAAAATATCAGTATAGTTCGACTGTTTGATGAAAATTGCAAAGAGGAACAAATGTAGAAAAATTATCGGTCTCTGGAAAATACAGTTGACTACGAAAGACCGATAGTGCCATTAGTTCTTTCACATATCTTGATTAAAACAACAAATATCATAGTTCAAAGTTGACATTTATCAGTTCCAAGATGACATTTCTAACTTCCAAGTAGGCATTTATTACTTCAAAGTTGACATTTATCAGTTCCAAGATGACATTTCTAACTCACAAGTTGATATTTTTGGCGTTCAAGTTTTCATTTTTTACTTACAATTTGACGTTTCTTATGTTCAATGTTGGCAATTCTTACTTCAAGGTTGACATTTCTCACTTGGAACTGAGAAATGTCAAGTTGGAATTAACAAATGTAAACCTCGAGATTAGAAATATCAAATAACAAAGTTTTTTCTCAGTTCCAAGTTGATTTCCAAATTGGAAGTGTTAAATATCACCTTCAAACTCAGTAATGTCAACTTGGAACTCCGAAATGTCAACTTGGAACTCAGAAATAAATGTCAACTTGGAACTCAGAAATGTCAACTTTGAAGTAAGTAATGTAAACTTGGAAGCACGAAATATCGACTTAGAAGTAAGAAATGTTAATTTTGAGCTGAGAAATGTCAACTTGGAAGCAAAAAATGTTAACTTGAAATTAAGAAATGTCGCTTTCAACTGAAAAATGTCAACTTTGAAGTAAAAAAAAACTTGGAACAGAGAAATGCCAATTTGGATCATAAGAAAGGTCAACTTGAAAATAAAGGTAATAACAAAACTACCGAACTTGAATGATCAATCTCATAGTCCAGAGAAAATGACAAAAACGAATCAGTCATACCGGAGAATTGGTGGATCGCAATTGTCCTGACTTGGTACAGTCATTTCAAACGAAATGGTGGGTTAAACCAGGTTTTATGGCGACAAACCCCCTTCTTCCATTGCGATCTTAGGATCCGGTAATGATCACAGAACACAACATATTTGTGAGACACAATAGGGATATTGAGGTGATCATCTCAGTACTGAAACTGAGAAATAACAACTTGGTAGTACGAAATATCAACTTAGAAGAAAGAAATTTCAACTTGGAAGTTAAAATGTTAATTGCAAGTTAGAATTGTCAATTTGGAAGCTAAAAATGTCAGCTTAAATATGAAATATCAACTTTGAAGTAAAAAATGTCAACTTGGAACTGAGAAATGTCAACTTAAGACATAACAAATGTCAACTTGAAACTGAGAAATGTCAACTTGAAACTGAGAAATGTCAACTTTGAAGTAAGAAATGTCAACCTGGAACTAAACAAGAGGCTCCCGGGAGCCTGAATCGTTCATCTGGTCTTGAAGCAACCTTATGAGGACTTTTGTATAGCTACATGAGCTAAATGTTTGAGCAAGAAAAAGTTTTTCTTTAACTGCAATAGTTTTCATTCTGTATGCAAAAAAACACTATTTTCACCCGTAAAGAGCCATTACCCCTATAAGGGTTCATCTGACAACTTTGACCCTATGGAAACTTTTGTAGAGCTGAATGAGCTGTAGGTTTAAGCAAGCAACAGCTTTTCTTTCGATGCAAAAGTTTTCATTTTACAGGCCGAAAAAAACTATTTTTTTTGTCTTTAAGGGGCTGTAACCCCTATAAAGGGTCATATGACAACTTCCACCCTATGAAGACTTTTGTAGAGCTAAATGAGCTGAACTTTTAAGCAAGCAACAGCTTTTCTCTATCTGCAATAGTTTTCATTCTATATGCCAAAAAACACTATTTTCGCCTTTAAAGGGCTGTAACCCCTATATGGGGTCATCTGACGACTTTTACCCTATGTAGACTTTTGTAGAGCTAAATGAGCTGAACATTAATGCAAGCAACAGCTTTTCTTTTTCCGCAATAGGGATCATCTGACAACTTCGACCAAATGGAAACTTTTGTAGAACTTTTGCTACTGAAGCAGTGGCACCAGATTTCATCTAGCTCTTATACCTTTTGATTTACAGGCCAAAGACAGTAGTCTGACCCCCTGGTCTATATTTAGTAACGGCAGCCATGTTTTATGATAAATCAAAAATCGAAACACAAGTTTGGTGCAGGACACCCTAAGGATCATTCATACTAAGTTTCATTAAATTCTGATCAGCAGTTTCAGAGGAGAAGATTTTTGAAAATTGTTAACGGACGACAGACGACAGACGACGACGACGACGACGACGACGACGGACGCCAATTGATGGTAGTAAGATATGTCAACTTAGAAGTATGAAATGTCAACTTGGAACTGAGAAATTTGTAGCTACAATCCAGAAATGTAAAAGTACTATTTGCACTGCCGGTCTTTCGTTGTTTAGACTATGTAATAAATTACTTCTAAGCTTTTTACAATTACTTCATAATCATCAATATAAGAAGTATATACTTACGCATATCTCCCACCGACAAGCACCCTGGGTTGGTCCAGAGCAGTTTGAGGATCCATACCGAATTCCGCCATATTTAACAGAACTTGTACATGACCTTGAGGCTGCATGTATCCTCCCATCACACCATAGCTCATCACCAAGTTTCCTGTTGATATTGTTTTATAGGTATAAAGACAAGAGTTAACACTAAAGTATGTCTCGCCTGCCGGCACCATCAGAAACATTTATTCTTTCTTACTTCCACTATATTTTGAATTTACATGGATTTTCAGTTTCTGAGATCAAAAGATGTTTATAGAACTTAAACATTGCAAATATATGCAATAAAAATAATCAAAGTCACTCAACCGGAAAATCAAGGTCAAGGTCATAAGATGGGGATGCAACTGTGCTAAGCTACTACTGGGGCATATGTATACCAAGTTTCATCAACCTAGGACCTATAGTTCTTGAGATATGGAGGTGCTCGCAAAACTTTTCCATTGCTATTATATGTATTGAAAATTGTCAAAGTCACTCAACCAAAAAATCAAGGTCAAGGTCAAAAGATGGGGATGCAACTGTGGTAAGCTACTACTGGGACATATGCATACCAAGTTTCATCAACCTAGGACCTATAGTTCTTGAGATATGGAGGTGCTCGCAAAACTTTTCCATTGCTATTATATGTATTGAAAATTGTCAAAGTCACTCAACCGGAAAATCAAGGTCAAGGTCAAAAGATGGGGATGCAACTGTGGTAAGCTACTACTGGGGCATATGCATACCAAGTTTCATCAACCCAGGACCTATAGTTCTTGAGATATGGAGGTGCTCGCAAAACTTTTTCATTGCTATTATATGTATTGAAAATTGTCAAAGTCATTCAACCGGAAAATCAAGGTCAAGGTCAAAAGATGGGGATGCAACTGTGCTAAGCTACTACTGGGGCATATGCATACCAAGTTTCATCAACCCAGGACCTATAGTTCTTGAGATATGGAGGTGCTCATAAAACTTTTCCAAAAAGTTAACGCCGCCGTCGCCGCCGCCGTCGCCGCCGTCGCCGCCGCCGCCGCCGGTAAAGTAACACCTATGTCCCGCTCTGCTTCGCAGGCGAGACAATAAAGAGTTATTTAAGGAATATTTAATAAAAACCTGACGTCGTAAGAAGCAAAAAATAAACCAAAAGGGCATCGGAAACCCGAAAATAAAACCCCAAAATATATAAGTAGAAATGAAGAAAAACAACCCTACGAAGAAGAAAAAAAACCAACACAATTGTACAGCAATTAGCATCTCACTTTAAGGATAATTTTGAGTTCACTCTTTGTTTCATAATAATCAAATAAGAGGGCAAGTATAAAATCTTGACTAATAAAGTATTTCAGTAATTTTGTTGGAACACTTTCTTCAAAGCAATATCCTTGGAAGTTATAAAATGTTATGCACTACACAAATATATATTAACCAGGTGTCAAAATTCATCAATTTTATACTTAAAGAAAAGCGCATTTCATGATTTAGTCTGTTTTTAAACATGACAAATAAACACATGACTTTGGGGCTAAATAAACGAAAGACTAGTAAGCTTTTTTTAAGTCAAAGAAGAGAAGTCTATTAAATAAAACTTGTTAAATATTCAGTGCAAATAAAATGATAGACATTACACATCAGCAGTATTTAACCCCTTTGCATTTGTCTTCCTACTGCTATTGACAATAAAATAAAAGCACAACGAAAAATTCTATAAATGGCATATTTTATATTACGAGTCAACACAAAACAGGTCAGATTTGACCTAGTTAGAGTAAACAATAATTATTTTTTAATCATACTCTTAGAAAATAAATACATCCTGCTAGTTTTATTGCAATTGAGATAATGGAATCTGTTGACAGTAGGCAATGTGACAAACCAACCTTGAGTCCATTGACCTATTTTCACATGGTATAATTAGTAGAAAAACAACAGGATACCAAAATTGTCAATTCAAAAAATGTTATACCTGACATTGAACCTCAACATCTGCTCCAGGTTATACAATAATTAAGGAAAAGTTTCTCTTAAAACGCACAAGCAGTGGTGATTCATGGTGTAAAATAACCAAGAGGAACTATGCTTTGTCTTTTTTGAAAATCTAATTTGTTTTATAATTTACAGGTAAATTTGTAAAAGATTTTAATCTTTTTCACCCTTTTCATGAGCTATCGTCTCTTTATGTTTTTTTTCCTTTTGTAAACATAAAAATAAAAATAAGCAAACAATACCTTGTTTTTCGTCTGTTACCATGGCAGGGATGATGGTATGGAAAGGTCTTTTGTTTGGAGCTACAACATTTGGATGATTCCTGTTTAAACTAAATCCACATCCCCTGTTCTAAAATAACCAAAAACAATAAGAAAAAGCTATAAATATATGTCTGATCAGGTGAATTTCGTCGTTTTTTTGGAAAATCTACCCCAAATTAAAATGTGCTACTGTTCAGTCTTTCAGGTTGAGTTAACATCGAAGGTATTTCTAATTTTGTTCACCTGAGTGCAGTTTTCTTAAATTTGTAGCAAAATTTATTGTCTGGAACTTGTCATTTTTATTTGTACATCTATATCTCCAAACTACACAAGAAACTAGAAACTACACATTAACACCACACCTTGGCATAGTATATTTTGCAATAAGAGAATATAGAAATTGTCGAAATTTTTATAAAGTCGCGAATAAAGAAATTGTCGAATTTTTTAATAAAGTCGCTTAAACGTCTTATAAAATTCAAACGTGTGCTTGAGATAACACATTTATATAATGCTCCTTTAAAATATATAAGATTATTCGACTTTCAGCAAGGCAAATAATAGTCACTACAAAGTTTATAAATAAAAATGTGTGTCATGTGCATCTAGAAATTGTTCACAAGCATCATGTCATTTCTTAAATTAAACTTAACCAGAAAAGATACCTGTAAAGTAAAGCCACAGGCTTCAGGTACAATACCTGTCCCAAAACCCATAAAGTTACTGTTGATAAAGGAGCAGGCACTGCCATCCTTGTCAGCTGTGGTAAAGTATACAGTATCAGTGCCTTTAAATGGATTCCCTCTTTGTAAATCTTGGAGAGATCTGAAACAGAATAAATGAATACAGTGTCAGAGTCTTTAAATGGATTCCCTCTTTGTAAATCTTGGAGAGATCTGAAACAGAATAAATGAATACAGTGTCAGAGTCTTTAAATGGATTCCCTCTTTGTAAATCTTGGAGAGATTTGAAACAAAATAAGTGAATACAGTGTCAGAGCCTTTAAATGGATTCCCTCTTTGTAAATCTTGTAGAGATCTGAAACAAAATAAGTGAATACAGTGTCAGAGTCTTTAAATGGATTCCCTCTTTGTAAATCTTGGAGAGATCTGAAACAAAATAAGTGAATACAGTGTCAGAGCCTTTAAATGGATTCCCTCTTTGTAAATCTTGGAGAGATCTGAAACAGAATAAGTGAACACAGTGTCGGAGCCTTTAAATGGATTCCCTCTTTGTAATTCTTGGAGAGATCTGAAACAGAATAAGTGTATACAGTGTCAGAGCCTTTAATTGGATTCCCTCTTTGTAAATCTTGGAGTGAACTGAAACAAAATAAGTGAATACAGTATCAGAGCCTTTAAATGGGTTCCCTTTTTGTAAATCTTGGAGAGATCTGAAACAGAATAAGTGAATACAGTATCAGAGCCTTTAAATGGGTTCCCTCTTTGTAAATCTTGGAGAGATCTGAAACAGAATAAGTGAATACAGTATCAGAGCCTTTAAATGGATTCCCTCTTTGTAAATCTTGTAGAGATCTGAAACAGAATAAGTGAATACAGTATCAGAGCCTTTAAATGGATTCCCTCTTTGTAAATCTTGGAGAGATCTGAAACAGAATAAGTGAATACAGTGTCAGAGTCTTTAAATGGATTCCCTCTTTGTAAATCTTGGAGTGAACTGAAACAGAATAAGTGAATACAGTGTCAAAGCCTTTAAATGGGTTCCCTCTTTGTAAATCTTGGATAGATCTGAAACAGAATAAGTGAATACAGTGTCGGAGCCTTTAAATGGGTTCCCTCTTTGTAAATCTTGGAGAGATCTGAAACAGAATAAGTGAATACAGTGTCAAAGCCTTTAAATGGATTCACTCTTTGTAAATCTTGGAGCGATCTGAAACAGAATAAGTGAATACAATGTCAAAGCCTTTAAATGGATTCACTCTTTGTAAATCTTGGAGAGATCTGAAACAGAATAAGTGAATACAGTGTCGGAGCCTTTAAATGGATTCCCTCTTTGTAAATATTGGATAGATCTGAAACAGAATAAGTGAATACAGTGTCGGAGCCTTGAAATGGATTCCCTCTTTGTAAATCTTGGAGAGATCTGAAACAAAATAAGTGAATACAGTGTCAGAGCCTTTAAATGGATTCCCTCTCTGTAAATCTTGAAGAGTTCTGAAACAAAATAAGTGAATACTGTGTCAGAGCCTTTAAATGTATTCCCTCTTTGTAAATATTGGAGTGAACTGAAACAGAATAAGTGAATACAGTGTCAAAGCCTTTAAATGGGTTCCCTCTTTGTAAATCTTGGAGAGATCTGAAACAGAATAAGTGAATACAGTGTCAGAGCCTTTAAATGGATTCCCTCTTTGTAAATCTTGAAGAGTTCTGAAACAAAATAAGTGAATACAGTGTCAGAGCCTTTAAATGGATTCCCTCTCTGTAAATCTTGGAGAGATCTGAAACAAAATAAGTGAATACAGTGTCAAAGCCTTTAAATGGATTCCCTCTTTGTAAATCTTGGAGAGATCTGAAACAGAATAAGTGACTACAGTGTCAGAGCCTTTAAATGGATTCCCTCTTTGTAAATCTTGGAGAGATCTGAAACAGAATAAGTGAATACAGTGTCGGAGCGTTTAAATGGATTCCCTCTCTGTAAATCTTGGAGAGATCTGAAACAGAATAAGTGAATACAGTGTCAAAGCCTTTAAATGAATTCCCTCTTTGTAAATCTTGGATAGATCTGAAACAGAATAAGTGAATACAGTGTCGGAGCCTTTAAATGGATTCCCTCTTTGTAAATCTTGGATAGATCTGAAACAAAATAAGTGAATACAGTGTCGGAACCTTTAAATGGATTCCCTCTTTGTAAATCTTGGAGAGATCTGAAACAAAATAAGTGAATACAGTGTCAGAGCCTTTAAATGGATTCCCTCTCTGTAAATCTTGAAGAGTTCTGAAACAAAATAAGCGAATACTGTGTCAGAGCCTTTAAATGTATTCCCTCTTTGTAAATATTGGAGAGATCTGAAACAGAATAAGTGAATACAGTGTCGGAGCCTTTAAATGGGTTCCCTCTTTGTAAATCTTGGATATATCTTAAACAAAATAAGTGAATACAGTATCAGAGCCTTTAAATGGGTTCCCTCTTTGTAAATCTTCGAGAGATCTGAAACAGAATAAGTGAATACAGTGTCAAAGCCTTTAAATGGATTCCCTCTTTGTAAATCTTGGAGAGATCTGAAACAGAATAAGTGAATACAGTGTCAAAGCCTTTAAATGGATTCCCTCTTTGTAAATCTTGGAGAGATCTGAAACAGAATAAGTGAATACAGTATCAGAGTCTTTAAATGGATTCCCTCTTTGTAAATCTTGGAGAATTCTGAAACAGAATAAGTGAATACAGTATCAGAGCCTTTAAATGGATTCCCTCTTTGTAAATCTTGGAGAGATCTGAAACAGAATAAGTGAATACAGTGTCGGAGCCTTTAAATGGATTCCCTCTTTGTAAATCTTGAAGAGATCTGAAACAGAATAAGTGAATACAGTGTCAGAGTCTTTAAATGGATTCCCTCTTTGTAAATCTTCGAGAGATCTGAAATTGAATAAGTGAATACAGTGTCATAGCCTTTAAATGGATTCCCTCTTTGTAAATCGTGGAGAGATCTGAAACAGAATAAGTGAATACAGTGTCAGAGCCTTTAAATGGATTCCCTCTTTGTAAATCTTGGAGAGATCTGAAACAAAATAAGTGAATACAGTGTCAGAGTCTTTAAATGGATTCCCTCTTTGTAAATCTTCGAGAGATCTGAAACAGAATAAGTGAATACAGTGTCATAGCCTTTAAATGGATTCCCTCTTTGTAAATCTTGAAGAGTTCTGAAACAAAATAAGTGAATACAGTGTCGGAGCCTTTAAATTGGTTCCCTCTTTGTAAATCTTGGATAGATCTGAAACAGAATAAGTGAATACAGTGTCGGAGCCTTTAAATGGATTCTCTCTTTGTAAATCTTGGAGAGATCTGAAACAGAATAAGTGAATACAGTGTCATAGCCTTGAAATGGATTCTCTCTTTGTAAATCGTGGAGAGATCTGAAACAGAATAAGTGAATACAGTATCAGAGCCTTTAAATGGATTCTCTCTTTGTAAATCTTGGAGAGATCTGAAACAGAATAAGTGAATACAGTGTCATAGCCTTGAAATGGATTCCCTCTTTGTAAATCTTGGAGAGATCTGAAACAGAATAAGTGAATACAGTGTCATAGCCTTGAAATGGATTCCCTCTTTGTAAATCTTGGAGAGATCTGAAACAGAATAAGTGAATACAGTGTCATAGCCTTGAAATGGATTCCCTCTTTGTAAATCTTGGAGAGATCTGAAACAAAATAAGTGAATACAGTGTCATAGCCTTGAAATGGATTCCCTCTTTGTAAATCTTGGAGAGATCTGAAACAGAATAAGTGAATACAGTGTCGGAGCCTTTAAATGGATTCCCTCTTTGTAAATCTTGAAGAGTTCTGAAACAAAATAAGTGAATACAGTGTCGGAGCCTTTAAATGGGTTCCCTCTTTGTAAATCTTGGATAGATCTGAAACAGAATAAGTGAATACAGTGTCAGAGCCTTTAAATGGATTCTCTCTTTGTAAATCTTGGAGAGATCTGAAACAGAATAAGTGAATACAGTGTCATAGCCTTGAAATGGATTCTCTCTTTGTAAATCGTGGAGAGATCTGAAACAGAATAAGTGAATACAGTATCAGAGTCTTTAAATGGATTCCCTCTTTGTAAATCTTGGAGAGATCTGAAACAGAATAAGTGAATACAGTGTCATAGCCTTGAAATGGATTCCCTCTTTGTAAATCTTGGAGAGATCTGAAACAGAATAAGTGAATACAGTGTCATAGCCTTGAAATGGATTCCCTCTTTGTAAATCTTGGAGAGATCTGAAACAGAATAAGTGAATACAGTGTCATAGCCTTGAAATGGATTCCCTCTTTGTAAATCTTGGAGAGATCTGAAACAGAATAAGTGAATACAGTGTCGGAGCCTTTACATGGATTCCCTCTTTGTAAATCTTGGAGAGATGTGAAACAGAATAAGTGAATACAGTGTCGGAGCCTTTAAATGGGTTCCCTCTTTGTAAATCTTGGAGAGATCTGAAACAGAATAAGTGACTACAGTGTCGGAGCCTTTCTTTAAATGGATTCCCTCTTTGTAAATCTTGGAGAGATCTGAAACAGAATAAGTGAATACAGTGTCAGAGCCTTTAAATGGATTCCCTCTTTGTAAATCTTGGAGAGATCTGATACAAAATAAGTGAATACAGTATCAGAACCTTTAAATGGATTCCCTCTTTGTAAATCTTGGAGAGATCTGAAACAGAATAAGTGAATACAGTGTCAGAGCGTCTAAATGGATTCCCTCTTTATAAATCTTGGAGAGATCTGAAACAGAATAAGTGAATACAGTGTCGGGGCGTTTAAATGGATTCCCTCTTTGTAAATCTTGGAGAGTATGAAACAAAATAAGTGAATACAGTGTCAGAGCCTTTAAATGGATTCCCTTTCTGTAAATCTTGGAGAGATTTGAAACAAAATAAGTGAATACAGTGTCAAAGCATTTAAATGGATTCCCTTTTTGTAAATCTTGGAGAGATCTGAAACAGAATAAGTGACTACAGTGTCAGAGCCTTTAAATGAATTCCCTCTTTGTAAATCTTGGAGAGATTTGAAACAAAATAAGTGAATACAGTGTCAGAGCCTTTAAATGGATTCCCTCTTTGTAAATCTTGGAGAGATCTGAAACAAAATAAGTGAATACAGTGTCGGAGCGTTTAAATGGATTCCCTCTTTGTAAATCTTGGAGAGATCTGAAACAGAATAAGTGAATACAGTGTCGGAGCCTTTAAATGGATTCCCTCTTTGTAAATCTTGGAGAGATCTGAAACAGAATAAGTGAATACAGTGTCATAGCCTTGAAATGGATTCCCTCTTTGTAAATCTTGGAGAGATCTGAAACAGAATAAGTGAATACAGTGTCATAGCCTTGAAATGGATTCCCTCTTTGTAAATCTTGGAGAGATCTGAAACAGAATAAGTGAATACAGTGTCATAGCCTTGAAATGGATTCCCTCTTTGTAAATCTTGGAGAGATCTGAAACAGAATAAGTGAATACAGTGTCGGAGCCTTTAAATGGATTCCCTCTTTGTAAATCTTGAAGAGTTCTGAAACAAAATAAGTGAATACAGTGTCGGAGCCTTTAAATGGGTTCCCTCTTTGTAAATCTTGGATAGATCTGAAACAGAATAAGTGAATACAGTGTCAGAGCCTTTAAATGGATTCTCTCTTTGTAAATCTTGGAGAGATCTGAAACAGAATAAGTGAATACAGTGTCATAGCCTTGAAATGGATTCTCTCTTTGTAAATCGTGGAGAGATCTGAAACAGAATAAGTGAATACAGTATCAGAGCCTTTAAATGGATTCCCTCTTTGTAAATCTTGGAGAGATCTGAAACAGAATAAGTGAATACAGTGTCATAGCCTTGAAATGGATTCCCTCTTTGTAAATCTTGGAGAGATCTGAAACAGAATAAGTGAATACAGTGTCATAGCCTTGAAATGGATTCCCTCTTTGTAAATCTTGGAGAGATCTGAAACAGAATAAGTGAATACAGTGTCATAGCCTTGAAATGGATTCCCTCTTTGTAAATCTTGGAGAGATCTGAAACAGAATAAGTCAATACAGTGTCGGAGCCTTTACATGGATTCCCTCTTTGTAAATCTTGGAGAGATTTGAAACAGAATAAGTGAATACAGTGTCGGAGCCTTTAAATGGGTTCCCTCTTTGTAAATCTTGGAGAGATCTGAAACAGAATAAGTGAATACAGTGTCGGAGCCTTTACATGGACTCCCTCTTTGTAAATCTTGGAGAGATCTGAAACAGAATAAGTGAATACAGTATCAGAGTCTTTAAATGGATTCCCTCTTTGTAAATCTTGGAGAGATCTGAAACAGAATAAGTGAATACAGTGTCAGAGCTTTTAAATGGATTCCCTCTTTGTAAATCTTGGAGAGATCTGAAACAGAATAAGTGAATACAGTGTCGGAGTCTTTAAATGGATTCCCTCTTTGTAAATCTTGGAGAGATCTGAAACAGAATAAGTGAATACAGTGTCAGAGTCTTTAAATGGATTCCCTCTTTGTAAATCTTGGAGAGATCTGAAACAGAATAAGTGAATACAGTGTCAGAGCCTTTAAATGGATTCCCTCTTTGTAAATCTTGGAGAGATCTGATACAAAATAAGTGAATACAGTATCAGAACCTTTAAATGGATTCCCTCTTTGTAAATCTTGGAGAGATCTGAAACAGAATAAGTGAATACAGTGTCAGAGCGTCTAAATGGATTCCCTCTTTATAAATCTTGGAGAGATCTGAAACAGAATAAGTGAATACAGTGTCGGGGCGTTTAAATGGATTCCCTCTTTGTAAATCTTGGAGAGTATGAAACAAAATAAGTGAATACAGTGTCAGAGCCTTTAAATGGATTCCCTCTCTGTAAATCTTGGAGAGATTTGAAACAAAATAAGTGAATACAGTGTCAAAGCATTTAAATGGATTCCCTCTTTGTAAATCTTGGAGAGATCTGAAACAGAATAAGTGACTACAGTGTCAGAGCCTTTAAATGAATTCCCTCTTTGTAAATCTTGGAGAGATTTGAAACAAAATAAGTGAATACAGTGTCAGAGCCTTTAAATGGATTCCCTCTTTGTAAATCTTGGAGAGATCTGAAACAAAATAAGTGAATACAGTGTCGGAGCGTTTAAATGGATTCCCTCTTTGTAAATCTTGGAGAGATCTGAAACAGAATAAGTGAATACAGTGTCGGAGCCTTTAAATGGATTCCCTCTTTGTAAATCTTGGAGAGATCTGAAACAGAATAAGTGAATACAGTGTCATAGCCTTTAAATGGGTCCCGTCTTTGTAAATCTTGGAGTGAACTGAAACAAAATAAGTGAATACAATGTCGGAGCCTTTAAATGGATTCCCTCTTTGTAAATCTTGGAGAGATCTGAAACAAAATAAGTGAATACAGTGTCGGAGCCTTTAAATGGATTCCTTCTTTGTAAATCTTGGAGCGATCTGAAACAGAATAAGTGAATACAGTGTCAGAGCTTTTAAATGGGTTCCCTCTTTGTAAATCTTGGAGAGTTCTGAAACAAAATAAGTGAATACAGTGTCGGAGCCTTTAAATGGATTCCCTCTTTGTAAATCTTGGAGCGATCTGAAACAAAATAAGTGAATACAGTGTCAGAGTCTTTAAATGGATTCCCTCTTTGTAAATCTTGGAGAGAACTGAAACAGAATAAGTGAATACAGTGTCAGAGCTTTTAATAAGTTCCCTCTTTGTAAATCTTGGAGAGTTCTGAAACAAAATAAGTGAATACAGTGTCGGAGCCTTTAAATGGATTCCCTCTTTGTAAATCTTGGAGAGTTCTGAAACAAAATAAGTGAATACAGTGTCGGAGCCTTTAAATGGATTCCTTCTTTGTAAATCTTGGAGCGATCTGAAACAGAATAAGTGAATACAGTGTCAGAGCTTTTAAATGGGTTCCCTCTTTGTAAATCTTGGAGAGTTCTGAAACAAAATAAGTGAATACAGTGTCGGAGCCTTTAAATGGATTCCCTCTTTGTAAATCTTGGAGCGATCTGAAACAAAATAAGTGAATACAGTGTCAGAGTCTTTAAATGGATTCCCTCTTTGTAAATCTTGGAGAGAACTGAAACAGAATAAGTGAATACAGTGTCAGAGCCCCTCTTTGTAAATCTTGGAGAGTTCTGAAACAAAATAAGTGAATACAGTGTCGGAGCCTTTAAATGGATTCCCTCTTTGTAAATCTTGGAGAGTTCTGAAACAAAATAAGTGAATACAGTGTCGGAGCCTTTAAATGGATTCCCTCTTTGTAAATCTTGGAGAGTTCTGAAACAAAATAATTGAATACAGTGTCGGAGCCTTTAAATGGATTCCCTCTTTGTAAATCTTGGAGAGAACTGAAACAGAATAAGTGAATACAGTGTCAGGGCCTTTAAATGGATTCCCTTTTTGTAAATCTTGGAAAGATCTGAAACAGAATAAGTGAATACAGTGTCAGAGCCTTTAAATGGATTCTCTCTTTGTAAATCTTGGAGAGATCTGAAACAGAATAAGTGAATACAGTGTCATAGCCTTGAAATGGATTCTCTCTTTGTAAATCGTGGAGAGATCTGAAACAGAATAAGTGAATACAGTATCAGAGCCTTTAAATGGATTCCCTCTTTGTAAATCTTGGAGAGATCTGAAACAGAATAAGTGAATACAGTGTCATAGCCTTGAAATGGATTCCCTCTTTGTAAATCTTGGAGAGATCTGAAACAGAATAAGTGAATACAGTGTCATAGCCTTGAAATGGATTCCCTCTTTGTAAATCTTGGAGAGATCTGAAACAGAATAAGTGAATACAGTGTCATAGCCTTGAAATGGATTCCCTCTTTGTAAATCTTGGAGAGATCTGAAACAGAATAAGTGAATACAGTGTCGGAGCCTTTACATGGATTCCCTCTTTGTAAATCTTGGAGAGATTTGAAACAGAATAAGTGAATACAGTGTCGGAGCCTTTAAATGGGTTCCCTCTTTGTAAATCTTGGAGAGATCTGAAACAGAATAAGTGACTACAGTGTCGGAGCCTTTACATGGACTCCCTCTTTGTAAATCTTGGAGAGATCTGAAACAGAATAAGTGAATACAGTATCAGAGTCTTTAAATGGATTCCCTCTTTGTAAATCTTGGAGAGATCTGAAACAGAATAAGTGAATACAGTGTCAGAGCTTTTAAATGGATTCCCTCTTTGTAAATCTTGGAGAGATCTGAAACAGAATAAGTGAATACAGTGTCGGAGTCTTTAAATGGATTCCCTCTTTGTAAATCTTGGAGAGATCTGAAACAGAATAAGTGAATACAGTGTCAGAGTCTTTAAATGGATTCCCTCTTTGTAAATCTTGGAGAGATCTGAAACAGAATAAGTGAATACAGTGTCAGAGCCTTTAAATGGATTCCCTCTTTGTAAATCTTGGAGAGATCTGATACAAAATAAGTGAATACAGTATCAGAACCTTTAAATGGATTCCCTCTTTGTAAATCTTGGAGAGATCTGAAACAGAATAAGTGAATACAGTGTCAGAGCGTCTAAATGGATTCCCTCTTTATAAATCTTGGAGAGATCTGAAACAGAATAAGTGAATACAGTGTCGGGGCGTTTAAATGGATTCCCTCTTTGTAAATCTTGGAGAGTATGAAACAAAATAAGTGAATACAGTGTCAGAGCCTTTAAATGGATTCCCTCTCTGTAAATCTTGGAGAGATTTGAAACAAAATAAGTGAATACAGTGTCAAAGCATTTAAATGGATTCCCTCTTTGTAAATCTTGGAGAGATCTGAAACAGAATAAGTGACTACAGTGTCAGAGCCTTTAAATGAATTCCCTCTTTGTAAATCTTGGAGAGATTTGAAACAAAATAAGTGAATACAGTGTCAGAGCCTTTAAATGGATTCCCTCTTTGTAAATCTTGGAGAGATCTGAAACAAAATAAGTGAATACAGTGTCGGAGCGTTTAAATGGATTCCCTCTTTGTAAATCTTGGAGAGATCTGAAACAGAATAAGTGAATACAGTGTCGGAGCCTTTAAATGGATTCCCTCTTTGTAAATCTTGGAGAGATCTGAAACAGAATAAGTGAATACAGTGTCATAGCCTTTAAATGGGTCCCGTCTTTGTAAATCTTGGAGTGAACTGAAACAAAATAAGTGAATACAATGTCGGAGCCTTTAAATGGATTCCCTCTTTGTAAATCTTGGAGAGATCTGAAACAAAATAAGTGAATACAGTGTCGGAGCCTTTAAATGGATTCCTTCTTTGTAAATCTTGGAGCGATCTGAAACAGAATAAGTGAATACAGTGTCAGAGCTTTTAAATGGGTTCCCTCTTTGTAAATCTTGGAGAGTTCTGAAACAAAATAAGTGAATACAGTGTCGGAGCCTTTAAATGGATTCCCTCTTTGTAAATCTTGGAGCGATCTGAAACAAAATAAGTGAATACAGTGTCAGAGTCTTTAAATGGATTCCCTCTTTGTAAATCTTGGAGAGAACTGAAACAGAATAAGTGAATACAGTGTCAGAGCTTTTAATAAGTTCCCTCTTTGTAAATCTTGGAGAGTTCTGAAACAAAATAAGTGAATACAGTGTCGGAGCCTTTAAATGGATTCCCTCTTTGTAAATCTTGGAGAGTTCTGAAACAAAATAAGTGAATACAGTGTCGGAGCCTTTAAATGGATTCCTTCTTTGTAAATCTTGGAGCGATCTGAAACAGAATAAGTGAATACAGTGTCAGAGCTTTTAAATGGGTTCCCTCTTTGTAAATCTTGGAGAGTTCTGAAACAAAATAAGTGAATACAGTGTCGGAGCCTTTAAATGGATTCCCTCTTTGTAAATCTTGGAGCGATCTGAAACAAAATAAGTGAATACAGTGTCAGAGTCTTTAAATGGATTCCCTCTTTGTAAATCTTGGAGAGAACTGAAACAGAATAAGTGAATACAGTGTCAGAGCCCCTCTTTGTAAATCTTGGAGAGTTCTGAAACAAAATAAGTGAATACAGTGTCGGAGCCTTTAAATGGATTCCCTCTTTGTAAATCTTGGAGAGTTCTGAAACAAAATAAGTGAATACAGTGTCGGAGCCTTTAAATGGATTCCCTCTTTGTAAATCTTGGAGAGTTCTGAAACAAAATAATTGAATACAGTGTCGGAGCCTTTAAATGGATTCCCTCTTTGTAAATCTTGGAGAGAACTGAAACAGAATAAGTGAATACAGTGTCAGGGCCTTTAAATGGATTCCCTTTTTGTAAATCTTGGAAAGATCTGATACAAAATAAGTAACAACAGTGTCAGAGCCTTTAAATGGATTCCCTCTTTGTAAATCTTGGAGAAAACTGAAACAGAATAAGTGAATACAGTGTCAGAGCCTTTAAATGTGTTCCCTCTTTGTAAATCTTGGAGAGATCTGAAACAGAATAAATGAATACAGTGTCAGAGCCTTTAAATGGATTCCCTCTTTGTAAATCTTGGAGAGATCTGAAACAGAATAAGTGAATACAGTGTCAGAGTCTTTAAATGGATTCCCTCTTTGTAAATCTTGGAGAGATCTGAAACAAAATAAGTGAATACAGTGTCAAAGCCTTTAAATGGATTCCCTCTTTGTAAATCTTGGAGAGATCTGAAACAAAATAAATGAATACAGTGTCAGAGTCTTTAAATGGATTCCCTCTTTGTAAATCTTGGAGAGATCTGAAACAGAATAAGTGAATACAATGTCATAGCCTTGAAATGGATTCCCTCTTTGTAAATCTTGGAGAGATCTGAAACAGAATAAGTGACTACAGTGTCAGAGCCTTTAAATGGGTTCCCTCTTTGTAAATCTTGGAGAGATGTGAAACAGAATAAGTGAATACAGTGTCAGAGCCTTTGAATGGGTTCCCTCTTTGTAAATCGTGGAGAGATCTGAAACACAAGAGGCTCCCAGGAGCCTGAATCGCTCACCTGACATATGTGCCTGAAGTAAAGGCTATTAGGCAAAATCTATTTGACATTGAAAGGGTTATAAGTTTAATAAGGGGGCCATCTGACAATATGGTTGATATTAAGGTGCTGATCACTTTTATCTCAATTAAAATTAAAAAATCTGTCACCCTTTTTGAGTTATTAGCACAAAAATGCAGTTAAACCCAATGTTCTATTTTTAGCCACAGCGGCCATGTTTTACAACCAATCAAAAATCCCCACATCAGTTCTATACACCTAATGCTCATAAACAACAATACCAAGTTTGGTTCCAATTTGACTTTAAGTGTCAGAGGAGTTAACATTTTCAGTGTAATGAGGAAATTCTTTTTAAAAGCTCAATTTTGACGTTCTAAGGGCAATAACTCCTCAAAATAAAGGTCCTACAATGTTGACACTATTACATATTTAGTAGATCTTGATGTGCTTAACAATATGCAATTTAAATTTCTCAAATATCTTGTATAGTTTTCAAGATATTGAGCTAAACAGGTGCAAAATTTGCCAAAAATCCACAAAAAGGGCAATAACTCATGCATGGGTTGTTGGATTTTCTTCAATTTTTCATTATCAAAATTTTAAAATCTGTCACCGTTTTTGAGTTATTTGCAAAAAACTGCCATTTACCCCTATGTTCTATTTTTAGCCACAGCGGCCATGTTTTACGACCAATCAAAAATCCCCACATCAGTTCTATACACCTTATGCTAATAAACAACTATACCAAGTTTGGTTCCAATTGGACTTAGAGTGTCAGAGGAGTTAACGTTTTCAATGTCATGAGGAAATGCTTTTTAAAAGCTCAATTTTTACGTTCTAAGGGCAATAACTCCTCAAAAGAAAGGTTCTACAATGTTGACCCTATTACATTTTTAGTAGATCTTGATGTGCTCAACAATATGCAATTTAAATTTCTCAAATATCTTGTATAGTTTTCAAGATATTGAGCTAAACAGGTGCAAAATTTGCCAAAAATCCACAACAAGAGGCTCTCAGGAGCCTGAATCGCTCACCTGACATATGTGCCTGAAGTAAAGGTTTTAAGGCAAAATCAATTTAACTTTGAAAGGGTCATAAGATTAATAAAGGGGTCATCTGACAATATGGTGGATCTAAAGGTGCTGATCACTTTTGTTCAAAATCTAAAAATCTGTCACCCTTTTTGAGTTATTTGCAAAAAAATGCAGTTTAACCTAATCTTCTATTTTTAGCCACAGCGGCCATGTTTTACAACCAATCAAAAATCCCCACAACAGTTCTATACACCTAATAATAATAAACAATAATACCAAGTTTGGTTCCAATTGGACTTAAAGTGTCAGAGGAGTTAACATTTTCAATATAAGGAAATGCAGTTAAAATGCTCAATTTTGACATTCCATGGGCAATAACTCCTCAAAGGAAAGGTCTAACAACGTTGACCCTGTTACAAATTTTGTAGATCTTGATACGCTTAACAATATGCAATTTAAATTTCTCAAATATCTTGTATAGTTTTCAAGATATTGAGCAAAACAGGTGCAAAATTTGCAAAAAAAAACACAATAAGGGCAATAACTCCTACATGGGTTGTTGGATTTTCTTCAAAATTTCAGAGCTGGTAGATCTTGAGGTGCTGATCACTTTTGTTCCCAATCAAAATTTTGAAATCTGTCACCGTTTTAGAGTTATTTGCAAAAAACTGCCATTTACCCCTATGTTCTATTTTTAGCCACAGCTGCCATGTTTTATGACCAATCAAAAATCCCCACATCAGTTCTATACACCTAATGCTAATAAACAACTATACCAAGTTTGGTTCCATTTGGACTTAAAGTGTCAGAGGAGTTAACGTTTTCAATGTAATGAGGAAATGCTGTTAAAATGCTAAATTTTGACATTCTAAGGGCAATAACTCCTAAAAGGAAAGGTCCTACAACATTGACCCTATTACATATTTTGTAGATCTTGATGCGCTTAACAATATGCAATTTAAATTTCTCAAATATCTAGTATAGTTTTCAAGATATTGAGCTAAACAGGTGCAAAATTTGCAAAAAATCCACAAAAAGGGCAATAACTCCTACATGGGTTGTTGGATTTTTTTCAAAATTTCAGAGCTGGTAGATCTTTAGGTGCTGATCACTTTTGTTCCCAATCAAAATTTTAAAATCTGTCACCGTTTTAGAGTTATTTGCAAAAAACTGCCATTTACCTCTATGTTCTATTTTTAGCCACAGCGGCCATGTTATAAGACCAATCAAAAATCCCCAAATCAGTTCTATACACCAAATGCTAATAAACAACTATACTAAGTTTGGTTCCATTTGGACTTAAAGTGTCAGAGGAGTTAACGTTTTCAATGTAATGAGGAAATGCTGTTAAAATGCTAAATTTTTACGTTCTAAGGGCAATAACTCCTAAAAGGAAAGGTCCTACAACGTTGACCCTGTTACATATTTTGTAGATCTTGATGTGCTTAACAATATGCAATTTAAATTTCTCAAATATCTAGTATAGCTTTCAAGATATTGAGCTTAACAGGTGCAAAATTTGCAAAAAAATCCACAAAAAGGGCAATAACTCCTACATGGGTCGTTGGATTTTCTTCAAAATTTCAGGGTAGGTAGATCTTGAGGTGCTGATCACTTTTACCCTATGCCAGAATTTTGATATCTGTAGCCGTTTTTGAGTTATTTGCAAAAAACTGCATTTTACCCCTATGTTCTATTTTTAGCCGTGGCGGCCATGTTTTACGACGAATCAAAAATCCCCACATCAGTTCTAAGCACCGAATGCTAATGAACAACCATACCAAGTTTGGTTGCAATTGGACTTATGGTGTCAGAGGAGTTAACGTTTTAAAAAGTTTACGGACGGACGACGGACGGACGACGGACGCCAAGTGATGACAATAGCTCACATGACCCTTCGGGTCAGGTGAGCTAAAAAAGCAAGGTATACAGTAAACGGCTTCTCTCATGAAAATTTTGGAGAGACCTAAAAGTATATAGTGTGAGTTTTTTTTTTAAAGTAGCAATCTTCTTTGAAAGTTCATATGAGAGTTGAAAGAAAATACTTGCTCCAGTATATGTTGATACATTAAGTCTATACGTTCAGGGAAATATCAGTAGGTACTTTTTATTTTTGAAAGTAGCCTGGAGGTTGCCTCTACCACTAGGCTAGAAACACAACCTATAAAAAGATAATGCCAAACTCCGAGTATGCTTAACTGATGAGAAGTTACTTGTTGACGAATATTGCATTTACAGCATAACCAAATCTACCAATTATAATACCCTCTATGGTACCGTGTACTCTTACATAGGCAGATGACTAAGGGTCACAGTAAGTCACCGTTTTGTTCGTTCGGTATTAACGTCTACGTATATATTTCACAGTTTTTTTTAAAGAAAAGATCAGAAGGTCTCCAAATAGAATAACCCTTAAGTCGGCTTATGCTGTAAAAGTGCGATTATAAAGTCATATAACGTGTTTTTTTAGCTTAAAACCCTGGGAGAGATATCGTGCAAATAATTCTATATATTGTATTTCCTTATGACCTTTATTTTTGGCATTTACAAAAAATTCCCTATTTCCTGAGCTTATTTTGGCACTTAAAGTCACAATATTGCGTATAAAGGAAGTGTAATAGTAATTATAATTATTGTAAAATAAATATCCTGGGGTTTAGCAAATTATTCTCTGTTTTTTCTATACTTTTTAATAGAAAGTAAATGTTAAGATTATATATACATGCAGTTTTAAATTAAAACTATATCCATTTAAGAAAAAGCTGGTGATTAAATTCCAATGAAATTAGGCGACCAATTTGTATTCTGATACGTTACTTTATCCAGTAAAAGATAATCATATTAACAAAGAGAGAAGGTTTGGCCCAAAAATTTGTTTAACCCAATCACATTTTGTGTATGCCTGTCCTAATCAATGGACCTTTGTCAAAACCTTTGTTTGTGCCCGTCCTCTTTATACTAGTAGGTCAATGTCCAGAAAAATAACAAAGGTGTACCCAAGGGACAATC
This sequence comes from Arcuatula senhousia, assembly GCA_963971305.1. Classification (NCBI taxonomy): domain Eukaryota; kingdom Metazoa; phylum Mollusca; class Bivalvia; order Mytilida; family Mytilidae; genus Arcuatula; species Arcuatula senhousia. The sequence continues at coordinate 61,503,446 of OZ020307.1, forward strand.
AAGTGTCGTTACTACAAAGACAAACACGGTAGACGTTAATCATCAGAAATGCAGAAATGGGTCTTTTGCTGATAATTTTGGGATAGGTACTGATGGCCAATGCAAGACAGCGAGCACCGACCCCTGGTCAAATTAAGGCTGCTTGCTGTCTCCAATGGTAGATTTTTAAATTGCAGTTTCAATTGTTTATTCCACATCTCAGTATCGCTATATTATATAGCACACACAAATCAAAGTGGACAAGTTCAGTTCAAATTAAAATGACTATGTATCATGATGATATGAACGGGACCATAAAAACTTAGACTATTGTATTGAGGTAATACTCTAAAAAGGGCATAAAACAATTGCCCAGCATTTGGTAACGAGAAGTGAAATGAACTTGGCTCTATCTATCATTGCTGCAATACGTAAACTTCATAAGCAGCCAAAGCTTGAATGGATCTAAAGAAGGGAAGTTGACGATTGGAAAATTGAATCATCACTTTGTAAAAAGTTATACTAGTACTCAAGATAGAGATTTAAATAAAAAATAGTTACAAAACATTGTTTTGCTACCAGTTTTTGTTTCAAACCTATTTAAATATCTTTCAAATTTGTTGAAATTAAGGGGTTAAATAAAGTATGAATTATATCATGAACTTTAAAGGTTATCTTCCTTAAGGTGCATAGCTAAATACATTTTAAAGAACGCAGAAAATGTAAAGGACTTTATATTTTAAAATAGAAAGATTTATTGTATTTGAAAACATTAAATGTGGTTTATTTTAATCTCTCAAGTTTAAAACACCATGCCACATTGCGTGCAAATATCCTATATTATATTTTAGTGCCTTATGACATTCAACATGTTCATTGTAAAACACACAAAAAAATATTGTCTGGTTCCGGAGCATTTTGTAGTGAAAGTCATAAAAAGTCAAATGTACTGCATTAGGGAAGTGCGTTGGTACTTAAAAATATTTATAAAAGAGTAATCTGGTATTAAGGGAAATTTTCTGCCCTTATCGAATCCTTATAGTAGAAAGGAAAGTATAGTATGGGATTTTTTATAAACATGAGCCAAAGAACCTGCTTCAATCTAGACCATTTATGCCCCCAAAATGAGTATAAAAAATAATACTGCTTTACTTGATCAGTTTGGCTACAAGGTCTCCTATGTATATTCACCTATACTTTATAATGATTTCATCACTCTTGAGTTTATAAAGGAATCACAAAATAGTTAAAAAAAACTTGATGCAATCATACAAATTCGCCACTTTTAGAATAGTTTTGTGACGAAATACAGATAGAGCCACCTTTCGCCCATGTTTTCCCCTGAATTTGTACTTTTTTTTAGAATAAAATACACCTCTTTGGCTTTTTATATTTTTAAGAAAATGTTACTTCTTCTTAAGTGATCCAACTCTTAATGTTCAATAACCTAAGCAAAAACGAGTGAATTGTGGCTATTTTCTTCAAAGTCTGTTATATTGATGATTCTACGAACAGTATAATCTATTAATTGAAAACAGTGATAAAAGCAATATAATTGATATAGATTTTAACATATTTGGGAGTAAGATATTAAGCAAGCAGTTTTGATCAATTTTAAACAAAGTTTAGACTTTCCAAATTTAAGGGACAAATTTAATAGTTACTAACGCTTGGCCATTAGTATATCTCCATAACAATTAATATTGGTTTGTTACTATTATGTTCACACATACATTGTACATGTAAGCCACAAATCATGTATAAAAATCACAAATCAGTTCCAACAGTTTATTTTGATATTTATGGCACGCCGTAAACACTTTAATAAGAAAATCTTAGTTTATGTTACTTAATCCTAGTTTAACTGAGCTTAAGGATTTTAAGTAACATAAACTAAGATTAATCTAGCTAAATGTTATAATTAGTTACAGAAGAACCTTGATTTTCTTAACTTAAACTAAGATTAACTCGAAACTATCATTAAGTTTAGAAAATTTCAGTTTAACTGAATTCAATAGAAAAACTTAGTTTTTCTTGAAAACTTTAAGAAAATCCTAGTTTTTCCCAACTTAATGATAGATACCCCAGTTAATCCTAGATGAAGCTACTTCAACTAAGATTAAGTAAGATCAGTCGTATGTATGGAGCGTTTTTATTGGCCAACAGATAACCCATATTTTCTGAGAGGAATTTTCATTGGCCAGAACACAACCCATATTTTCTGAGAACTTAATCTTAGAAAAAGCTAAATGTGAATTACAGAAAAAAAACCTAGATTTTCTTAACTAAAACTTCAATTTTCTCATTACTCACATTAAGCTGAGAAAAACCTAGATTAACTGAAAAATACGAGAAAATCTAAGTTTGAGCAGTTTCAATTTAGAAAACTCGGTTTTTCTCAGCTTAATGTTAGTTAGGTCAGTTAATCCTAGATTAAGCTCAGTTAATCTAGGATTAAGTAACTTAATTTAGGTTTTTCTCATTATTGTGGTTGTGGCGTGCTATAGATATAAATGGAGTTTGTCTATTCAAGACTTCCAATAGACGCTTTAGCAAAATGATATAAAATGGCAAACTCCATATAATATGAAGAGCTAACGATTAAAACAAAACTGCCTAATTAAGACCAAAATTAGAACAAAGATCAAGCTATGACCTGGGAAGGTATTACTTTGACAATTTCCAAATTTATTCAGACAATTTCTAAGCTTTATTGTATTTATTTCACATAAAAATTGTAGCGCAGTGGGCTTACCTTTGAAAATCAAAATTATTAGCCGCACTTTTAACCGGAGTTTTTAAAAATCGAGATAACAACAAATTCAGCAATACATGTATGATATTCGTCTATTCAAGACTTAATCGTTTACTATAAAAACGTTAAGATTATGCCTAATATCCTTGGCTATATACAGTTTCCGTATTTGTAAAAAAAGTTGCAAAGTTAAGTACATTAAGAACTTACTTGATATTAATTTATTCATTGGCGGTGACAAATCCAGGAGACTTAATATACTGATTTATGACCCTGTAAATGACAGTCTCCAGACATCATTACATATATTATGCAACCATATTACCCTTAAAAAACAACAAATTACCAAATCAGTGAAAGCTGATCAGAAATATTCTCATCTGATGGTTATATGGTTGTCGACCTTCGTTCCTTTCAGGAATAACTTTCGGGATAAGGGGAAGTCGTAAAATTGTCTTTAGTTTATAGATATGACAAGAATTCCGTTTCAATTTAAGATTATGATGAGGAATGGTTATAAAATTTAGCACTAAAATGTAACTGTTAAGTTTTTTTTGGTGTCTGAAAACACCCATAATAAGCAAGTACAACACATAAATCCTAACTAAATAATAGGTAATATAGATATTTTTATATTAAATTAAACTATCAAAAAATATTTATTGTTTTCCTTCAATAATCAATTAAACAAATAAATTTTCTAACACAAAACTTCGCCATTATTTTGGTTTTTAAGAAGCAAAGGAGTACCAAGGGGCATTCAAATATGTCTAACAGAAGGCCAACACAAAAAGAGAAGAAGACATAGATTATTGGAATGGAGACCTGTGGCCTTCTACCCGCATGGTTTGAAACATTAATTTTCTTTGTTGTTTATTTTTATCTAATTTTTAAACACTTTTTTACTTTAATAAATCAACTATATTAATTTTTAGTTGAAGATTTTGTTTCAGCATGGAGATACAGTATGATAAGACAATAAATTTTGCTACGCCTTGCGCGCGTTTCGTCTATTCAAGACTCATTAGAGACGCTATTCCAAAAGTTGAAAATGCAAAAACACTATATGAATATGAAGAAAATAAAACAATAATACCAAGTATGCCGATCTAAAACCAAATTATGACTAAGACCAACCTATATGTCTGGGGTAGGAAGAACCTTAAGGTTTTAAAAAATTTGACATTTAAAGGGTAATCTATTGCTTTGATGTGTTCTCCAACATAAAACTATTGATACCGGAGTAGGCTTACCTCGGAAAATTATAACTCTACCAGCAGCGCTTACTATCACGGATGTTAAAAATAAATTACTACAAAGTTCCAGACAATAAGTTTTGCATCGCCTGACAGGCCTATCTAAAACTCATCAGAGGCATTCCACCAACGGTTGAAAATGCCAAACACTATTTGAATATGAAAAACATAGATCAATAATACCAAAAGATGCCGGTAAACAATTTTAAACATCATTATACATGTGAGCAAACTGTGTCTTAAAAGGCAAAAATGGTAAAAGGTTTGTTTTACTTCAAATTAGTGAAAATTCTGGTTAAAAATACTATCAACATTACATCATTGAAATATTGGTCCCTGGAGCACAAAGTGTTACTGATTTCAATATGACACCGTTTGTATACTAGCTCATTATTGCACGAAAGAAAAAGTTGACCAAGCCATATGTTCCAGTGTGGAATAAAAGAAAAACCCTTTCAAGCTGTATTTCATTAACAGAATAAAATAAAGCTATATTTCATTAATTATAAAAAAAAATCTTTGGAATGCTCGTGATTTTTATATTTTGATTATGCCTATAAATGACTGATTAAGCTTTAACAGTTTGGAAAAGTTCTAGGCATAGAAACGTATGGAAAATGACAATCTTCAAGCTTGCTATTATAAGGATAAAATTGTCAACCTTATGTCTGCAATTTATTGATTTACATTCAAAACATAACAGAAGTATAAGTAATAGGTATTTTAGTATAAGGTCAAAATATTTTGTACAAGTTTTCTGAAAATTAGACATATGCAACTTATAGGATGGTGCCTATGATATATTTTCAATAAAAATTATAACAAAGGCCACCCAAAATAACAGAAATGACTGACGCAAATCAAATATCTATCTTAAGGAAGTTTTTTTTGCCAAGTGACTGAATCTTAACCAAAAATAAATTAACATTGAAAGTGCAAGATATTTTGGATATAGGTAGTACGTACTCAATGAATGTGACTATGTTTCACAACCTTCTTAATCATTAATGGTGCTTATTTGCATAGAAAAAAAAAATATACCCCAAAACTGCAAAATTTAGCTCTATTACTTCCACAACGTATAATTTGGCACCATAACTTTAAGATCATCATGGACGCCGTGGAGGACTATGCCAGAGCCTGGATAAAGCGGGAGTGGACCAAGAGCCAGAGCTTGAGACACTGTCAGACTGGGTAAGGACTATCCGATCTCTTGTCCGCAGCCGAATAGATGCTCTTCGGAATGTCCTAACCCTCGGCCACGCCCCGTATTTAGAGATCGTGAAGCTCTCGATTGTCTCTCTCAAACCCTCGGCCGCGCCCCTTATTTAGAGATCGTGAAGCTCTCGATTGTCTCTCTTCCTTACATGACAAATATGTTGTCACACCTGCAGACAAAGCTTCCAACAATTTGGTTTTTATATGTAAAGCACATTATCAAAAATATCTGATTCAATAATTATGCATTGAGGGTAATTCGTCTGTTAGTGCTACATACACTCGGCCTTCATTTGACAAAGATGAGATCATAGCCAACCATTACTCATTCATGTCCTCTTTAAATATTCAATTGAAGAAGGAACATGAAGAGTTATCATATTTGTATTTGATACCTAAACTTCACATAAATCCGCACAAAAAAGGTTTACAGTTTGATCTTCATTAAGTTCAGCTACAGAGCTGTCCGTTCAGCTCACTAAGATCTTGTTAAAGAAGGACAACAAGCATACTGTGACACTACTTATAATCGTAGTGGAATCAATCATCTGTTGATTTTAAAGATATGAAAAGATTTGTAAGATAATTTTAAATCCGATTCATTCTCCTGGGTTCATTCTTGGAAAACTTTCGATTTTTCAACCTTGTACACTACATTGCCACATGAAAAACTTAAATGTCGCCTGAAAACAATACTTGAAAAGGCTTTTTCGAAATCAAGGAACTTGTGTTTGGTTATAATTCTACATTTTTTTTTCAAACATCTTATAAAGATAAGATTTGTTACACTTTAGAAAAAGTTTGCAGTATGCTTGATTTCATTATTGACAACATATTTGTTAAATTTGGAGCATGTGGAGGAGAGATTTTGCAACAACAAGTTGACATTCCATTGGGCACAAACTGTGCTCCTCTCCTCATCGACTTTTTTTTATTCTTTAACTAGACTGAACTTCTACAGGAACTCGTAAAGAACAAGAAGATGAAAGAGGCAAGGTCCTTTAATCTCACTTTCAGATTTATTGATGACGTCCTCTCTGTCAAAAACGCTTCGTTTGGTAGTTGGATTCCTTCAATATATTTCCAAGAGCTAGAGATTAGAGAAACCACCGAATCCACTTGCTTTATGTCATTCTTGGATTTACATCTCGAATTTGACCCAGGTTATCTCAGTACAAAAAAAATTGGATAAAAGAAACGATTTTTAATTTTAAAATTATTAATCTGTAGCATACCTACTTCACCAGCATATGGTGTCTATATTTCACAACTTATTCGATATACCAGGGCTTGTACATATTTTCAGATTGTTTGATCCGACAATGCTATTTCCATGACTGACTAATTGACAAAGATTATAAAAAAATACGCCTCATACGATCCCTAAAATAATTCTTCTTTTCTTTAATTGCCACTGATGGAAAAATTCAAAATTATGTCAGACGAAATTATTTGTAATTGTTTTGGTTTGTGTTCGGCTGGTTGTTGTTCCGAGATGATCACCTCAACATCCGTATTATGTCTTCACAACCGTATTGTGTTTTGTGTAACTACCGGACCCAAATATCACAATTGAAGGGGGATGTTTGGCGCGCCATAAAACCTTGTTTTACCCACAATTTCTTTTGAAATGCTTGTACCAAGTCAGGACCATCGCAATCTTTAATATTTCCGGTATGTTTTTTATTGTTTTATTTTTTTTCGTATTGACATTTGAGATTGGTCTTCCAAGTTCAGTAATTTTGGCATTACCTTTATTTTGTAACACATAATAATTTGTCGCATTTTGATTTCCCTTTTTGAACGTTTTGAGTACTTTTCCTTGAATGCTAGATTATCGACCTTCCGCAATGTTTTGATTCAAATGCTGCTGATGAGAGGTTACTCCTTGAAATACGCATATACAGCATAACCAAATTAACCGTTTTTTTTTGTTGAACACCACTTTGGTAATTTTTATTTTGTAAACTTTTCTCTCCAGCTGTCTTGATAGAGTATTGCTCTGGTAACATTTAGGTGTCTTCAGCTTATCCATGCAAGGCTTTATATTACATATGAGCTGACATAGGAATGTTAGAAGAAAGCTACTGAACTAGGATGATTAATACCAAAAAGTGTCCAACAAGAAAAACAAGGCAAACACAAACCGGGAAAATTGAAGATAGCAACGGTCCTGACTTAGTACATGCATTTAAATAAATTTTGGGTTAAACCAGGTTTCATTATTTTTTCAAAAAGCTAAATTCAATGCACTTTTACATTTACATTCATCTGGTAATTAATGTTTCAATATATATTATTAATTCGTTTATATATCACATCCACCCCACCCACATAGAGTTCTGAAGCCATGTATACCAATGCTAATGACTAATTTAAAAAGACTTCCTTGTGGCCTAACAACTGAATCCTTGCAAATAACGATAGTATATGACATTATACATTAGGGAGTATGTCAACAAAAAAGATGATTATAAAAAATGTTATTAAAACTTAATATGTTATTATCTCACATTCAGAACTGTACTGATCAAACGATTCATTTTTTGATTTCTAACATTCATGATGGTTAGAGCTGTTGGTTGCGTTTTAATTCCCCGAAATTAAGTTTCCTACCCCGGAATCAATATTTCAGTATTCATTTGGAGATCACATCAAAGCTTTAAACTTTCATTTTAAATTCAAAATTTTTTAACCCCTTCCTTAAGGTTCTTCCAACCCCAGACATAGGACCTTAGTCATAATTTGATTTCCAGTTCAGCATTTTTGTTTAATTGTTTCATGCACTTCATTATCTTATAGTGTTTTACATTTTCAATATTTGGGTAGAACAGCTCAGAAGAGTCTTGAATAGGCGAAACGTGCGTCAGACGTAGCAAAACGAATTGTCTGAAACAGATGTTATGTACCGCAAAATATGCTCTTTCTGGATGGTCTTTCTGGAGTAATCATGATTACTTGATTTGATATTAGAACAAGGAACTAAAATTCACCAATTAAGACAAGGTCATTACAGCACAGAGGACGAGATAAATCTTCACAAGTGTGGCCACTAAAAGTATGTCTCGCCTGCCGGCACCATCACTAAAATTAACTACCTAAGCTTTCAATTCTTGATATAAACACAAAAAGTGTCTGTATACCCAGTATTAGATGCCTAGCTATTATACTTTTCAAGCAATCCATTGTCCACACAAGTATTACAAAAAGTTTTCTGCATGAAAAAAAAGACCTAAGTTCACAGAGTCCCTGAAGCCAAATAAAAAGCTACGCCGAGCGCAGCATGATATGACCGCAACAAGATGAACCCTGTACATTGGAGGCCCAATATGGATAGTCTATTGCTTTGGTCACATGCAGCCCATGGTGGATTTACAAAGCTTTTTTACACATGCATCCTATGGTGGACTTTAAAATGCATATTTGACACATATATATTTACAATAACATTAATAGAAAAAAAATCTTATTTCTAAATTCATTGACATTTTTGACACAATTTAACCCCTTTTGGCCCTTTTTTTAAAAAAAGGTTAGGACCACAAACCCCAAATGAAATAAAAAGCTTCCTTCAGTGTATATAATCATCATATTTAAACTTCATAACAATTGGCTGGTCCACTACAGCTTAATTTCTTGTGTAAAACCATTTGCCTTGACAAACTTTTCGACCCCTTATATCTCAAAAACAGTAAGATATATTGCAAATCTGATTGAAAAATGCAAGCAGGGATTTTCACAAGGATTCCAATGAAAAAAAGATTTTGAAAATCGGACCACAAATAAAAAAGTTGATTTTTTGGGTGTGGCCCGTCTTTGGCCCCCTGTAGCAATGTAACGGTTCAATAAACATCAAAACCATTGACACATTTTGTTGACAGAATTTAATGAGGAATTCAATAAAAAAAGAATTTTCAAAATCTATTGAATAATAAACAATCTACAACAGTTTTGTCAATACACCCGTTTAAGCCCCTTTTGGCCCTTTTTTCCAAAACGGTAAGGGCCACCAACCCCAAATACAATAGGAACCTTCCTCTAGTGGTTACAAACATCATATTAAAATTTCATAACAATTGGTCAATATTTACTTAAGTTATCGCACGGAAACCAAATGTCCCCAGACGACGACGACGACGACAACGACGACGACGACATCGCCATAACATTATACGATCGCAAAAATTTGCGGTCGTATAAAAATGGGGTCATGGTCACATGGCATGGTGACAGTTGTGTTAACCATAACCTCAACTGTCTGTATACTCAATATCAGATGCCTAGCTATTATACTTTTCAAGCAAATCATCGTCCACAAAAGTCTTACAAAAAGTTTTCGAACTGAAAAAAGATCTAAGTTCACAGAGTCAATGGAGCATGAAAATGGGGTCATGGTAAAATTGCATGGTGACGGTTGCATAGACCATAACCTGAACTGTCTGAAAAAAGACCTAAGTTCACAGAGTCATTGGAGCGTGAAAAACGGAACAGGGTCACACGACATGGTGACAGTTGCGTAGACCATAACCTGAACTGTCTGTATACCAAATATCAGATGCCTAGCTATTATACTTTTCCAGCAATTTATCGTCCACAAAAGTCTTACAAAAAAGTTAACAGTCTGAAAAAGACCTAAGTTCATAGAGTCACTGGAGCATAAAAATGGGGTCAGGGTCACACGGCATGGTGACAGTTCTGTAGACCATAACCTAAACTGTCTGTATACTAAATATCAGATGCCTAGCTATTATACTTTTTAAGAAATTCATTGTCCACAAAAGTCTTACAAAAAAGTTTACGACGCCGCTGCCGCCGCCGTCGCCGCCGGAAAGTAATACCTATGTCTCGCCTTCCGCGACTATTCCTCGCAGGCGAGACAAAAATGGCCATATGAAGTTTTCAAATATCAGTAGCTCATTGCTAAGATTCACTTTGCTTTATTTTCGTTTTCGGCTTAAACAATTTTATACATGTTAAAGCAGATTTTTAAAAAATATAGATTTTGTGGCCAAATGCTGACTTTAGTCTCATTGTACTAAACGCATTTCTCCGGACTTCCATTGTTCAATTCACGCTCTGGGGCGCTGTTCTCGAAAGTATCCTACAAAATGTCTAAGATGTGTCTAAAGTCAAATTTTTAGACCGAGTTTGGACCATCTTTAGACCATCCTAATCTGTTTCTCAAAACTATCTTAGACCTGTCTTTTGTTAGGACGTGTCAATAAAGATTTTAAAAAAAACGTAATAAAAAGTAAATTAGATAATAACCCTTTTAAAGAACATTTTCCTCCATTTCAACAGCAAAAGGTTTATAATTTTGAATGTTCAAATAGAAATTTTACCGTTTTCATTTAAACCTCAACTAATTAAAATAACATACAGGGTCATCTAAGATTGTAAAGACAAGTTGAATACAAGTGAATAGGTGATTAAATTTCACTAGGTGACCACATGGACAAAATATTCTAAGTTATAGTGCATAAAATATATGAAATTAAAGATAAGATGGTCTAGAGACACTCAATTAGGTATCTTTTTTTGTCCAAAAAAATTGACAAAGTCTGAAATAAGATGGCTTCGAGAACAGGACTTAAGACTTAGACGAGTCAGATATGGTCAATAGCTACGCACGTCTTAGTTCTTAGATAGCTTTAAGAACACCACCCCTGGTTTTTAACATTGGTATCCCGTAATTCAACAGGCAAACAGACACTTAACATCATATTTAACACAAAATTAACGGTAAAGTATTATTTATATGATGTTAAACTAGTGTTCAATTAACACTAAACTTGTGTTAATCGAGCAAATCGTTAATTTAACCTTTAAACAAATCGCCTGTTAATGTTATCAGCACTAATTGGATAATGTCTAGCCGTAATAAGGTTGGCGATACAATATATAAACTTTTTCTGTGTTTTGTTTTCTGACTGGTCGCTAAAATATTAGTGCAATTCAATAATTATGCATGGTCACGCAAAGACAATGAACTGACCAGATGATGTAATCAAAAGATCAATTAATGAGTCTACATTTCTACCAAAGTTACCTATATGTACTTGAATTCAATTTATTATAAACTTTTTGCTCAATTTTGACACGCGTTCCGTTTATTTAAGACTCACAAGAGGCATTTTCCTAAAGTTTGAAAATGCCAAACACTATTTAAATATGAAAAGCATAGAACAATAATACCATAAATGTGTAACTAGAAACCAAATTATGTCTAAAAGTAAAAAGTAAAACGTTTAAACCTCATTATACATGAGAGCAAACTGTGTCTTAAATTTAAAAGGCAAAAATAATTTTTGTTTTACTTCAAATTAGTAATAATTCAGGTTAGAAATACTATAAACATTACGATATTTAAAAGTTGGTTCCTGGCGCACAAAGTGTTACTGATTTTAATATGATACCCTTTGTATACTAGCTCATTATTTTTCTGAATTGCCGCTTGATTGTGGGCTGTGTCGCGTACACTTATTCCACATCTCATTATTTTCTATCATTATTGCACGAAAGAAATATTTTACCAAGCCAATTGTTCCAGTGCGTAAATAAAAGAAAATCTCTTTCAAGCTGTATTTCATTAACAGACGAAAAATCTTTTGAATTCTCATGATTTTTTTTATATTTTAGTTATCCCTACAACTGACTGATTAAATGTAAGCTTTAACAGATTGACAAGTTCTAGAAAAGGACAATCTTAAAGCTAGCTATTATAATGATACAATTGTCAAACTAATGCATGCAATGTATTGATTTACATTCAAAACAAATCAGAAGTATGAATAAAAGGAGTTATTTAGAGTCAGTTTAGTAAAAAAAACTAATCTAGTCAAAATATTCTCTACAAGTGTTTTGAGAATCAGATAAATACAATCTTTAGGATGATGACTATGATATTTTCAATAAGAATTCCAATATAACTGAAACGATTGACGCAAATAAAATAAATGTGTTAATAATGTTTTTTTTTTGTTCAAGTAACTGAATATAAGCAAAAAATCTAAAATTGAAAGAACCAGTGTTTTTAATACATGTATTACGTACTCAACAAATGCGACTTTGTTTCATAGCCTACATCACTGTTGACAGTTCCCCTGATTAAATATCTGCTCTGCAATGCTTTAGATAACATACTAGCTAGATATTAGCGTAAGAAGAAAGCAACTCAACAAGCATTTTAAATATTCAGGCAAATTTTAAATATACAAGGCAAATACAAACCTGACGTTGTACATGCATTACAAAAATGTTGGGCTAAGCCAGGTTTTATTACTTTCTCCAAAGAAACCTCCCCAAAAAAGATAATCAATGTACTTTTACATCTATATTCATCTGCTAATTAATGTTTTAATATATCATTTTAACTCGTTTATATATCACATCCACCCACCCACATAGAGTTCTGAAGCCATGTATACCAATGCTAATGACTTATTTAAAAAGACTTCCTTATGGCCTTACAACTGAATCCTTGCAAATAACGATGTTAATAACATTATAGATTAGGGAGTAGGTCAACAAAAAAAGATAATTACAAACAAGCTCTAAAAACTTATGTTATCATCTCACATTTCAGAACTGCTCTACTCTAATGGTTCGACTTTTGATTTCTAACATCCGTGATGGTAAGAGCTGCCGAAATAAAGTTCCCTACTCCGGTATCAATACTGCAGTGTTGGAAAACTGATCAAATCTTTAAACCATGTTAAAATTTCAAAATAACTTAAACCTTAACTAAAGTTTCTGCCAACCCCAAACATACAACCCGTCCGATTTAACTATGGACTTTCGATTGAAGCGTGCAAACACAACAATGAAAATTTACGTTGTTATGAACGAGCCAATCGGTAACAAAAACCGCAAATCGTCACAGTAGGAAAAACCAACGTCAGCCAGACTATTCATCAATATCCAATCAGATTTTATGTTTGCACGACCCATTCAATCAATCAATGTATTTTTATGTCATCAAATGTAATTTGTGGTTTTTGTTAACGATTGGCTTTGTTCACGACGACGTAAATTTTCATTGTTGTGTTTGCAAATTTCACTTTATGCTACAGTCGAAAGTCCATAGTTAAATCGGAAGGGTTGTAGGTTGATCTACATGTAAGTCATAACTTGATTTCCAGTACAGCTTTTTAATGGCCCGACCACGAATGTGGATCTGACATATAATTTAACCCTTGTACGTCCGTACGTCCGTAACACTTTGGCTAAGTTATTGGTTAACGTCCATCACTCGGATACTAGATGTTTGGGGTCAATGATATTTCACCACTAGATGCGTCTTGGGTAACATGACACAACCCACTAGAATTTAAGCCACTCTGACTTATACTTAACGCATTAATGCATTTTCTTAAGTTCTTGGTAAAGGTCCATAACTTCGATACTAGATTAAGGGGGTCAATGATATTTCACCACTAGTTGTGTCTTGGGTAACATGACTCCACCCACTAGAAATTAGGTCACTGCGAACTATATTTTACACATGGATGACTTTGGTTAAGTTCTTGGTTCAGGTCCATAACTTGGATACTAGATGTTGGGGGTCAATGATATTTCCCCACTAGATGTGTCTTGGATATCATAACACCACCCACAAGAAATTAGGTCACTGTGACCTATATTTTACACATGAATGACTTTGGTTAAGTTCTAAGTTAAGGTCCATATCTCGGATACTACAAGTTGGGGGTCAATGGTATTTCATTACCAGATGTGTCTTGGGTAACAAAACACCACCAAATAATTGGATCACTATGACCTATATTTTAGGCATGAACACTTTTGATTATTTCTTGGTTAAGGTCCATATCCCAGGTAATACATACCATTGGTCAATGATATTTCAAGAACGGGAGAGCCATCCTGTTGCTCATTTACACATTTTCTAGTTGCTTAGTTGTTTAATACACTTCATTATCTTTAATATAATGTTTTACATTTTCAATCTTTTGGTAGAGCGCCTCTGGTGAGTCTTGAATAGACGAAACGTGCATCAGGCGTAACAAAATTTAGTGTCTAAAACAGACGTCCTCTAACACGAAAACATGCACTGTCTGGATAGTCATTCTAAAGGCATACATAACTTGATTTGATATTCGAACAAGGAACTGAATTTCACCATTTAAGACAAGGCCATTACTTCACAAAGGATGAGATAAATGGTCATATGAAGTTTTCAAATATCTGTAACTCATAGATCCTAAGATTCACTGGGCTTTGTTTTCGTTTTCGACTTTTAATTGGATACATGTTTATACAGATTTTCAAAATTATAGATTTTGTAGCCAATTGCCGAATTAAGTCTCAGTGTGCTAAACTCTTTTCTACGGACTTTCATTGTTCAATTCTCGCTCTGGGGCGCTGTTCTCAAAAGTATCCTAAAAATTGTCTAAGATGTGTCTAAAATCAAATTTTGAGGCCGAGTTAGGACCATCTTTAGATCATCTTAATCTGTTTCTCGAAACTATCTTAGACGTGTCTTTTCTTAGGACGTCTCAAGAAAGATTTAAAAAAATATTATTAAAAGAAAATTGAATAATTACCGTTTTAAAGAAAAAATTTCCTCCATATTAACACCAAAAGGTTTACAATTTTGAATGCTCAAAATAAAAGTTATCGTTTTATTTTTACAGTTTTCATTTAAATTCATAACAACTTTGTCCTAAAATAATTAAAATAACATACAGGGTAATCAAAGAGTGTAAAGAAAAAGAAAAAGCTACGCCGAGCGCAGCATGATACGACCGCAACAAATTTAACCATGTACGTTGGTGGCCTACTATGGATAATCCATTGCTTTGGTCACATGAAGCCCATAGTGGACTTACAAAGCTTTTTGACACATGCATCCTGTGGTGGACTAAAAAATGCATTTTCACACATATATATTTACATCAACATCTAATCATGCAAAAAGCCTTATTTATATACATGTAATAATTTACAATTTTGGCCCTTTGACCCCTAATTTCTCAAAAACAGTAAAAGATATTGCAAATCCCGTTTAAAAATAAGGCAGGGATTTTCACAACGAATCTAATGAAAAAATATTTTGAAAATCGGACCAAAAATTAAAAAGTTGATTTTTTGGGCGTGGCCTGTCTTTAGCCCCCTGTAGCATTGTAATGGTGAAATACATATCAAAATCATTGACACATTTAGTAGACAGAATTTTATGAGCACTTAAACAAAAAAAGAATTTTCCAAATTGAATGAATAATAAAAATTCTACAACAGTTTTGTCAATACACCCGTTTAGGCCCCTTTGGCCCTTTTTTTAAAACAGTAGGGGCCACAAACTCCAAATACAAAACCAACATTCCTTTAGTGGATATTATCATCATATTTAAACTTCATAACAATTGGCTGGCCCACTACAACTTAATTTTAAGTGTAAAACTATTTGCCTTGACAAACTTTTAAAATTGGTGTTTTTGGCCCCTTTGACCCCTAATTTCTCGAAAACGGTAAGAGATATTGCAAATCTGATTGAAAAACGCAACCAGGGATTTTTACAAGAAAGATTTTGAAAATCGGACCACAAATAAAAAAGTCGATTTTTTGGGTGTGGCCCCTTTTTGACCCCTTATAGCAATGTAACGGTACAAGATACAAGATACAACAAAGATGTTCTTACATTTTGGTGACAGAATTTATTGATGTATACAATAAAAATAAGAATAATCAAAATCAGATGAAAATTAAACATTCTACAGACGTTTTGTCAATACACCCGTTTTAGCCCCTTTTGGCCCTTTTTTTGTAAAACGGTAGGTGCCAGAAACCCCAAATGCAATATTAACCTTCCTTTAGTGGTTTAAACATTATATCAAAATTTTATAACAATTGGTTAACTACAACTTAAGTTATCGCACGGAAACTAAAGTGTCTACAGACGACGACAACGACAACGACAACAACGACGACGACAACGACATCGCCATAACATAATACGATCGCAAAAAATTTGCGGTCGTATAAAAACCCATGCATGTCGACTCGAATAGAAGTGAAAAGGTGATTAAATTTCACTACGTAAACACATGGACAAAATATTCTGAGTTATAGTGCATAAAATATGTAATATTTAAGATTAGATGGTTTAAAGACATCCAATTATATTTTTTTAATTCTTATCATAAAATTTTGACCAAGTCTGGAATAAGATGGATTCGGGAACACGACTTTAAAAAACTTAAACAGTCAGATGGTCTATAGACACGTCTTAGTTCTAAGATAGCTTCGAGAACACCGTCCCTGGTTTTTCACATTGATATCAAATAATTCAACATGAAAACAGACACTTAAAGTAAACATTATATCTAACACAAAATTAACAGTAAAGTTAATCTAATATTTATTTGATGTTAAACTAGTGTTAAATTAACGTTAAATTTGGGTTAATAAGGCTAATCGTTAGTTTAACCATATTAAAAAAGTGCCTGTTAATGCTATCAGCACTAATTGGATCATGTCTAGCCTTAATATGGTTTGAGATATAAACCTTTTCTGTGGTTTGTTTACTGACTGGCCGCCAAAATATTAAGTGCAATTCAGTAATGATGCATGGTCACGCAAAGACAATGAACTGACCAGATGTTGTAATAAAAAGATCGATAAAGGAGTCTACATCTTTACCAAAGTTGCCTACGTGTACTTGAATTCTTTTCATTATCCAATTTCACTCAATGTTTCACAAATAGGATGGTAGAAAGAAAAAAAAATATAATAAAAAGAAAACTTTAAGTCACTTATATTTCCATCTGACTTCAACATATGTCATTTTGAATAATATATAGTATATTTTTGAGTTTCCATGTGTCAATCTGATGTACACAGAATGTGCAACATTACTAAGGAAAAACTATAAGAACAGAATACAGTCTTTTAACTTCTTGCAGCGAGATACATCATCAAAATAAGTTTAAATATCAATGCATTGATAAAATTTTACTATTTTGACAATTAATTTATATTTGCAATGTTCTTTCAAATCAAAAATGTAACAAAGTTCCAGAAATTTTAAAATGTTTGTCTTAAATAATCCATTCTTTTGGCCACAAAAAAGCATAAGAAAATATTTCATTTAAAAACATAGTGGGTACTATATTAATTGTTTATGTATGTAATATGCTCTAATGGCATTTTCATTGTCTGATATGAGTACTTGATTAACTAGATGCTTGATCATTATGGAGTGACTTAAAAATTATCAAACTTACAATGTTGATAAAAAAAGATTCATGAGGTATTGTTTATTTGCAGCGGTGGATATAGAAGATTTTCTGGAGGTTGTAATCCAACCTTTCCTTTGGGTGTTTTAACAAATTGGTCAGAGTCCCCTCTTTCATCCTCAGTCGAATGTGGGTTGAACCAACCCTCTTTCGAAATAATTCTGGATCAGTTTTTTTTGTCCGTATAAGAAATTTAGAAATTGAAAAAATTGTAATTGGTAGATTAAATCATTTTCCCTTACAAGGCAAAATGATAGTCCTAATATAATCCCCAAACTTACGTTTTAGATTTTATAAGACGTCTTCTTTCTGAAGCATATTCTTTCGATAACAACTGTGCCACTGGGACTTCGACTTTACTTTGATCAGCAACAAACCAGTTTGTATCAGCAAAGCTTATCTTAATTGCCTCAATGACGTTGTGTAAATACTCTGCTGAATTGTGACCCATTGCTGGAAACAAAGAAAAATTAACATTGAAACTATTATATATCTGAATGATTATTTTTGCAGACTTATATGAATCAAGTCACGACATTGACCTCCCCTGTTAATCATTGGTAATTGAATTTACCAACATTGATACTCATTTGGGAACAGTACAATAAATACTGTCTAAGAATAAATTAAAGTTTAATTTGAAGCTTTGTACCAAAATGGGAGCAAAATATCACATGAGGAAAATGCTTAAATCTATTGTAAAAATCAGAAGATTTTTTTTCTAAGATTAAGAGGTCCTTGTTAGAAAAAATTATAATGAAAAAAAAACGCTTTCAAATGTATAGACATATATTTCATAAAACTATACATGTTTTTGTAACCTAATGAGAAACAAGTTTAGTTAAAATATTATACTAGTAGTGTAAGAAAAGTCAAGAAATCAAAAGAAAAGTCATGAAAGCGGCAATATATTTAACAAAAATGTCTCCCAAGAGGACCTAAATGTTCAAATCTTTCAAGGTTCCAAATATGTAAAAAACAAGACTTACAAACAAGATCTATATTTTCAAGAATGTTCAATGCTATCAGTGCGCATATTCCTTGCCCATTTGGAGGAATTTCCCAAACTCTCAACCCCTTATAGGATGTACTGATTGGGTCTTCAAAAGTGGTCACGTGATTTTTTAAATCGTCTGACGTCATTACACCGCCATGTTCTTGGATGACATCAGCTATGGCTTTTCCTATTCTCCCTCCATAAAATTGTTCTTTTCCACCAGTCCCAAGCTCCTGTGAGCCAAATAAAATAATAGTTATTCATTATATTTGATTGCTAATACATGAGAATTTATCCTTTGATTTCTTTTAGCTTCAAATATTAGTCATTTTAATTTGCTTTATCAGTCAAAACTTAATAGAAAAGATAGAAAAGAAGTGTTTTGTTAAAGGTCTCACATCGAGTCTAAGAAAAGGAACTCTAAACATGAGCTTATACTTTAATCTATCGAGAGGTTTAGGAGTGTGAGGTGTTGGAGTCTAACAGGACGGTCAGTTTCATTTCAAGGTGGTAACTTTATTACGTACAGATGTACAAGTCCCATTTCTTTTAAAATAAAAGATCAGGACTCGATCTCACAACCTCCACCTGTATGGGCTAGTGATCAATAGTGTAGTCCTTAAAATAGCACATAAAACCAAGCGGTCACCAAGGCTCCGAATAATGTAAGTATGTAGACACTATTTGCTCGACTTGACGATACTTAGTACTTAGTATGTTAATTAAAATCATAGATTTTTTTAATCAATGGACGACTGCTAAAATAGGAGAAACGTGCATATTGGTCATTTTGACGAAAAATTCAAATACAATAGTATTTTGTTTTAGGGAGGAAGGAAGGGCGGGGCTAATTCTAAAACAGACAGTGGTGTCACATGTAATTTTATTTAGACTTTACAGGCACGTGGTCATCGTCATATTCTTAGATATTCTTGTCAGTGCATAGCATAATAGTGCAAAACTAGAACAAAACAACGGAAAAGCACACAGGGGAATAATAAAAGTAGATCCTTTCTACACGATTTGATAATGGTATAATAAAAATCATAAATATTGTATGACAAACATGTACATTGTTGGAAGTAATAAAATCAAAAAAATATAACTTGTCTAAAGATAGTGTGTGCTATCCTTTATATCCCAGAGATTTAATATGTTAGTGTGAAAGTAACAATTAACTTATATCATCCAGACAAAAAATGCTGAATAGTGTTTACCAATAGCATCTGATTTGAGTGAAAGCCCTAGAAATACCTGTCGAGTTAAATTAATCAGACCACTAACAAAAAATGCCAATGGTGCAATAAAGACAAATATAGAAAATCATTGGTGTGAGGACACGGGCCTAGAAAAAGGACACCCCGCAATTTGAATAAGATAGAAATCAAAGGAGATTAATAATTTTAAGAAAAAGGTGTTAGGAGTACCAAAAAACACATTCAAATATCGTAAGTTCTAAAAGGTTACGACAAAATCAAAGGACAAGAAAGACAAGACGTTCGATAAAACTAGAGGCTCCCAGGAGCTTGAAACGCTCACCTGACTTCAATTACTGATGGAATGAAAATAATTTGGGGAATCTGAGTTGGAAAAAAAAACCAATAAAGGATCACTTTACGATTTCACCCTACCTAATGTACACTTGGCATTTGATCTTGAGTTGGTCGCAAATGGCATTAATTAGGACGCCTCGAACTTTGCAAGGTAAGAAAAACATCATTATGAAATGATTATTTCTTATTTAGTTGCACAGTTCGGGGGCCTGTTGATAAAGCTATATTGCAGTACCATTGTTTTTAAATTTGGTCCAGTCATTTTATCGTTGGACGTGTTTTAACAAGATAATAGGGGGATGTCTTAAGGGTAAACATTGCATTTTCTATGTTGTTTTCAAATAAGGTCGTGTTAATTCTTCTTTTATCCACTTTTTTTTAATGTTGCTTTAACAGTTGTTCTTATTCAAGATTAAACTTGCTTAAAAATATGATTTTCGATGAAAAAATAAGGAACACACAATTTGCATATGTGTAGATGAAGAACAAGCATTTTCGTTAAGAGGTTGTGCGTTTCCTTTGTTACAATTATAGTATAAGACGATCACAAGCGTTTGGGTCCAGGTTTTTTTTCTTTTTACTATAAATTACGTGTATATATAAAAAATCATATCGTCTATATACAGGCGCTCGGGTGCAGGTTTTTTTTTATTATTAATAACGTGTATATAAAAATAATCATATCGTCTATCTACTATTTCCACTTTCCACTGGGCGTTTGGTCCAGGTTTATTTCTTTTTATTATAAATAACGTGTATATAAAAAATCATATCGTCTATATACTATTTCCACTTTCATTCGTAATGCCTTCGTTAAAGCATCTTCTGTCTAAGTGTCGTCGGTTTCATTTATCTTATTACTCTATTTTATAGTTATAGTTAAAGTTGGGCGGAGCTTAATTTTCTCGGTCGTTTAGGATGGATTTAAATGAAGAAAACCGAAATAATTGACCCGTGACCAGCCCGGTCAATAAAATAGAGTAATACGATGGCGGCACGAATAAAACGATGGTGCACAGGAAACACGGCGCTTAAAATTTTATTCGTATATATCCGTCGTAACTTGAGTAATAGCACGGAGATGCAGTCCGAAAACCGGTGGTATTTAAACAATAGAATGTGAGCTCTTCATCGGAAAAGATAGGAAAGTCAATTCGAATGTTTATCCTGGTTGTCAAGTGAATCAAAAGTTCTTTTTAGTACAAAATTTCTTCCAATTTTAAGTTATGCTGATAAAATAAACTTTTTTGAATTAAAAAGAGTTTTTAAAAGTAACAGATTGCATTTTAATGCATGTTATTATGTGGATATTTATGAAATGCATACGGTGCAAACTGAAATGGATCGCACAACTCTAACTTTTATATAAAAAATTGAAAAAAATCACACTATTTGTTTAAATGTATATCTTCCCATCTGCAAATTTTCAGACATGTACTGCAAAAGGTAAAGCCAAAATAAAATTAAGAAAAAGACCTATTTTTCTAGTCCGTCTTGACAACCTTCTTTTTAAAAGTACACGATTTACCTGTTGAATTCGATTATGTCATAGAACATGTTTACCTTTTTGACCGGTATCCGTACATTGGGATCAACAGTATGTGAATTTGCATTGTATTGGAGTAAATGTCCAATTCAATATTCAGTCATCCGTTTTAAAAATAGGAATGCCTCCCATCTATCATGTTTATAATTTATTAAAGATAGAACTTGGTTGTGTCCCTTGAAAGTTTTTCATAGTTACACATTGAATTCAAATGGATCGTTATATGATAACAGTAAAATATAATTTTCAAACTAATATCTGTCGAAAGAAAAGGTAATAACCTAACATTCCAACAAGTATCGAAAATGTACTGCAGGTATTACGCCTTGTGTGATTTTTTAAAGGTTGAGTTGACATTTTAATTTTTTCCAACGGCCAATAAGTTTCACTCGATTTGTTAAAATATGCACTTTTGTTGACCTTATAAACAACTGTTTACGCAACAGAAAAGATTCGTTAATAACATAACATGTCCAACGTATATGATAGTAGTCAAATCCATGCGTAATAAATGAAAATTGAAGATTGTTTATATGCCGTCGCCATCGTTGTTGTCATCGTTAAAAATTTAAAAACACATTAGCTGTTTTCTGCAGGGGAGATAATTGAATACCACTAGATATTAGACTGGATGGAAACACGACACTGGTCTGAAGTAAGAAATATCAAACGTGTCAAAGTGCCTTATAGGGACATTTATTAATCAATATCAGTTAGGCTTTCAGGTATGGCGTGTTACAGTGAATCGTCGAGAAAAATATAAGTACATGTAGCCCAGCTTTTGTTCTTTTAACTAAAGTGCAGCAGGAGGAAGACTTGCAAGACAGCAGCTTATGATACAAGTACCCTCATTAATTCTATATTCATAATTTTCTCGTTTCCAAAAACTAATAAAGGAAATACTAAGTAAAAAAAAGGAACTAAAATGATCAGTCTCAAAGGTACAAGAAGACAAAACAAAACAAGGCGAAGACAATCTGGATCTAGAATCTTCTGACGCTTTCCTTTTCGTTCTGTTCTTTCCAACCAGACGATTCCCTCTTCCACGTCCAGGCCTTTATTGCATCTTTTCAGGTCGTTTTGCAATAACAATGTATGCTTTGGTGTAATGTTTCTACATAGTTACAACATATACTTGATGTTATAGGATTATGTGTGCTTCGGTCAACTCACACAAGGCACGAACAAAACAAGATAAGGTAACATTTCTTTTTCTGTTCTATCTTTACAGTCTCTACATATTAGCTTTAGATCAAATGTCTCATTTACTCTTTTTGATCGACATCATGGACAGCAGGGGTATACTTCGAGAGCCTTCGTTTTAACTTGTTATCCATACATACTAATTAGGGGCAGCAAAGGACAATTTCTATAGATTAAACTATATAATATTGCATGTCACGTTATTACATAAAATTTTCTTCGTATACCAATCGTGATTCATCGTAGACCAATCGTATGCTTAACACAACGTCGTACAGCCATCGTATAACTTCGTTTCTCCTTCGGATCTAATTCTTGATAACATCGTAACAACTTCGTTATGGGTTCGCAGCTGTTCGTATGTGCAACTTTTCTAATCGTTTAGCCATCGGTTCTAATCGTTTTCCCTTCGGTTTTGATCTTGATTTTTAGCAAGTTCGGGACTGACTTCGCACAAAGTTGAAATTTTCACATTCGTGTGTCCATCGTATGTAAAAATCGGGACAGGGTAACGCCAGTACTAGGATACTCGACAAAAGATCTTTTCATTTAAAGATTTAAATTACTAGTATCAGTAAATACCTCTAATTTAAATCAGGGAGATGAAGATTAAAAAAGGATCTCATGAGCCTGCATGAATCTTTTACTTGGCCCTAAAGCAATAACGGTCTCTTTTATAAGGGTTTCTGACAACGACCCAATGAAAACTTTATAAGAGCTTAATGTGCTAAACTTTTATACCTCCAACATCTTTTCTTATTCTGAAATAGTTTTCATTCTAAAGTGCAAGAACATGAAAAACGCTATATTTACATTTGACACCTATAAGGGATCATTTGCCGACTCCGACCCAACACAGACTTTTGTAGAGCTTTCGATTCTGACGAACCTTCTGTCATAGTCGCTGAGTTACAAGCCAGTTTAAGTGATTTAACCCTTCCTATGTTCTATTTTAGCACATGTTATATTATTTATCGAATCTCTTAAAAAAGGGACAGTGTGCTGAAAACATCAACGTCTAAATTTTCCTTCTGTCATAGTCGCTGAGTTACAATCAAGTTTCAGTGATTTAACTCTCCCTATGTTCTATTTTAGTACATGTAATTTATAGATTCCCCTAAAAAAGGACCGTTTAACGTTAACACTATACGTTTAGAGATTTCAGAGAAGATTTTTAAATTGTGTACATACGACGGCGGACGAATAGTGATGGCATAGCCTATATGTCCAGGTGAGCTAAAACAAGGGTGTTGATTAAAATTGACATGAAATGATAATCAAGTAGGATTTGGACGCTGGAAAGTGGGAAATAGTTAAAGTCGGACACCATATCTTACTTCAGAAGGTCATACTATTACATCTACATCAGGGTTTAACGTACAAGGAACATGTCATATTTTTAACCACAGCTCTATATATAGTTTAAGCTTACCATAGGCTGGAAAATAGACTTAAATGTTTAGCCATAGCGAGTATACCCAGCTTCTTGTAGACTTGAAACATACTTGTAATATACCATTCTACTTCTTTTAATAAACGCACTGATATGTTGTTCTATATATATGTTTGTTAACCTTAATCATGGAGACCAACCTCTCTATCTATATGATGTGTTACAGACAACACTCGATCAATTTAGAGTGTACCTTTAGAACACTTACTTTTTACCATGTTACCCTGTAAATATTATGTATTGTCATTTTGATTACACCATTATAATATCTGTATATAATAGGGCAATATTTAGCAAGATTTGAAGTGTTTTGAGACAGTTTGAGACCTCGTCAACATCCAGTGTACGTGTGCATGTAATGGTTAAACAAGTATAACTTGTTTATATCTAATTTAAACTACGAGCATGTGTGGCAATTATTTTGTGCATAGTTTTCGTTACCGAATGAGCTATTTAAGTTTTATATTTTTTATTCCGATAATAAGAAAAAAATAAACTTTTATTGAAGAAAAAGTTAAACTCTTAATTAAAAAGTGGTGTTCTGGACAACACAAGGTTCATTTTTAAACTAAACATTGGACAGGGTGGATTTCCACCTTAATCTTTTATAGGTTTAATCTGCAAGGCAATAACCCAAAAACTTGACAGTTAGAGGGGCTTTTACTTTTATAGGGGGTCATCTGACAGCTTCAGCATAATGGATATTTTTGAAGAGCTAATATAACCGAAGAAAGCAACATTTTTCTCTTTCTGTAACAGCTTTCAATCTATAGGTCAAGAACAAAAAACACATTAAAGGACCATTACCCCTTTAAGGGGTCATCTGACAATTTTGACTCTTAAATCATTTTTGTAGATCTCAATTAGCCTAAGGATGCTCCAATGCTTACTTTTCCTTTTCATTGGCACTTACAGTTTTCAATATAAAGTTAAAAACTGTGAAAATTGTCAATTTTGACGATTAAGGGGAAGTAACTCCTATAATGAGTCGCCCCACAACTTTGACCCTTCTGGACACTTGAGCTTAGCAAACGAAACGTGCAATTCAGCATAAAAATATTAATAGATGTTGCCCAAAAGATCGTATGGAAGGGAAAGAACATTTAAAAAAGAGCTGGTGTGTCAAATCTATTTTAACCCCAAGGAAGAATGACTAGTATGTCCGAAAATTTTGGCACCATTTATTGTTTTATTAATTCTAAACTTTTTTCTATTGCTTTTTATTTAGCAAAGAGAACTTAGTCTAAAAGGACTAGGCGCTCAAATAGGACAAGCATTTCCCGTTTGTTATTATCACAATGCCAACGTTCAATAGAAAGATGGTCAAAACCGTTAAAGCACTATAATATAATAAAAAGGTTATGACAAGCCAACCCGGTATTTGTCTACGAGCACATGGTGTATATAAACTTTATAGAGCGACGACATCCAGGATATCACGATACATCCAACAATCTCTGGAATAGCGAATCTATTGGGAAATGCAAACTCGATAAGCTTAAAAAGATATATGTGTTATTGGTTTATTTTTAGGCGCTCCGATAAACCGGTGTCAAAAGCCAAAATCTAGAAATAAATGAGATCGTTTATATAACTGTGTCAAGAACATTGATATTTGTTTCAATCTCTAAGTTTTGTGGTCTACAAACGTAGAATTGATGACAATGCACAGTCTACTAGTAGTAGATTTGACACATTCCCTGGTGAAAAAATGTCAAAAGCAAATGTCACTTTGGATCCTTCGTGGAATTGCATTCGTATTTCAACTTTCGTTGGTTTTAGTGATCACCAAATATCAGAATACATGTAGTAGTTCAATTCTCAACCAGGGCTTACAGGTCAAATGTATGAACGTTTAAAAAACAGTCCCCCACAAGGGAAAAGATAAATGTCGGATATGACTTTCGTGAACACTGTGATATTACATAAGAAATTTCTGTGACTTTTCGAAACTCTGAATTATCATACGTATTTCTACATGGAGTTAAATTCTGATACTTCTACTTTCAAAGCATGGCTTACAGTTTTTGAACGAGAGTAACTGTCATAAACTGTTTTATATGCAGAACTAACAAAAGTAACAAAAAAGCCATCTTGGGATATTAGGAAAGTGAACTAATCACCTGCACAGTAAACGAGTATTGATTTAATGTAAACCAAGTAATATTGTGAGCGAGCTCACAAGAAATACCCCCGCTTCATATTGGATTTTGTACTGCCATAAAAAAAAATTATCCATAAGTCCAATTTTCCCCTCAATGATATACGAAAGTGTTGAAAATTCTTCATGCACATCACATATGATGTACTTCCAGTCTTCCTTCGTGTAAAGTTTCATCAAAATCAGTCAAGCTGTTTAGGAGGAGTTGCACTTACGAGGTCTCCCATTGAATACTATATTTAAAAGTCTTAGTCAAATTATCTCCCCTGAACGATATCCAAAAGCAATAAAAATTCTTCATGCACATCACATATGATGTTATTCCTTCATGTAAAGTTTCCTCAAAATCCGCTGAGCGGTTTAGGAGAAGTTGCGCTTACGAGTTCTCCAATCAAATACTGTATAAAACTAGATAATGTGTCTATGAGCCACAGGATGGCCCTCCCGTTCTTGAAATATCATTGACGCTCAATGTGTATTATCTGGGATATGGACCTTTACCAAGAAATTCATCAAAAGTGTTCATGTGTAAAATATAGGTCACTGTGACCTTATTTCTGATGGGTGGTGCCATGTACCAAGACTCATCGAGAAGTGAAATATCATTGACCCCAAACATGTAGTATTCAAGATATGGACCTTAACCAAAGTCATTCATGCGTAAAATATAGGTCACAGTGACCTCATTTCTAGTGGATGGTGTCACTTTACCCAAGACACATCTAGTGGTGAAATATCATTGACCCCCAACATCTAGTATCCAAGTTATGGACCTTAACCAAGAACTTAACCGAAATCGTTCATGCATAAAATATAGATCACAGTGACCAAATTTTTATTGGGTGGTGTCATGTTACCCAAGACACATCTAGTGGTGAAATACCATTGACCATCAACATGTAGTATCTGAGATATGGACCTTAACCAAGAACTTAACCAAGTTCATTCATGCGTAAAATATAGGTCACAGTGACCTAATTTTTAGTGGGTGGTGTCAGCTTACCTAAGACTCATCTAGTAGTGAAATATCATTGACCCCCAACATCTAGTATCCAAGTTATGGACCTTAACCAAGAACTTAACCGAAGTCATTCATGCGTAAAATATAGGTCACAGTGACCTAACTTCTAGTGGGTGGTGTCACCTTACCTAAGACACATCTAGTAGTGAAATATCATTGACCCCCAACATCTAGTATCCAAGTTATGGACCTTAACCAAGAACTTAACCGAAGTCGTTCATGCATAAAATATAGGTCACAGTGACCTAATTTCTAGTGGGTGGTGTAGCCCTACCCAAGACCCATCTGGTGGTGAAATATCGACCCACCAAGAACTTAACCAGAGTGTTACGGACGGACAAGGGTAAAACTATATGTCCGATCCACATACGTGGTCGGGCCATAAAAAACTAAGTCCAGTTATCTCCCTTGAGTGATACCTGAGAGCGATGAAAATTTTGCATGAACATCTACATATGATGTACTTCATATATGTGACGTTTAATCAAAATCAGTAGAGCGGTTTAGGAGGTGAAGCGTGTACGAGGTATGTGGACAGAAGGACGGACGGAATCGTTTTTTTTTTGTCTGCCTTCTAGTTAGAAATCACTGTTCCTATACAGTTCTTCTGTCTGCCCTCTTAATAGAACTGTCAAGAGGGCAGACGTAAGGACTGTTTAGGACCAGTTGTTTGACAGTTCTATCAAGAGGGCAGACAGATTAACTGTTTAGGACCAGTTGGTTGATAGTTCTATCTATAGGGCAGACAGAAGAACTGTTTAGGGTCAGTTGTTTAACAGTTCTATCTAGAGGGCGGACAGAAGAACTGTTTAGGACCAGTTGTTTGACAGTTCTATCTAGAGGGCAGACAGCGAACTGTTTAGGACCAGTTGTTTGACAGTTCTATCTAGAGGGCAGACAGCGAACTGTTTAGGACCAGTTGTTTGACAGTTTTATCTAGAGGGCAGACAGAAGAACTGTTTAGGACCAGTTGTTTGAAGTTCTATCTAGAGGGCAGACGGAAGAACTGTTTAAGACCAGTTGTTTGACAGTTCTATCTAGAGGGAAGACGGAAGAACTGTTTAGGACCAGTTGTTTGACAGTTCTATTTAGAGGGCAGACAGAAGAACTGTTTATGATTAGTTGTTTGGTAGTTCTATCTAGAGGGCAGACGGAAGAACTGTTTAGGACCAGTTGTTTGACAGTTCTATCTAGAAGGGCAGACGGAAAAACTGTTTAGGACCAGTTGTTTGACAGTTCTTTCTAAAGGGTAGACAGACGAACTGTTTAGGACCAGTTGTTTGATAGTTCTTTCTAAAGGGTAGACAGAAGAACTGTTTAGGACCAGTTGTTTGACAGTTCTTTCTAAAGGGTAGACAGAAGAACTGTTTAGGACCAGTTGTTTGACAGTTTTATCTAGAGGGCAGACAGCGAACTGTTAAGGACCAGTTGATTGACAGTTCTATCTAGGGGGCAGACAGAAGAACTGTTTAGGACCAGTTGTTTGACAGTTCTGTCTTGAGGGCAGACAGAAGAACTGTTAAGGACCAGTTGATTGACAGTTTTATCTAGAGGGCAGACAGCGAACTGTTAAGGACCAGTTGTTTAACAGTTCTATCTAGAGGGCAGACAGAAGAACTGTTTATGACAAGTTGTTTGACAGTTCTATCTAGAGGGTTGACAGAAGAACTGTTTAAGACCAGTTGTTTAACAGTTCTATCTAGAGGGTTGACAGCGAACTGTTTAGGACCAGTTGTTTGACAGTTCTATCTAGAAGGGCAGACGGAAGAACTGTTTAGGACCAGTTGTTTGACAGTTCTATCTAGAAGGCAAGACGGAAGAACTGTTTAGGACCAGTTGTTTAACAGTTCTATCTAGAGGGCAGACAGAAGAACTGTTTAGGACCAGTTGTTTGACAGTTCTATCTAGAGGGTTGACAGAAGAACTGTAAAGGACCAGTTGTTTGACAGTTCTATCTAGAGAGCAGACAACAGAACTGTTTAAGACCAGTTGTTTAACAGTTCTATCTAGAGGGTTGACAGCGAACTGTTTAGGACCAGTTGTTTGACAGTTCTATCTAGAAGGGCAGACGGAAGAACTGTTTAGGACCAGTTGTTTGACAGTTCTATCTAGAAGGGCAGACGGAAGAACTGTTTAGGACCAGTTGTTTGACGGTTCTATCTAGAGGGCAGACGGAAGAACTGTTTAGGACCAGTTGTTTGACAGTTCTATCTAGAAGGGCAGACGGAAGAACTGTTTAAGACCAGTTGTTTGAGAGTTCTATCTAGAGGGTTGACAGCGAACTGTTTAGGACCAGTTGATTGACAGTTCTATCTAGAAGGGCAGACGGAAGAACTGTTTAAGACCAGTTGTTTGAGAGTTCTATCTAGAAGGGCAGACGGAAAAACTGTTTAGGACCAGTTGTTTGACGGTTCTATCTAGAGGGCAGACGGAAGAACTGTTTATGACCAGTTGTTTGACAGTTCTATCTAGAGGGCAGACAGAAGAACTGTTTAAGACCAGTTGTTTGACAGTTCTATCTAGAGGGCAGACGGAAGAACTGTTTATGACCAGTTGTTTGACAGTTCTATCTAAAGCGGAGTGTTTTTGACAAGTTGTCGGACAGTTCTACCGCGAGCTGCTTAGGATCAATTGTAGGACAGGTCTAAAGGGATTTACGTAAATTTTTGCTCGATCTGTACTATAGTACTAGTATCCAATTTGTTCTTTGAATATGAAAAAAAAAACTTATGTAATATTTTTGAATATGTCAATATTTCTTCTCGTTAAATCTGTCCTAGATTTCACGATTAGGACCAGTTGTTTGACAGTTCTATCTAGAAGGGCAGACGGAAGAACTGTTTAGGACCAGTTGTTTAACAGTTCTATCTAGAGGGCAGACAGAAGAACTGTTTAGGACCAGTTGTTTGACAGTTCTATCTAGAGGGTTGACAGAAGAACTGTAAAGGACCAGTTGTTTGACAGTTCTATCTAGAGAGCAGACAACAGAACTGTTTAAGACCAGTTGTTTAACAGTTCTATCTAGACGGGCAGACGGAAGAACTGTTTAGGACCAGTTGTTTGACGGTTCTATCTAGAGGGCAGACGGAAGAACTGTTTAGGACCAGTTGTTTGACAGTTCTATCTAGAAGGGCAGACGGAAGAACTGTTTAAGACCAGGTCATAAACAGTTCTTCCGTCTGCCCTCTAGATAGAACCGTCAAACAACTGGTCCTAAACAGTTCTTCCGTCTGCCCTTCTAGATAGAACTCTCAAACAACTGGTCTTAAACAGTTCTTCCGTCTGCCCTTCTAGATAGAACTGTCAATGTTACTTCTGTAACATTAGAAATTTTACGAACTCGAACTTATTTTTCTACTTCTAATATCATTTTAAGGTACGAGTTCACAATTATCGCCCTTGGATTTTCGTTGTCCACGAATATAGTTCTATTAAAATAGTACCTATGGACAAGTATTGTGTGTGTGTGTTAGATTTTGGTCTCAAATTGATGTCACAGTAATGAAGAAATTTAATGACATCCTTAAAAATCCAAATTCAATTGGGAAAGGTAGCTCTTTATTGCACAAAAAGGGGGGAGTTTTGCTTTTCGGAAGCTCTCAGATTTTATCCCCTCTAGAACCCCAGAATTTTCAACTGTCAAAAAAGTTCGGTATCTGAGAAAGGAGAATTTGTTGCATTATTTGTTTGCAATTGTGGTAATGAGAAAGTGTGTTTAAAATTATTTGGTTTGAGCAGGTGCAATTTTTTTAAATTGAAATCTTCTTTTATTGAACAAAAAGGGAAAATTAAATGTGTTCAATCTTCTTTTATTGAACAAAGAGGGAAAATTAAATGTGTTCTCGTCCTTAAGGCTTTTTAACCTTTGTCTAGAGAAAGTCTGTCGAGTTTGAAAAGATTAAAAGTGTGACTGGCCATTAAGAACTTATTTCCCTGAACCTTATGTTATTATACAGTCTGGTGACACAATGGAACATCGTATTAAAAAATAGCGAAAAACTTGAACCATCTGTATTATATAATTTTATATCTTTAGG
The DNA here is from genome assembly GCA_963971305.1 of Arcuatula senhousia. Classification (NCBI taxonomy): domain Eukaryota; kingdom Metazoa; phylum Mollusca; class Bivalvia; order Mytilida; family Mytilidae; genus Arcuatula; species Arcuatula senhousia. The sequence continues at coordinate 61,534,879 of OZ020307.1, forward strand.
TCATTTCTGGCTAACTTCTATTTATTTGTTAGATAAAGAGTGTGCAAAACAAACTTTAGATTAAAGAAAAGAAAAGTGATAATCAAAATATATCTAGTGAACTCTTTAAGAGCGTCTATTCAAGGAAGCGTTAATTGATGCCACATGACTGTGTTCGGCAACGAAAGCAAACATTCAAATGGGGTAACATGCACTTTTATGTGACTTTTGCTTCAGGAATCAGCACATAGGCACAAAAATGAAAACTCCAACAACATGTATCTGTACATTCAATACCAAACACTGTATTAATTAATCAACATATTCATTTACCTGATACAAATTTTGATTTGACAATATGGAAAATTCAATGATTCAGATAACTTAATAAAACATTATTAATATTATTTGCGACACTCTTTTGAGGTTAAAACACAGCTCTTCTATGAAGTAACAATACAACTTATATGCATTTTATCTAGACCTGGGCCGATTGTGGAACGCTGGGCAGTGCCTACTGGTCTCGCTGAAGGCTGATGTTTTTTTGTTTTAAATTATCACTTGTTATATATGTCATGTATGTGAGCGGTGTTGCTTACACTTATTCCACATCTCATTGTTTTCTATTTGAGTTGTAGATTTAATTTGGATACTAATCTAGTTTTTACATATTTTCTATATCAAATTCTAGAAACCTTTTTAAAAGAAGCTCGAAAGATCAAAATAATTTCAATTTAAGAAAAAAGTTTCAGGCAATAAATTCTACTTTGGCTAGTTTATTTGAGATTTATCTATGGCATTGTAGCCAAATGTTGAAAAAGTCAAACACCGTATCATTATGAAGAGCATAGAGGAATTTAACGAAAAGTGACAAATTGGGGTCCGAATCAAGATATACAGGAATTAAGAAGAACCTCATAATATTGAAAAGAGTGAATAATTTTGATTTTCTGAATACATGTACCTTAAAGGTTTGTGCTAAAAATGGAAGGCGTATTATTTCCCCGGCCTTTGGCGCTCTATCTCCTAGAAGCATATCTTTACCATGCTTGTTCTTTGGGTCAGTTAAAAGATGAGATCCTGTGAAAAATGAAAATACAGGGAAGTAAAATAGTGATTCTGTTCAAAGGTAATTTGTCATATTAACTTTATGATGAACACCAGTTTTAATGTGCTAATGAACAAATTAATGCCTTTTCTAGCAGACAAGATACATGTAAATTGAAACACTCATTATTGAAAAAAAAGTATGACATAAAATTAAAAAGGGGAAGTAAAGAATAATTTCTCTAAATGATAATTGTTATACTTATTGTTGTTTAAATCTGGATTTGAATAAACAGGATTAAAATTGAGCTTTTTCCTGATTCACGTCAGCAGCCACAGTCCATGTATACGTCAATCAAAAAATGTTGACACGGCATTCATGTAAGTTGTTTTCGTCGTGTGATTTAGAAAACAATTTTTTCACCAAACTGCAATCCAGGTGTGAAAAAGACGTTTCAACCTTTTCTTGTTTGTACTTTGATTTAGTCTATTTTTTTTTTCGTTTTATAATATTTGAACTGTTGATGTTACATATACAATTCTATAATGCATGGTCTGGACACACCATTTTCTAGTTAGAAGGGAATGCGATTTGGAATAAGTGTAAGCAATAGAACAGAAAACCACAATAGAAAACAGCCAGCGGCATCCATGCAATGTGACCAGTGATCACTGCACGCTGTTTTCCTATTGTTCCAAGATTAAAATGTGAAATGCATTCGATTCAAAGCCAATCCTAAAAAAATGTCAATGCAAGACCCCTTTCTGGATGTAAAAAACACCTAACATAAAGACGAAGAGTACAAACGTTAGCTTTGACAGAGAGTGATATATAAAATATCTCCCCCAAATGATAATCTTTAATTTTTTTTTTAGTTTAAACATATTTTATTTGAAACAATTTCAAAAGGGAATCGGACACAAGTACAAAGTATTTATGAAGTCCTCTCCCGAGGATAATCTCCCACAAAACACAAAATCATGGTCGAAACACACTTACTTTTCATTTTTACATGATCTTTCATTCCCGTCATGTTCATTTTTTAAACTTTTTTTCATGTTCTTTACACGGCTTAATATATATTTACAATTTTCCCATTATATGTCTTTTTGAACTGCCGGTTTGGAAAAAAAGAACACAAGTCACACCATCTGGCATTATTGACTACAATTTTCAGACTTGATCTTAAATGAAAATTTGCATAAAACATATTTAAACATATTCAGTTAATGTATAGACTAAATCAAATATAATCAGGTACATGTAATATGGGGCTAGATACCTTTGTTCCACATATATGACGTCATCTGTTGGACCGGAAATCCTGTTTCTGCGAGTGCAGCTGCGGGATTTAATATTTCTGATAAGGTAAGCTAAAAGTAGAAAAAAATTGTTACACATTTTAAACTTGTTTGCATAACTAGATTGGGAAACAATAAATAAGCCTATACGAGTCTGTCCCAAGTGCCCAGTTTGCAGTATGTGAATGTGGCAATGGTAGCGGCCTCATTGAGCCTTACCATAATCGATCTTTACGCGCATTTGGTAGATATTGCTCTCCCCATACATGATAAGTAAACCTTTTTTCATTTCTTCCAAAGGTCGATAGAGCTACACGACTGACAAGCAAATTATTAACACAGGGGTACGTTGCTTCCAGGTTGTTGTCATCACTCAAGAAATTTTACGGAAGACATCATGTGCTTGTATACAAATACGGGATTTCTATCTCTCAGATGAGCACAGATGTTGGTTTGACATAGAGTTTGGTAATGTCATCCCATCCGGATTTGACGAACATTGAATCTATCCTTGGCAACGTGACGGGTGTGCTATAGCAAGCAGGAACTGCTTACTCTTCCGGAGCACCCGAGTTCACCTTGTTTCGACTTGAGTTCACGTTGCTGAATGTAGTTTTGTTGTTATGTGTGTGTGTGTTTTATTTTGTTGTGTGCTTTGTTTCGTTGTGATGATTTTCGTCTACCGATTTTGTCTTTGTCTTTACGGTTTTATGATATTGATTACCCCTTTGGTACACCTTTGCTTCTAAGACCATACTCGCAAATGGTGTCAAAAGATCTAGAGAGTCGAATAATTGGTCCATGAAATTGTTCTCTGACGAGGATCAAACCATAGACCTTGGTGGTAGTAGTCATCGGCTCATGTGTTTGTGGAACTTGATGAAAAGAGAGAATATGTTTTTCCTTTGTCAATATCCAAATAATAAAGTTATCAAATTTTGATTTAGGCTCCGATTGTTTATGTTTGGATGCTAACAAACCTTTACGGGTCTCCACAAGGGTAAGCCCTCGCCGTCGTAGTGTAGATAGCTTTTGGATTAGAACATACCTTTCCACTGCCAAAATTCTCCACGGTGTCGGCCCACGCTGCCGCTGCCCCTGGGACCGTGACACCATGGCCGTGGTTGGTAGGAAACGGAGAATTCTCGCTGTATCCCTGCTTTTCCAAAAGATCCAGTGTCAAGTTAGATGGACTTCTTCCACTAGTTTAGAAAATTAATAAAGTATAAGTACTTTGATGTATCATCTGTTAAAAGTGGTTGGCATATTTTCTAGACTTTTTACTGCAAACGTGGCTTTATTACAAAACTAAGGCCAGACAGTATTAATTAGGTTATCATCGAACATCATCTTATTCTTACTATATTTGGAATTTTCAACAGTTTCTTTTGAGAGACGGTGGAATAATATGATACATGAGTGCTGCTGACAGGAAAAACTTTTCACAACTCCAATTTATATTTCATACAAAAGAAGGAACGCAATAAAGATTTTGCAAGTTAAAATAAAGTAGTATTTAATAATTATAAATTTACATAAACGAACCTTCCATTTAGGCCTTTTACTGTTTTTGTCTTCGAGTCATAAAAGAGACAGAAAGCATCACCGCCAATACCAGTGGAACATGGTTCGGTTACATTCAGCGCCGCCGCCATTGCTACTGCGGCATCAGCGGCATTGCCACCTCGCTTTAATATATCTACATGAAAAGTATTCAAAACGGATGAAGGTAGATATTTTTATTGCATATTCAAGAGTGCAGTGAGGATAGATTCCAATAAGTTTTGGGTTCATATTTTCAGTAGGTAGGTTCCATGTCTTGGACGATCTTTCAAATGAATGAACAGTAGATGCTAAATTGAATATTTGTTTCGTTCATCTTAAACTGAGTATTATAAGACTTCAACCTTATGCATAAGTCATGTTACGGAATCGTAGAATGATTCTCCCATGGGGAGCCTCAGTGCAAATGTTGTGGAAAAGGGGGTGTTTTTTTTAAACTGATAACATGTATGCCTGTTTTATAAGTTAGATTAGTTCAATGTACACATTTCTTTAGAAACCAATATATTTGGGAATTAATAAACAGTGTTATACATTTGTACATGCAAGGAAAAGGCAAATAAGTCTAATGAATAAAATATTTTAAAACCCAGTGGTGTCAAAATTTAGGACGACGGATATTTTCATGATAAAAGTTTGTATTTACCTATTCCAATTTGTGATGCAAGCGGTTGAGTAGATGCAACACATCCATTTGAGCACACTATCGGAGAACGCCTCGACCTATAAGAAATATCAGTTGACATTGCTTATTTTCCTTTTTCAACTGTTTAAGCCGTTTATTTGTTTACATCCACGTTAGAGGCCCATACGGGGTACGAAATACGAAATAGATGATAAACCTTAATGGTTATTTTACTTGAATATATTTCCTCTAACATTTAAATTTATAAGTCATTCGAATAAAATTAAAATAAATAGAATAAATGATAATGCAGTGGTATTGTGAAATAAACATGATATAACTGCATATGCCATTCATTCTGGTCATTATCGACTAAAAAATCGACCCAAACGCTATAATAGAGAAGGGGTCGATTTTTTCTGAAGTGGGGTCAATTTTTTTAAGTCGATATAAATGACCAGGATTCAAGCCCCTGTGATGCCATTGACAAGAATTCATTTCATTTTGTTTTAGTTTATCTTCGCTTTTTGTTCGTTTGGTTATGTGTCATACATTTCATAGTTTAGTTTAAAAATATATTTTATAAGATAAAATAGATCAATCACATGTAAACAAGAATTAACCTAAAAATAAAGTCCTCTCCTACATTTAAAGTTTTGGAACACATGCTAATATAAGGTTTGGGTCTGTTTACGCCAAGTAAACCGCGTCTGCTTTTAAAATATTAGTCGATAGATGCTTCTTAGCTAGCTGTCAATAATTGGGCTTTCTGTATAACGTCTCTGGTGTTGATTTGTTTCTTAGGTTCTCTCTAGTTTAATTTCAAACGCTTATGATTGACACACTATGAGTTGGTTTATTCTGTTAATTTATCAATTGGTTGAATGTTGGACACACAAAATAAGTTAAACCCTGACACATTTCATATTTGCCCACCGAAGGCCAAAAGTTTGTCGAGCCGTTTAGTATGCACCTATTTATTTTCAATTGGTTATTAATATCAGCAAAGAGTATGCATATTACAATTAACTTTGATCCGTGGGGCCATGGGACATATTGCAGGGCGAGGAGCAACAACCCCATCGGGGACGGCTGGATGTTTTCCTTTGCGGATTTTAAGATGTTGTTGTTATGGCGGTTATGGCACGTAGTGGACATGTATAACATACCAAATTAGTATTACCAATTTCTAAAACTCGGTCAAATAAATATCGGAATAGCAGTATACTTTTGTCAAAACCACAAATAAGTTGTACATTTTACAGACGAAATGACAAAATGAAAAAATAACATTTATTTCAAAGCACCTGCTTTCCATCTGCTCAAATGTAAAAACAATTATTTTTCCATTAGTATTTCAAAACTTATACTGGCAAGGAATACGTGCATTTGTCGCCGGCTAGGTTGTTGTATTTCAATTCTGGATGATCTATATATTTGTAACTCGGAAAGAAACCCTGCATTTAGTAATATCCTTTTACAATCTGGTATCAGGTTATATGAATCAATATTTAAGGCCATTGTTTCCTTGAATAATGTAAAATTGTTTGGACTTGCAAATATAAAACCATTTCCTAGAATATGATTTTATGATTTTATATCCCACCTCTGAATGTTTACAGCAGAGAGTCTGCCACATAATAATACATTTACCTATGGTACCGAAATGGGCTTTTCATATTTGAAATAAACAATAATAAGAAATGAACTTGTGGCAAATCTATACTTTTAGTGTTCTGCTTTTAAACTTTTTTTGTCAAAACAGCAAATCATTTCAAAATATTTTTTGTTATATTAGTCGTAATACCGCAGGGGCGGATCCGGATCCAGGGTGTCACCAAATGTCGTAAAATTATAAAGTTCAAGATTGACAACATTTTTTCCATTTAATACATGTGGTTATCAATTGAGCCAACACTTTTTAAAACAAAGCTTGTTATTTGATTAAATAAGCCCAATATTATATAAAATATTGAAAGGGGCATATTAGAAGAACTTAAAGAAATACATTTGTTTTAAGAAGCAGTAAAATGTCAGAATTCCCTCACAGAATTCTCTCTCTCTGCATGTATTCATTTCTAATAGCCATGAGAAGCTTCGTTAGTTAGTTTGTAAGCTATCATTTACTCCCAAGCTCCGTGATTTCAGCAAAATCAGGAATATAACAAGTATTAACTGTGATAGCAAACAAGTCACAAAGTCCCCCCAAACGACACGTATTTGCCACTGTTCTCTTCAGCATGTCAAAAAAAACCTTAATATCAATTTTCATGTAAATCGGAGCACTTTGAAAATTTTGACCCGATTATCTCCCTTGAAATCACATTTTTATTTATATCTCGAAAACCATAAATATTGCTTCAATTTTTTTTCATATTATTAAAGAGAATGTTTTGCTCTATCAACCTACAACATTTTAGAACCCTGCGCACCTAGGTTACCGAGATATTGCAATGTCCAATATTTAGTCCATTTTCCTGTTTCCATGGAAACGGCCGCCATTTTGAAAATTCCGATTATCGACAAGGCTTCCTTTCATGCCAATCTTTCATCCTGCTAATTTTCATTTTGATATGTTGAGTCTTTTTTTCTAGGATCTCCGGACAAGTTCACGACTAAGTGGAAGAATCGGAAGAAGAAGAAGAATAATTAAAAAGTCATTTGTTCAGAGAACAAATGTGAGGTCTTTCCCTGTCTTATGTTTTTGTTATGGTATTTTATACAAGTACTAAAGACATTTGAGTCACTTTGTTTATGACCAGATGTTGCCAATTATTGTGATATAGGCTCCAGAATGAAGATCAGGGGGCCTAGTCAGAAAAAGTATGGTTGCTAAGGACTTTTATGTCGGTTGCTATGGACTAAATGTCACTTCCGGTTGCAAAAACTTACATTTAAACTCAGAAAGTAGTCTTGTTTAAGAATATGTATGGTTGCTATGGACTTTTCATTAAGGTTGCCTTGTTGCTAGGGAATGACCTTGACCCATGACCTTTGACCTCTGACTCAATTTGTAGCTCTTTGCATTCTGATTCATTTAAGTATACATGTTTACTATACTAGCTGTTATGGTTTTCAAGTTATGGGCAAAAAACGTGTTTCGCGAAACTTGTTTTGGCGGCCATTTTGAAACCGTTCGACCGAATCATGTACTGTTTGGGTTCAAATTGTAGGTAATTCAATTCTCTTTCAAATAAACCATATGTTTTATTCACCATCTTTTATGGTTAAAAAGTTATAAACAAAAATCATTTTAAAAATACGAATCAAGGGCGATAACTCAAAAACGACAAGTTTTACGCTTTCGCACCTGAAACACTTTTTGTAGATCTCGACATGGCGAACATTTTTCCCATGTATTGTCCGCTTCAATTTTGTACGGTTTAGGTGTTATTTCTTAAAAACTGTTTACGGTGTCGGCCATTTTGAAAATGGCTGCTTTTAACCATTCGACTTTGGTCTTAAATTGAAGGACTCATAATGACGGTCACAAAAACCCATATGTTTACTATATTATCTTTGATGGTTTAAAAGTTATAAGCCAAAAACGAATAAGCCGAAACGCGTCAAAGGCCATAACTCGAAAACTGTTTGTCGTACAGTGTTCGACCCTTTATATCAAATAAAGGTCTAAATGAGACGAGTATTTTCCTCATTACATGTCTGCTTCAATTTTGTATGGTTTTTGAGCTATACTGCAGACAAGGTGTACCATGACCTCTGACCTTGAGATTTGACCTTTGACCTTGACATTTTCAGATGTAACATATGTCACCTAGGATGATTGGTGAAGGTCCCAAGTCTCTAGGACAAACCGTTTTGAAGAAAAAAAATTTGACGAGTCGTGACACTTTTCGGGTCAAAAACGCGTAACCAGGAAGTTGATCGAAAAGCAATTTTTGCGTGACGAATTATGACCAGGAGTCTAGCAACATTTTCCCTTCTTCAGATTTTTGATAACGGTTACGGTTTCTGACTTTATCTGCAGACAAGGATTTTGGGTTCCGGGCAGATAACTCCGTTACTAAAAATAGATCGGTTTCGCAGGCCGACTCAAGTCGAGCCCTGGTAGTGTCGATTAATAGTACTAAGTTTTGTAATGATAGGTTGCGACACTTTTTTGACATCTGCGGCAGAAAAAAAAATAATAATCATAAGAAATACAGTAAGGGTTTCCTTCTGTGGAAGGGAAAGACCTTAATAATAATCATAAGAAATACAGTAAGGTCTTTCCTTCTGTGGAAGGGAAAGACCTTAATAATAAGAAACGGTGGAAAAACAATAAGTCCCCAAACTTTGTTTGGGGGACTTAATTAACAACAAAGTTCCAGACAATAAATTTTGCTACGCCTGACGCCCGCTTCGTCTATTCAGCACTCATCAGATGCGCTCTACCAAAAGTTGAAAATGCCAAACACTATATGACTATGAAGAGCATAGAATAATACCCCCAAAAAAATGTCGAACTAGAAACTAAATAATGACTAAGACCAACCTTTGTCTGGAGTAGGAAGAACCTTAGGGTTTTGACAATTTAAAAATCTAAACGGATAATTTATAGCTTTGATGTGTTCGTCAACACAAAAGTGTTGATGCCGGAGCGGGCTAACCTCGGGGAATTAAAACTCCACCAGCAGCGCTAACCGTCGCGGATGTTAGAAATATAATTAAGAACAAAGTTCCAGACAATATATTTTGCTACGCATGACGCGCGTTTCGTCTATTCAAGACCCATCAGAGGCGCTCTACCAAATGTTGAAAATGCCAAACATTATATAACTATGAAGAGCATAGAACAATACCAAAAAATGTCGAACTAGAAACCAAATAAACCAAATAAGATAAACTTAAAAGGGATGACAGAATTAACATCAAATGATCGTGAAGTGGGGGAAGTGGGGACACAAGGCCAATCGGGGAAGAGAGTTTTAACTGACACTTGAAAAGGACAAATGGGTAGGATCGGGAAACTTAGTCTCCTAAAGGGGGTCCAACGGGTCTTAGTCTTATTGACATCGGCAGCAGGGCTCTTCAACGTGAAACATAACATTTTTCCAAACATGCACCACAATGGTTAGGCTTTCTGCATTAGAGCACGACAACCCGTCATTATGACAAGCTAACCCAAATCCTTCGCAGTAGACTTATCCTTCCCGACAAAAATAGGTCAAGATTAGTGTACGGACCGTAACGAACGGGAACTGGAACTGTGAGGAGTTTGAAGCTTTTCATGTTTTTGTCCTAAACAATGAAAACTATTGCAGACAGAGAAAAGCTGATGCTTGCTTAAACCTTCAGCCTATTAAGCTCTACAAAAGTCTACATTGAGTTGAAGTTGTCAGATGACCCCTTATAGAGGACCCATATGACTTAAAGACCAGCTGAGCGATCCAGACTCCTTTGAGCCTCTTGTTATTATTCAATATGCGTTTTTTTCTTGCTTTTCATAAGAGGTAATGAAGGACATGAAGCATGTACAGTTCTTTTCGTTCTTTGGTACACAAAAAGCAAACCTCCCATGAAGGAATTAATTTTCCTCTTACTGAACATTGCCAACGCGACTCATCTCCTTTTAGCAGCATACGAGTATGTTCAATTTTCACTCGATATGGCGTGACCATATGCTGTTGGTTGTCCTTTATTGGAGATGTCTTGTATCTCTTTTGTTATGTCTTTTTGTTGAGATAACATGAACAAATTAAAGCACCTGCGGCATTTTTTTACCTCTTTATTACAAATTTTGAAATAGTAATAACCTGGAATCATGGGTAAAATTTTCATGAATAAGAATTTAACGGTATCCGTAGCTCGTGATCCGTAGGCCGAAAGCCAGGGCCGCAAAAGAATGACCGGGATTTCAGACTTTTTACATAACAACGAACGATTTTTCTTGACAACTATCATATTTCCTTACCTGCAATTATTTTTAGGCAAGCGCCAGCGAAGCCTTATGGAGTCTATAGAGTAGTGATGATTTTCGCGTTTTTTTTCAGTCTAGACGGAGTGATCTTCCTGCATCCAGTCTGGAATAAAATGCTTTATTTTCTATATAAATTTTCAATATTTGTTAACATGATATACACTTTTATAAATCTCCATTTGAATCGGCATTTTATATGACCGGCACGAGTTTTATTTATTCCTTTGCATCTTCCATGAGGAACTATATAGTTAATGGCGATAGAATATACATTATGTATTCATCTATTACTTGATTTGTTCGTATAAATATTTCTGTTATTTGATTGGATAATGCAAGGAAAATATCTTCTCCATTCATAAATTCAGTATACAATACACATCATTGGGACGAGTTCATTTTAATCGAAGGGGTGTTTCAATCGATACCGTTTTAACACGTTACCATTGTGTTCATTAACTTTAAATTTGAGGGCATCTGCATGACGATCCTTTCTTCGCTCATTAAAATCATTTTGAACAATATACTTTAATAGAGAATTAATTTATTATAGTTCTTATATATTTCGCTTGCCTTTAAACGCTTTAGCGCTTTGATTCAATGATTTGAACATACTTTTGTATTTCACCAATATGAGAACATTCCCGCAGGAGATTTTTTCTTCTATCGTCGTATGATGTAACTGCAGTCTGGTATGGCAAACATTCGAATTTGCCAGTCGTGTCGTCGGAAACTAGTACGTTATGTTTAGAAAAGGCCATTATAGATCTATCGATGAATTATGCATAAGTCTAAAGCTAAAATTTTTGACACCTAAAATAATGAGAAAATGTTGTAAACAGAATCCGCTATTTCATAAGTTCAGTCATACGCGTTCAATAATTTTTGCTATTTTCGATATTCATATTTAATTTTTTTTTCATATTTCAGATGTAATAAACTGCACTATCTCTACCAGGCAGACTCGTCTCCAGTAAAATATTTTTCTTCCTTAACAACAATTTGGCAGAATTTGGATATGAAAAATCTGAAACGGTAATACTCAAGAAAATTGGTGAATTCAATACACATATATGTCTATTAGAGTATCAAGCGAATGTCGCGAAAAAAAAACATGTGTGCATGCATGTAAAGTACGGCTTTTGTGTCATTTAAAATATTTTGTTAAAAAGTTCAAGATGAATATCTATTTCAGTATTGACAGTTCAGATAAAATTGTCCAGTTTTCTCCGAGATCTGTTATATCTAAATATCGATCCATTGTAAAATCGTCGAATACTTTGCTTGCTTTATCGAAATGTTCGACAAAATCACTCATTCGCAGGTCCAGATTTTTTTTATACCCCTCGATTGAAAAGTGGGGGTATATAGGGATAGATAGGGATGTCCGTCCGTGTGTCCGTGCATCCGTCCGTCCTTCCGTTACACCTCAAGGTACCCATCTCTTATCCGCAACTCCTCCTTGGTGTATTTACATGAAACTTTTCCACGGTCGTTGTGACATAATGAAGATGTGCGCCTTAATTCTATTTTAAAATTTGATCAAAATAATTTTTAGGGTTTCCTATAGCAAAACATAGACTTAGCCATTAGTCGACAAGAGGGTACCCATCTCTTATCCGCAACTCCCCTTAAACCCCTTGATGGATTTTCATGAAACTTGCACACAATCTTTGAAACATAATGTAGATAAGCACCTTTATTTTAAGAATTTGATCAAAATGATTTTAGGGTTTCCTATAGCAAAACATAGACTTAGCCATTAGTCGACAAAGGGGTACCCATCTCTTATCCGCAACTTCTCCTCAACCCCTCAATGGATTTTCATGAAACTTCACCACAATCTTTGTGATATAATGCAGATGTGCATCTTTTATTTTAAAATTTGATGTAATTGACTTTTGGGGTTTCCCATACCAAAACATGAACTTTCACCTCCTATTTTAAAACTTGATCTGACTTTTTTTCGTGTGTGGGGGGGTATTTATTTGTGAGCTCACAGTTTTTCTAGTTTAATTTGAATTTTATGCAAATGTAAAGGGCAAAAGTTAAAATATCTAAATCTAGTTGTTACGAGAAATCAGTTGGTGTTTTCCCTGATTCATACCTGCATGAGATTTAGATCGAGATCTGGGTTATCCCTCCCCTCCATCCCCATCATGTCCCATTCGAAAAAAGTGTTTACTTGCTATCCTGTGATCATAGATAAGAACATTTCCAAACACCATACGTGCAAAGTATAATGTAGAAAGACAGAATAGCGTCATATTGATAAGTTTTGAAGCTTCCTTTAATACTTCTATGCCATGTATGATTAAGTGTCGCCGACAGATGAATCACGTTACCACAACAAAACCCAGATAAACCGCAGTAACCTTAGAAATTGAAAGCCGGATGCTACGAACACGTGTTTTTATCAAACGTTTGCACTATGTTTTAGTTTTGATGAAAAGACGACTGACCTTCAATGTCCTTTTTGCTGGAGAACACGACAACAGATATAGAAATAAAATGTTGTTTAAATTGATAGTTTGTCAATTGCATTTATTCTGTCTCTTGTTATCAATGTTTGTGTTGGTTTCTCAGAAATTCATCGATCTTCAACTACACTTGACTTGGTATATCATGTCCTATTCCTTTCAATCGTGTTTTAGCAACACTGGTGTGCTAACAAAATTAGAATAACATGAGCATCAGATCGGCACGTACCACATTTAGAGACATATATGTTCACCTACCGTCTTCATGTGTCTGCACCGCTGAACATAGTTGGCCAACGTGTGTGGAGAGTGCCACGCTTCATGCACGCAAAAGACCCCTTTGTGGGCCGCCAAGTAGTCCCTTCCTTTAATTCCCACCCCATCCCATATTTCATATATCATCATCATTTCATGTTCATTTTATCATCTTTTTCATGTTCATCGCCTGTAAATAACCTATATAGGGTTTCACGGGCGTAAACTGACACCAACTCACTCACCCACTCACTCACTCATGTGGCTGCTAGTGTCAATGACGCACGAAATTATACTTGCAACTGCACCTCGCAGTCTCTTGAAATTTGACGGAGAGCTTATTCGCTGTAAATCGGTTTTATGGTTTTCATGTTTTTAGCTCACCTGGACCGAAGGTCCATGTGAGCTATTGCCATCACTTGGCGTCCGTCGTCGTCCGTTTTCCGTCGTCCGTCGTCGTCCGTTTTCCGTCGTCCGTCGTCCGTCGTCGTTAACATTTTTCAAACGTTAACTCCTCTAACACCAAAAGTCCAATGGCTTTTAAATTTGGCACATTTGTTAATAAGCAAAGGTAGTATAAAACTAGCGTGGGGATTTTTGATTCGTTGAAAAACATGGCCGCCATGGCTAAAAATAGAACAAAGGGGTCAAATTACAGCTTTTTGCAAATAACTCAAAAACGGTAACAGATATCAAAATTCTGGCATGGATAAAAGTGATCAGCACCTCAAGATCTACCTGCCCTGAAATTTTCAAGAAGATCCAACAACTGATGTAGGAGTTATTGCCCTTTTTCTGGATTTTTTCAAAATTTTTCACTTATTTAGCCCTATATCTTGAAAACTATACAAGATATTTTAAAAATTCAAATTGCATATGATTAAGCACATCAAGATCTACATTTCATGTAATTAGGTCAAAGCTGTAGAACCATTTCTTTTAGGAGTTATGGCCCTTAAAGTGTCAAAATTTACCATTTTTCATTACTTTTACCCTGAATTTCAAAGATTAACTTGTCTGACACCATACATCCAACTTCAACCAAACTTGACACAGTTGTTTAATAGCATTAATGCTACAATTCTATTGTGTGGATTTTTGATTTGTCAAAAAATATGGCCTCCATGGCTTAAAATAGAACATAGGGGTCAAATTACAGTTTTTTGCAAATAACTCAAAAACGGTAACAGATATCAAAATTTTGATGGGAGACAAAAGTAATTAGCATCTCAAGATCTACATGCTCTGAAATTTTCAAGAAGATCCAACAAACGACATAGGAGTTATTGCCCTTTTTCTGGATTTTTTCAAAATTTTTCACTTATTTAGCCCTATATCTTGAAAACTATACAAGATATTTCAAAAATTCAAATTGCATATGATTAAGCACATCAAGATCTACAATTCATGTAATTAGGTCAAAGCTGTAGAACCATTTCTTTTAGGAGTTATGGCCCTTAAAGCGTCAATATTTACCATTGTTCATTACTTTTCCCCTGACTAGTCTGAAATGGTAAGGCCAACTGCATCTTTACATGGCACACTGTTTGATAGCTTATATGCTACAACTCTATTGTTCAGATTTTTGATTCGTAAAAAAACATGGCCACCATGGCTAAAAATAGAACATAGGGGCAAATTTCATTTTTTTGCTAATAACTGGTGTCAGATATCAAAATTGTGCAAGAATCAAAAGTGATCAGCATATTTTAAAGATCTACCTGTCCTGAAATTTTGGATAAGATCTGAAGAGTTATTGTTCTTTTTCCTAATTTTTGCCAAATTTGCACTTGTTAAGCCCAATATTTTGAAAACTAACCACGATATTTCATAAATTTAAATCACATATGGTTAAGCACAATAATATCTACAAATATATGTATCTGTATAGTTCAGGTGAGCGATTCAGGCTCTTGGGAGCCTCTTGTTAGTTTTTTCTTCTGTTCACTGAATATAGTTAACGATCAGACGACATAATTTTTTGATACTGAGAATTCAAGATTAGGGTAGATAACCCTTATAAATCAATGGGGTGTTTAAGACAGTCACATTATTTCACAGAAATAAAGCTTCTTGCTTATCAAGGGAGAAAATGTTGAAACACCTTTTAGTTCAGTGAATAATAAGCATAATATCTTGTCTAAGAAAAATTCTACGAATGTAAATTCTTTTTTAATTTATCAAAATAAATGTAATACAATGTATTTAAAAAAACAATTAAAACATGTCACCAGCTTAAATTTTTGTCTACATTACAAACCTTTGTTATTTTGGGGTCAGTTTTCAAATGAATTATCTCCCTTGTTTATTAATTAATTTTATTGTGATAAAGTTCTAATAAATGAAACTTTTTAACAAAAGTTGCTTATATTTATTGATATTTACACTTGCTTTTTGCATTTCTAGCTGTTGGTCGCATGAAATTATCACTGACCTGGCCCTGTCACACTATAACGCTTTAGCCAACGTGTGTCGACGTCTTATATTTATTTTTTATACGTTTGACGTTGCATATATTTTGTATAAGGTTTGAACACCTTACAAATACAATAGAAAATAAAAAGATGTGGAATAAGTGTACGCGACACAGCCCACAATTAAACGGCAATTTAGAAAACGATAGTCTACCGCTCGTCTAGCGTCAATCTTAAGACCATGACAGAGCGCGCAGAGCGTCATTTTAACGAAATAGTAAAGCATCAAGCCCCGAATTCGAAACCTTAAAATGTTAACTCAAACCTGAAAAATATCTATTTACAAAAAAACAAAAAAAACAAAACAAAAAACAATGAACAAGCAAAAACAAATGCGAACCCTTAAATAAAACAATGGTAACCGTAGATGGTATGGAAGGATAAGTAGTTCTTGCAAATTGTAATACATACTTCGTGCTGTTGGTGAACATTTTAGGGTAAAACATTATTCAAATACACAGACAGACTAACATCAATACTCATTTGAAGTAACGTGTATTTTTTAAAGAAATATTCAGCACTCGCGCGTTCTTCTCTATTTAGGCCATCCGCCGTGCTGTCGGCACAGGGACTTGCTCCCCTCTATCAATATTTTGATAGAAAATAAAACGAAAAAAATCGGCCATTTCTTATATACTCATTTAAGATTTTGAGAATTTGTTAAGAAGCGTATTCGTTGTTCTCAATATATCAGGGACATAAGATTAATTGTATTGCTCACAACCGTTTGAGTAACGTATGCATTCAGAGAGGCAAACTCTATATGCCTGAGCTTGCCGAGTGTTGCTGTGAAATAAGCAGGACATACAAAAAGAACAAATAAATGTTCATGTACAGCATAGTGACAAAAGTTCGATTATTTCATTTTGTATGTATGAATTCATAATTTTCAAAAAATGTATTGTAAAAGGTTTCTTATTATGATTAAAAAAAACTTCACTGAAAATTTGCAACATATGTTAAGTACATTTGATTTTCATAATTATTCCATTCTTATCCTTGTACTGCACCTGGTCGATATCCTCGGTGCTGAATTTGGCTTCCCTGTTTGAACTTTTAGCTTTGAGTACTGTTCATTCAATACTTTCGGTCTTTGACCTTCCAATGCTGCTGATGAGAGGTTACTCTTTGGAATAACGATATACAGCATAACCAAATTAACCGTTTTATGCCTGTTTTGGTATTGTATTTTGCACATTGTTAAAAAACAATAGAAAATTACTTTCTCAAATAGGAAAATTGTGTCATAGTTTATATCTTTGCTTTAATTTTTAAAAGCAAAATCTTAAATAAACGAAATCAAAATATTAAATTTATCATATTTTTTAAAATTCTTTAAGATTAATGTTAAAATAAAAAGAACAGAATCCCTGGGTCTACTCACATAGAGCAACAATATAAGTTGGAAGAACGTTATGTTTTTGTAATGCAATCGCCACATATGCGTTAGGCAATCATCAAGTACGCCTGACAAACGCTAAATACAATCGTGCGTTGCAGGTAGTTAGTCCGACGTCTTGGGTTCGACAGAGATATTTTTAAAATCAATTTATAACAGCGACTGCCAACGTGTTCCAAAGTTTAAGAAAAATTGTTCGAACGTTCGGCGCACGTTGGCTTACACGTTATAGTGTGACAGGAACTTTAACACTTACTTTTTTTTTAGATGTTTACGCCTAAATAAAATCTTAATATATATAAATGTTATATACCTACTTTCACACCTTTAAGAACCAAGAACAGCTTGTACGCTTGCATAAGTAAACTTTTTTTGCTTCAGCAATAACAGGTGTTCATATTTTAGAAAGTGTGCATCTTTTAACACGTTTTGTTTTTGGCCTAAAAATTATTTTGTTTCAAATACTGCTGATTAGAGAATAATCCTTAAAAATGTGCATATATAGCATAAGGGGCCGACCATTTAACTTGAGGGGGCAAGTTTTTTTTCTTCAAAAAATATTTGGAAACTGATTTTGGTGAAAAAAATTATTTTGGCAGCAGAGGTGAAGAAAAAAAAATTCCAAAGAAGGATTTCTGCCATATGAAATAATACTAGTAGAGTAAAAGATATTCTGTCTCTTCACCTTAAATATGATTTTTTTTCGCCCTCTGAGCTGAACAAAAATTTCTTACCAGAATAAAAAACTAAGGCACCCCTTCAATGTAGAATGGTTCGTTCCTAAGGCTATTACAGTGTTATTGACACACATCGTGATATATTGTAATTTGAAATAATTGCTAATAAACACATTTTTGAAAATTATTTAATTGCATTTGCATTGAAAGAAAATTCTTAAATGCAATAAAAGTCCAGTCGTCAGTGTCCGACATGCATATGTTCAGAAGTTTCTATCTAGAGTGGCACAAGTCCGGTACCTTTGGCGGTGTTTGAACTTTTTGGGTAGAGTACGTCTCTTTTTGACTCATTTGGTGTCGGCCTTCCAATTATTTTGTTTCGAATGCCGCTGGTGAGAAGTTATGCATAAACAGAAAGGCAAGTTCACATCAATTTGCACATACTAGTATCAGTACAGGGATATTTCTCACATGACTCAGACAGACACAATGTAAATGAAGTTAAAATGTTATCATGATATTGGTAATTATTCATATTATTCATTCATGTAGAGCGCTTGTAAATGATCGATCTGTACTAATGATAATGCAACTGAATACCAAATATGGATTGTGTACCATAACTGATAAATGACGAATTTCAAATGGTCATTACACACCATAGAAATAGAAAACTGCAATGGTACTGACTTGATACGGTCTATTCAGAATGTTTGATTGAACCAAGCGTTTCAGTCTCTCTTTTTATTCGCTATTTTTTTTGTAATTAAGAGCACGATTTTGAATATATCGGTGCAACAATTCATTAAATCAATCATGAACTATTTCTTCTAAACAATTTTGAATTGTTATAATAATGAAATTTCGGGTTCGTGCTTCCTCTTATAGTCCTTGAATAAATAATCAATTGATAGAATTTAAGCGACGTATAAAACTATTTGTATCAAGAAAAAAAAAGCTACTAGTAAATTTAATAATCCTCAATATAACAAAGTTTAATGCCTGACAGAGAGCCTTTTGGATGTATTATTTAAGATTATAAGGACAAAGGGCCACCGTTGCTAATTGATAAACGAACAGTTATATTCAATTTCCATGATATTTAATTAAAAGGAAGAAAATATTCAACCTAAATCCATATCAAAGCTATTAGCGCCTATCTTTGCAGACTGTTTGGTGATAGAGTTTATCGTTTTATACTAGACACAGCCACCCCTAGTACTATACGACGAGTTCACGTAAAAATGGTTTAAGTAAATATTTGTGTTTCGATACGTAAATCACAAAAATAGAAAACCGATACAAATCAGTATCCAAACTTGTGACTACTTGTTTTCTTTTTTCTTTATCGACAAAGACATACTCTGTTTTAAGTGCCTTCCCAAAACCAACTTTACATGTTTACGTGAATCTTGGTACGGTTTTGATTATTACGTGAATCTTGGTACGGTTTTGATTATTACGTGAATCTTGGTACGGTTTTGATTATTTCTCGTGAACGCCTTCAGGTGAGGCTTACCAGGTGATAGAACATTAGTTAAACTAATACAAAATGATGCAAATAGAACGCCCAAATATGTTACTAGTATTTTGTTTCGTCTTGGAAGGAAGATCTAGGCACCAGTTAATGACATTAGCTGCCCCTTAACCCTAAAATAATTACATGTTCATCTTTTCAAACTGGCACTGGGTGCTTCAGGTGAGCCTTAAGTAGACGGACAGTGCATGAGAAATTCCTGGCATCTACTCTCGGTCATCATTCGGTATCGCGAGATTTTGTCTCTTGAAGGAATCGACAACGGCGGCAAAGTATACAAAGCTGCTCGTATAAGGAGGAGGCGACGAACTCGTGATGGAGCAGAAACTAGTTTACCCGAAAGTTGATTTATTTCACTCAATATTAAAGTTTTTTGAAAAAAAAATAAAGAAAATAAAACTGTCTCACAAAATGATTGCCTTTGCTCTGTAGAATGGAAAAAAAGTACACGAAATTTAAAGCTTGACCAGTTTCGAAAATTGACAAAAGGCACCGTATACTTTTTGGGGTTATAAAAAATGTTATTTCTTATACAAATATGTATTAAACTACGCCAAAATGACGCTTTAAGGGGGTACAGAACATCTAAGGGAGATAACTCTTAAATATCATTTGAATGTTTAAGTCAAGCACATTTATTTAAAGAATTCAAGCTTCTTTGTGATCAAAATATTTAAATGTTAAAACTCCATTATGTTCAATGAAAATTTTCAAAAGAAATTTAATTTACTATTGTGCATATTTTTGCAAATTTTCAGGAAAATTAAACGACACAATTTTATTTTAGCCAAAGTGTTGGGTACCCCCTTAAGTATGTCATTATTTTCAAATACAAGTTGTCACTTCTTGACAGATAATATGAAATGAAAAGTTATTAGAATGTGTTATAAAACTTCATGTCTTCCAAATGAAAAAAATGCTGTTTTTGCTCGTGAAGAATGCGGCGACGATTTATCTCGCTCGTGAAGTAGCAAGCGTGGCCAGTAAAAGATGGCCTCAAAATAGTTAGATCAAACAGTTAATCTGCAGTAAATCGACCATTAAGTAGGCCAAAAAAAGTAATGTCGTATTAAATAAACTTATAGATACAAATGTACGGTCATTTCAGTAACCTTACGAGCATATGTGCTCAATCTCTTATAAATTAGATACAATACTGACCAAAACTTTGAAAAAGGTTTTAGAAAAAATATATAAATATTTGAAAAAAATGAAATATGATTCATTAAATGAACGTTTCTTCAAAATATGAAGCCAAACATTCATTAACATATTATATATTGTAATAGTGCTTGCTATAGTATAATTATTATTTTCTTCATTGCATCAGGGAAATGTCAATTAGGGGAATGATTGACTAGACCCTTTTACTGCCTGATCGCTCATCACAATTTAATATGGAATCAGTTACTCTGGCCTGACACGAGTTTTGTTGATGAAAGATTCATAAACAATCCAAATAAAACAATGACGATCAAAGGTAAGTTAGATATTACATCATTCCGATTTTTTATTGTGAGGGAATTTTCCAATCATGATCTTTATATAAATGGAAATGTTGTCAATAAATGTTTTAACAAATGTGAAAACAATCAATGGGAATGAAAATCTGTGTAAAATTGTATTAAGTAGAGTTGAACATTGTGTTTGATTCAATTGATGGCTCTGGTAGGCTCAGTACATATCTTCGTTAGGTCGAAAGGTGTCGGGATTTTATCCCTCTTTTCCTTCTAATGTGGTGCAGATACTAGTATATGGACTGTACCATCGATGTATGTCGTCATGTGGTATTGTTTCCCTATCATATAAGGACTCCTGGATTTCACTGGTGTTTTTCCCGTGACACTCGTGTACTCTTCATCCGGAATCCTGTACTTTGTTGGTGTGAGTAGTTTCACCTCGTGAGGATCATACATGTTAGTTACAACATCTTTTTTATCTTACCGCGCCGCACATTGACTCTAACAAAATATTGATAGAGCGGAGCAAGTCTGTGGTCTGGTGATGGCTGTACTCCTGTTAACTTCAACAACGGCTGTCCAAGTTGCCTTAAACCTCTGCTTACTTTCAGCACTGTGCCTTCTTGTTGAAGGTGACTGGTACTTCTTTTTCGGGGCCCGGTCGGTGGTTGGCTTTGCAGCACTCTCGACCTTTGGTGTCCAGGTAAGTCTCACTTCGGTGCGATCGGGAGATGTGTAGAAGGTCCACTTCGTCTCTTTTCCTTCCAGACCAGAAGCTTTGATCAAGACAAACAGTTCTGCAAGGAGTTCCATGCTGAGTATCTGAATGTGATGTATGCTAGTCGGAGATCGAATTATTGAAGTGATGAGTCGTATTCTAATTCGATATGCTTGAATATTTTTACATCAGACGATAGATGTCACTGATAACAAGCGTTCTCACGAAAGTTGTTCTATGTTCCGTTTTTGTCAAGTTCTGACTTGAACCGTCATCTTTGATGTATTTTGTTTTCAAACCCAATGTTTTATAAGCATTAGTGCGTAGTTTGCTGTTTGAACCTGTTTGGCGGCTTCAAAAGTCATCAAAGAGATTTTTGTTCGAATGCGTTTTGAAGTTACACGGTTAATCGTCCTTAGCTTTGATGGCTGAAGGTCGTCAGGTAGTAATTCTGTTCTTCTCTTAATGCATAATTTATACCCCCATTGAAAGGGATGTTATGTAGTAGAATCCATATCGTTTATTAACCACTTAACTGATGGTTTATAATTTATACCAGAATGTTCGAAAACGACATTGATCGATCCGCAAAATCAAATGATTATGCAACTGAAAAAAGAGATGCAAACACATTCCGCATTTTTCGAATGCTTTTTAGTTTGACACCCATACAGAATGAAAATCTGAGGTACAATGCCCTTGAAAATGCACTTTAATACAATCTTCAGAGAAGATTAAGACAGCAAGCGGATTAAACTAGTTTTCATATGTAAACGAACATTGTATTCTTTAAAATAAGTTCTCAATAAATATAAAGACGTGTTCTTGAATACCAATAACCTCACCACCCATAAATGTCAGGACGAAAGTCTTTAGATACTTTATCACTACTCAAAAGAAATTTCCATAAGCCACAATTAGTAAACTGAGGCATTGTCAACGAACAAATGTTACATAAACCTGACAATAGAACAGTCAAACGGTCTTATTTTCTACTGACAAAAGATCTATATCACATTTGTAAATAAAAACAAATAATGTCACAGGCTTTAGATTGGTTTATACTATCTTTGTATCTTTGCTTTATTGTGTTACAACTTTCCCCATTAGGCTTGATGTGTATTACTCGGAGACTGGCTATTTGATAGAACGAAGCGATATCAATGTAAGTAAACTTGTACTATAATTTGTCATAGCTAGTTATAAGAAGCCTCATACCATGTGTTGGTTTCTGATTTCCCGAAATTGATGAAGTCTAGCTAAGTCATAGACAGAATGGCCACAGTCCAATTAGTTTTTATTGGGTTTTGTTTTAGTACTAAAAAGTATATTTCTGGTTATTCATCTCTTACCTTACAAAATCGTGTTCTAATACTTTCCAATGTTTGATTCCAAAAATGCTGCTGATGAAAGGTTACTCCTTCAAATATTGATATACAGCATAACCAAATTAACCGTTTTTATAACCGTTTTGGTATTTGTATTTTCAAAGTCGGTCTGTATTTTGTTTCTTTTACTTCCAGTTTTGTGTTAGCACCAGGCTTTAAGATTAAAATGAAAGAGATGATGGTTTGGCACAATGAAATTTGGTTCAAAGAGCGTTATTTTTTTCATTTTTAGCCAAGTCAGGACCATTGCCGTCTACATTTTATGTAAATACCTTATTTTGTTATCTATCAATTCGTTGGGCAAGATCGGGACTTCCATTAAAATGATTTTGTTGTTTCCTTAATTATTCATCTTAAATGTTTTCATCAGTTCGATAGACAGTTATTACCCCTTCACATATACGATATTCCCTTACGAGTTGTTACGATTTTCAAAATGTATAGTTTTACGAATGGCACAGGATACGATTACGGCAAAACCGTAACAATAAGAAATTCTTATTGTTACGGCAAAGACGAAAACCGGGAACGGATGACGGGACAGAGACCGAAACATTTACGACCGTAACAATAAGAATTTTCTTATTATTACGGCACTTATTATTACGGCAGATCTCGCGTTGGAGATTTGCCAAACATAAGATGTTTTATAATTTACTTCTTCCGCAACTTTTTAACATTTTATGCTTAATAGGATACTTAAAACAAATAGTGTAGAAGTATCGCTTTTTCTTATTGATGGCAAAATCGTTACCGAAAAACATAACTCAAACTGAGGCAAGTGACTTGCCAACAAAAATCTTTGACAAATGACAAGAACATTTACATAAGTCGAGTAAAGCGGTTTTACCCCGAAGGATGGAAGGGACTCAAAATGCGTGTTGATCTAAGGAAAAAAGCAGAATTGAACCACTGCACAGTTTGTTTCACGCATGTCCACACATTGGCATCCATAGTCTGAGAGAATGCCTTGAATGGTTTTACCCGGAATAAAATAAAACCCGAAAACCACATATTGGTTGTGTCGCATGATGTGCCACAAGTTATCAAAATTACTTTGAGTTAAATTTAGATTGTTAGAATTTTTCGCCTTTGCCCACTTGTATTATATTAAATTAGAAATGTTTTCACATCGTCACAATATCGATTTGCTGAATTATAAGTGCCGTAATAATAAGAATATTCTTATTGTTACGGTCGTAAATGATTCGGTCTTCGTCCCGTCATCCGTTCCCGATTTTCGTCTTTGCCGTAACAATAAGAATTTCTTATTGTTACGGTTTTGTCAAAATTTGCCGTAACCGTATCCTGTGCCTTTACGAATTCTTGAGAGATTTTCTTCCAACCTTTTACGATCAATTTCCGAGTTGTCACGATTTCCTTCGTTGTGCGGGAATTTTATGAACTCTCGTTCAGCGACGATACGAATTTTATTTACGGCGTCTATACGAGTGAATTGCGATATTGAAAAGGATATCGTAACTAATTCGCAAACAACTCGTAAAGGAAGTCCTTTGCCAGGTCTTCCCGAGTTAGTTACGAGTAAAGGCGAGTCATTTACGATCTCTACGAGTTCTTTACGATGTGTTTACGAGTAAAATTGTGACATTGTTGCTTTTTCAACTCGTAAAAGTCTTGCAAGGATTTTTCCTCGTATAACTTTCACGAGTTCTTACGATACCCACGAGCTAAAAAAAGACCTGTTTACGAATAACAAAGAGTGCTTTACGAGTCTGCGATCGAATTGAAAACTCGTAAGAACTCGTGTAAGGAAATCTCGTATACCCGGTATGTGAATGGGGTATAAACGACGTGCATTTTAAAATTGTTCGCTCAAAACTTAAATTTTTATCATTTTTTAATTGCTTGTTTATGTCTATGAATTGAGTTATATTATTTTTGAACTTTTCCTCTTTTCTGAAGATTCAATGTGCCATTCATTGTACATGTTAAAAGTTTGCGAGTGTGACCTCATTGAGCCTTCTCTTATTGAGCTCAAAAAAGGGTTTTTAACGTTCATACCAGTGCATGTTATACTGATAAAGCTTACAAAAATGTAATATCCAGAGTCTAGCGTCGAACAGGTTTTATTATATTTTGAATGCTACATTTACATTAAAGAGTAACTTGAAATTTGATTTATGACATTATCGACAATGTTATATTATATTTGATGACATTTTGCTCCCTGGAGGATCAACCATAACGCTTGTAAAATTATCAACATCGCATAACGTTCTGTGAAAAAATATATATATATATTCGTGGGCGGGAAGCCATGGCATGGCCGCTTATGATATTGGCCAGGATTTACATACGTGTCAGTTTATTTCGAATTTCCGAAAGACTTAGAGTTCTTCGGTTGTCCGACTGTTCGTTAGCTCTTTTTTATGCCCCATCTACGAAAGTAGAGGGGCATATAGTGTTCGGGTCCATTCGTCCGTCCGTTCGTCCGTCCGTCCGTTCGGATGTCCGTCCCAAATCCCATATTTCCAAATTTGCACTTACTGGCAAATGCCACATCAATCATATTGGTATAGTAGGTGCATCTAGTGATGATAAGAACATTGCATGCTTCAGATGTTGGATATGACCTATATTTTCTGCATGAATGATCATGTACAAAAAAATGGTTAAAGTCTATTCCCTCTAACTGACAAGTGCTACATCAACCATATTGGTATGGTATGTGCACCTAGTGATGCTAAGCACAATGCATGCTTCGGATGCTGGCAGTGACCTATATTTTCCGCATCAATGACCACTTATAGAAGAATGGTTAAAGTCCATTCCTTCTTACTGACAAGTGCCATAGCAACCAAATAGGTATGGTAGGTGCACCTAGTGATGCTTAGTGCAATGCATGCTTCGGATGCTGGATGTGACCTTTATTTTCCACATGGATGTCCTCTTAAAGAAGACTGGATAAAGACCATTACTTTTTTACTGATATGTGCCACATCAACTATATTGTTATGATAGGTGCACCTCGTGATGCTTAGCACAATGCATGCTTCGGATGCTGACAGTGACCTATATTTTCCGCATGAATGACCACTTATAGAAGAATGGTTAAGTTAAAGTCCGTTCTTTCTAACTGACAAGTGCCTAAATAGCAACCATGTTGATGCCTTAGTGATTGTGGAAAAAAATAAATGTTGTGAGATGGGGCATTATGTCTTTTGGACATTTTCTTGTTGAAACCACAAATGGAGTTGATTTGAAACTTTACATACTTTGGTTTTTTAAAATGCAATTGTCCAATTTTACAAAATTGGGCGATTAAAGCCTGATCGATTTTAATTCAGACATGCAATGAATGAAGATAGTTTTGGGTGGTTTGGGAAGAAAAATCATCCATTCACGAAACGAATTATAACGGAAATGGTATGAAATAAATGATTTGATAAAAGAAATTTGAATCAAAAAGAAAAGTAGGGTTGTGAATGTAGTGTTTCAATTGGTTTTTGTTGTTGTAGACTTTTAACAAAACAGAGAGGAGCAAGCTGCAAGCTCCTGTGGATTTATGGTGTTCTTTAGCCCCGTAGATTGGAAGCATCTGATGGCCTTTTCCAGAGGTAAATTGTCCTTTACAGTAACGGTTTCAACTACCCACGTCCGTCCGTCAATTGTACAGTTCGTACTTTAACACAAGCATGGTCTTGCACCGAGTTATATACATCTCTCGATAATAAGTTACATACTTCTCAATAATTAAAAGGATATTGGCGCTATATATATAATTATAGCACAATTTTTATTTCCTAATAGGAAATCTAAGATATATGGTGACAACACATTGAACTTATTAAAGTCCCTAATTCAACGCTGATGAAAAATAAGCGATTTTTAAAGTGAAAAATTCTGTAATTATTCTTGATATATACTTCTTCTTTGCATTTTTATTTAGGAAATATTTCACTTTTGAGGTTTAGACCTTTTAATTAAAATGAAATAAAAGGCTATTAAACATTGTAATTTCATGTGATTAAGGGTTGGTCGACCGAAGTAAAGACAATTTTAATTAAAAAGTCATTTGTTCAGAGAACAAATGTGAGGTCTTTCCCTGTCTTATGTTTTTGTTATGGTATTTTATACAAGTACTAAAGACATTTGAGTCACTTTGTTTATGACAAGATGTTGCCAATTATTGTGATATAGGCTCCAGAATAAAGATTAGGGGGCCTACAGTCAGAAAAAGTATGGTTGCTAAGGACTTTTATGTTGGTTGCTATGGACTAAATGTCACTTCCGGTTGCAAAAACTTACATCTTAACTCAGAAAGTAGTCTTGTTTAAGAATATGTATGGTTGCTATGGACTTTTCATTAAGGTTACCTTGTTGCTAGGGAATGACCTTGACCCATGACCTTTGACCTCTGACTCAAATTTTAGCTCTTTGCATTCTGATTCATTTAAGTATACATGTTTACTATACTATTTGTTATGGTTTTCAAGTTAAGGGCAAAAAACGTGTTTCGCGAAACTTGTTTTGGCCGCCATTTTGAAACCGTTCAACCGAATCATGTACTGTTTGGGTTCAAATTGTAGGCAATTCAATTCTCTTTTAAGTAAACCCTATGTTTCATTCACCATTTTTTATGGTTAAAAAGTTATAAACAAAAATCATTTTAAAAATACGAATCAAGGGCGATAACTCAAAAACAACAAGTTTTACGCTTTCGCACCTGTAACACTTTTTGTAGATCTCGACATGGCGAACATTTTCCCCATGTATTGTCCGCTTCAATTTTGTACGGTTTAGGTGTAATTTCTTAAAAACTGTTTACAGTGTCAGCCATTTTGAAAATGGCTGCCTGTAGCCATTCGAATTTGGTCTTAAATTGAAGGACTCTTCATGACGGTCACAAAAAACCCATATGTTTACTATATTATCTTTGATGGTTTAAAAGTTATAAGCCAAAAACTGTTTAGCCTAAACGCGTCAAGGGCCATAACTCGAAAACGGTTTGTTGTACAGTGTTCGACCCTTTATATCAAATAAAGGTCTAAATGAGACGAGTATTTTCCTCATTACATGTCTGCTTCAATTTTGTATGGTTTTTGAGCTATACTGCAGACAAGGTGTACCATGACCTCTGACCTTGAGATTTGACCTTTGACCTTGACATTTTTAGATGTAACATATGTCACCTAGGATGATTGGTGAAGGTCCCAAGTCTCTAGGATAAACTATTTTGAAGAAAAAAAAATTGACGAGTCGTGACACTTTTCGGGTCAAAAACGCGTAACCAGGAAGTTGATCGAAAAAAAATTTTTTGCGTGACGAATGATGACCAGGAGTCTAGCAACATTTTCCCTGCTTCAGATTTTTGATAACGGTTACGGTTTCTGACTTTATCTGCAGACAAGGTTTTTGGGTTCCGGGCAGATAACTCCGTTACTAAAAATAGATCGGTTTCGCAGGCCGACTCAAGTCGAGCCCTGGTAGTGTCGATTAATAGTACTAAGTTTCGTAATGATAGGTCGCGACACTTTTTTGACATCTGCGGCAGAAAAAAAAAAATAATAATAATAAAAAGTCATTTGTTCAGAGAACAAATGTGAGGTCTTTCCCTGTCTTATGTTTTTGTTATGGTATTTTATACAAGTACTAAAGACATTTGAGTCACTTTGTTTATGACAAGATGTTGCCAATTATTGTGATATAGGCTCCAGAATGAAGATTAGGGGGCCTACAGTCAGAAAAAGTATGGTTGCTAAGGACTTTTATGTTGGTTGCTATGGACTAAATGTCACTTTTGATTGCAAAATCTTACATCTTAACTCAGAAAGTAGTCTTGTTTAAGAATATGTATGGTTGCTATGGACTTTTCATTAAGGTTACCTTGTTGCTAGGGAATGACCTTGACCCATGACCTTTGACCTCTGACTCAAATTTTAGCTCTTTGCATTCTGATTCATTTAAGTATACATGTTTACTATACTATTTGTTATGGTTTTCAAGTTATGTGCAAAAAACGTGTTTCGCGAAACTTGTTTTGGCCGCCATTTTGAAACCGTTCAACCGAATCATGTACTGTTTGGGTTCAAATTGTAGGCAATTCAATTTTCTTTCAAATAAACCCTATGTTTCATTCACCATCTTTTATGGTTAAAAAGTTATAAACAAAAATCATTTTAAAAATACGAATCAAGGGCGATAACTCAAAAACAACAAGTTTTATGCTTTCGCACCTGCAACACTTTTTGTAGATCTCGACATGGCGAACATTTTTCCCATGTATTGTCCGATTCAATTTTGTACGGTTAATGTGTTATTTCTTAAAAACTGTTTACAGTGTCGGCCATTTTGAAAATGGCTGCCTATAACCATTCGACTTTGGTCTTAAATTGAAGGACTCTTAATGACGGTCACAAAAAACCCATATGTTTACTATATTATCTTTGATGGTTTAAAAGTTATAAGCCAAAAAGGAATAAGCCGAAACCCGTCAAGGGCCATAACTCGAAAACCGTTTGTCGTACAGTGTTCAACCCTTTATATCAAATAAAGGTCTAAATGAGACGAGTATTTTCCTCATTACATGTCTTCTTCAATTTTGTATGGTTTTTGAGCTATACTGCAGACAAGGTGTACCATGACCTCTGACCTTGAGATTTGACCTTTGACCTTGACATTTTTAGATGTAACATATGTCACCTAGGATGATTGGTGAAGGTCCCAAGTCTCTAGGACAAACCGTTTTGAAGAAAAAAAATTTGACGAGTCGTGACACTTTTCGGGTCAAAAACGCGTAACCAGGAAGTTGATCGAAAAAAAAAATTTTGCGTGACGAATGATGACCAGGAGTCTAGCAACATTTTCCTCGCTTCAGATTTTTGATAACGGTTACGGTTTCTGACTTTATCTGCAGACAAGGTTTTTGGGTTCCGGGCAGATAACTCCGTTACTAAAAATAGATCGGTTTCGCAGGCCGACTCAAGTCAAGCCCTGGTAGTGTCGATTAATAGTACTAAGTTTCGTAATGATAGGTCGCGACACTTTTTTGACATCTGCGGCAGAAAAAAAAAAATAATAATAATTAAAAAGTCATTTGTTCAGAGAACAAATGTGAGGTCTTTCCCTGTCTTATGTTTTTGTTATATTATTTTATACAAGTACTAAAGACATTTGAGTCACTTTGTTTATGACAAGATGTTGCCAATTATTGTGATATAGGCTCCAGAATGAAGATCAGGAGGCCTAGAGTCAGAAAAAGTATGGTTGCTAAGGACTTTTATGTCGGTTGCTATGGACTAAAGGTCACTTCCGGTTGAAAAAACTAACATCTTAACTCAGAGAGTAGTCTGGTTTAAGAATATGTATGGTTGCTATGGACTTTTCATTAAGGTTACCTTGTTGCTAGGGAATGACCTTGACCCATGACCTTAGACCTTGGACTCAAATTGTAGCTCTTTGCATTCTGATTCATTTAAGTATACATGTTTACTATACTATCTGTTATGGTTTTCAAGTTATGGGCAAAAAACGTGTTTCGCGAAACTTGTTTTGGCCGCCATTTTGAAACCAGTCAACCGAATCATGTACTGTTTGGGTTCAAATTGTAGGTATTTTAATTCTCTATCAAATGAACCCTATGTTTCATTCACCATCTTTTATGGTTAAAAAGTTATAAACAAAAAATCATTTTAAAAATACGAATCAAGGGCAATAACTCAAAAATGACAAGTTTTACGCTTTCGCATCTGAAACATTTTTGGTAGATTGCGACATGGGGAATATTTTTCCCATGTATTGTCCGCTTCAATTTTGTACGGTTTAAGTGTTATTTCATAAAAACTGTTAAGGGTGTCGGCCATTTTGAAAATGGCTGCCTGTAGCCATTGGACTTTGGTCTTAAATTGAAGGACTCATAATGACGGTCACAAAAAACCCATATGTTTACTATATTATCTTTGATGGTTTAAAAGTTATAAGCCAAAAACGAATAAGCCGAAACGCGTCAAGGGCCATAACTCGAAAACGGTTTGTTGTACAGTGTTCGACCCTCTATATCAAATAAAGGTCTAAATGAGACGAGTATTTTCCTCATTACATGTCTGCTTCAATTTTGTATGGTTTTTGAGCTATACTGCAGACAAGGTGTACCATGACCTCTGACCTTGAGATTTGACCTTTGACCTTGACATTTTTAGATGTAACATATGTCACCTAGGATGATTGGTGAAGGTCCCAAGTCTCTAGGACAAACCGTTTTGAAGAAAAAAAATTTGACGAGTCGTGACACTTTGCGGGTCAAAAACGCGTAACCAGGAAGTTGATCGAAAAACAATTTTTTGCGTGACGAATCATGACCAGGAGTCTAGCAACATTTTCCCTGCTTCAGATTTTTGATAACGGTTACGGTTTTTGACTTTATCTGCAGACAAGGTTTTTGGGTTCCGGGCAGATAACTCCGTTACTAAAAATAGATCGGTTTCGCAGGCCGACTCAAGTCGAGCCCTGGTAGTGTCGATTAATAGTACTAAGTTTGGTAATGATAGGTTGCGACACTTTTTTGACATCTGCGGCAGAAAAAAAAAAAAAATAATTAAAGATTCTATTTGTTCAGAGAACAAATAAGAGTAGGTCTTTCCACCAGTTCAGATGACTATTTCCGCCATTTTCTCAGAGTCGTCAAGGATGTTGTGTCATGTACATGTATGTTTGTCTGTCCGTCTGTTCGTCCGTATTTTTTTTATTTTAAGGGGTATTTTTGTACTTTCGTTTTGTTTGATTTTTAAACTAACTTTTCATGTTTTTTTTTTGTTAATTTTACATTACAACCAATTTTCAAGGGGGGGGGGGGGGTCGATTGCAAACATGTAAGTTATCGCGCATACATGTAAGTACAAAAATTGGGAGGGGGGGGGGGCTTCAGTTTTTAGGTTTTTTCTTTGTTACTATATATAGCGACACTTTGTTATTTGTAGGTTTCTATGGTGTCGCGCGCCACATACGTCATTTTTGAATGACTTTACGACTTAGTTTTTAGATTTCTCAGTACAGCGGTAGACTTTGCAGGGTTAGGACCTATATTGATTTTCCATTCTTTCAACGTATACAGTTAGAATACATGAACGTCACGGATGAGCAAGTTTATAATTGGAATGTGCCTGTTACAGAAATGACACGGGAATCTTTTGACAATAGTTTACACCATTTGCTGACAGGCAAAAATAGTGACATTATTAGTTCATTTTTGGATTATTTAAAATAGTTAAGAACGAATTTAGTGAAAACATTCAATTTTCGAAACAGGAATAACGTTGAATAGTGAAATTTGGAGGAAATTCGTCAGGAATTTGTGTGTTTTACGGGACTGCAGAAAACTTTAATTTTGAAAAACTCATAAACCAGAGGACATTTTTGTAAACGGGGACTTTTAGTGCATACATTTGGCTAGGATATCAGCTAGTTTTGACAGCATTTTGGCACTTCCGGTGCATTTGACAAAAGTACAAAGAGGGGTCAAGTTACGTTTTTTGAAATTTCGAAAAAATTGAAAGAAAATTTGTATAAAAAAAAATAAGGCGACCCGGCTGGAATGTTTGACAGATTTCAGTCGGGCACTTTTTTACGGAGAGGGGGCACCAAAAATTTCCGCACGGAAAAGTTTATTTTTGGCTAAATTAGCGATTTTTGAGTAAAAACCAGAAAGGGGCGTAACTTCAAAACGGGGCCAGGTACAGACTTTATTTTTAGCTACAACGCGAGAGCTCATTATTCTCAGCAACTGTGCAAAATTTCAGCTCGATCGGTTGAAAAACTTGGTAGTTTATCTGCGCACAACATTTCATAAAAAAAAGCCCGCGGGGGCATATCTCAAAAACTATGCTAGGTACACACTTCCAGGGTGAGCTGTGCTTGTTTCTAATGTAGTGCTAGCAGTGTACCAAGTTTCAGGTCAATCCGTTCAGAAATGGCGAAACCATTATTTTTTTAAGTCTAAGTGTTGTTAAAGAAGAATTAGAAGAAAAATATTAAATTTAAGCTCTTTAATTATTGATAATCAAAATATATAAATTTACTATATTATATGTTACCGTTTAAATGTTATATTCAAGTAAATAATGCATAGGATGAGGTTTTTGGCCGCCATTTTGAAACCAGTCTACCGTTACATGTATTTCTTGGGCTTAAATGATAGGTCTTGTAAAGACGGTCATTTTTTATACACATGTCTATTATACAATCTTTTACGGTTTTCAAGTTATTGTCAAAAAACGTATTTCGCGAAAACCTGTTTCGGCCGCCATTTCGTAACCGCTCAACCGAATCATGCACTTCTTGGACTCAAATTGTAGGTCTTTTCAAGACGATCATTTTTTGTTCATATATTGTCTATACTATCTCTAACGGTTTTCGAGTTATAAGTAAAAAACCATTTGAAGACCGCCATTTTGGCAATGGTAAACGCAAAAAAAATTTTGACCACAGATTCGTTATCAGGACCCTCAAATCTACCTGGAAACCAAATTTCATCAAAATCGGACAACTTTGACATTTTGCGCCGAGT
The DNA here is from genome assembly GCA_963971305.1 of Arcuatula senhousia. Taxonomy (NCBI): domain Eukaryota; kingdom Metazoa; phylum Mollusca; class Bivalvia; order Mytilida; family Mytilidae; genus Arcuatula; species Arcuatula senhousia. The sequence continues at coordinate 61,568,225 of OZ020307.1, forward strand.
TTGCGCCATACGCGCGCAACCAGGAAGTAAATTACAGCATTCTTTTTGCATGATAAATCATCACCAGGATGTAAGCTACCATTTTCACTAATCAGAATCTTGATAACTATTACTGTTTCTGAGCTCACCTGATAACAAGGGTAAACAGCGTTTTGCGCTATTGCGCAAAAACTAATAAGAGTTGGCGCTAACAGGCTTACTCAGTTCTGCTCCTGGCAGTGCTGAATAAGTGTGCCAAATTTCGTAAAAATCGGTCAAGAAACTTTTTTGACATCCGTGGCAGAAAAAAAAAAATAATAATAATCATAAGAAATACAGTAAGGTCTTTCCTTCAGAAAGGGAAAGACCTTAATAATAATAGGCCTAACGAATACAATAAGGTCTTTCCTTTGGAAAGGGAAAGACCTTAATAATAATTAAAGATTCTATTTGTTCAGAGAACAAATAAGAGTAGGTCTTTCCACCAGTTCAGATGACTATTTCCGCCATTTTCTCAGAGTCGTCAAGGATGTTGTGTCATGTACATGTATGTTTGTCTGTCCGTCTGTTCGTCCGTATTTTTTTTATTTTAAGGGGTATTTTTGTACTTTCGTTTTGTTTGATTTTTAAACTAACTTTTCATGTTTTTTTTTTGTTAATTTTACATTACAACCAATTTTCAAGGGGGGGGGGGGGGTCGATTGCAAACATGTAAGTTATCGCGCATACATGTAAGTACAAAAATTGGGAGGGGGGGGGGGGCTTCAGTTTTTAGGTTTTTTCTTTGTTACTATATATAGCGACACTTTGTTATTTGTAGGTTTCTATGGTGTCGCGCGCCACATACGTCATTTTTGAATGACTTTACGACTTAGTTTTTAGATTTCTCAGTACAGCGGTAGACTTTGCAGGGTTAGGACCTATATTGATTTTCCATTCTTTCAACGTATACAGTTAGAATACATGAACGTCACGGATGAGCAAGTTTATAATTGGAATGTGCCTGTTACAGAAATGACACGGGAATCTTTTGACAATAGTTTACACCATTTGCTGACAGGCAAAAATAGTGACATTATTAGTTCATTTTTGGATTATTTAAAATAGTTAAGAACGAATTTAGTGAAAACATTCAATTTTCGAAACAGGAATAACGTTGAATAGTGAAATTTGGAGGAAATTCGTCAGGAATTTGTGTGTTTTACGGGACTGCAGAAAACTTTAATTTTGAAAAACTCATAAACCAGAGGACATTTTTGTAAACGGGGACTTTTAGTGCATACATTTGGCTAGGATATCAGCTAGTTTTGACAGCATTTTGGCACTTCCGGTGCATTTGACAAAAGTACAAAGAGGGGTCAAGTTACGTTTTTTGAAATTTCGAAAAAATTGAAAGAAAATTTGTATAAAAAAAAATAAGGCGACCCGGCTGGAATGTTTGACAGATTTCAGTCGGGCACTTTTTTACGGAGAGGGGGCACCAAAAATTTCCGCACGGAAAAGTTTATTTTTGGCTAAATTAGCGATTTTTGAGTAAAAACCAGAAAGGGGCGTAACTTCAAAACGGGGCCAGGTACAGACTTTATTTTTAGCTACAACGCGAGAGCTCATTATTCTCAGCAACTGTGCAAAATTTCAGCTCGATCGGTTGAAAAACTTGGTAGTTTATCTGCGCACAACATTTCATAAAAAAAAGCCCGCGGGGGCATATCTCAAAAACTATGCTAGGTACACACTTCCAGGGTGAGCTGTGCTTGTTTCTAATGTAGTGCTAGCAGTGTACCAAGTTTCAGGTCAATCCGTTCAGAAATGGCGAAACCATTATTTTTTTAAGTCTAAGTGTTGTTAAAGAAGAATTAGAAGAAAAATATTAAATTTAAGCTCTTTAATTATTGATAATCAAAATATATAAATTTACTATATTATATGTTACCGTTTAAATGTTATATTCAAGTAAATAATGCATAGGATGAGGTTTTTGGCCGCCATTTTGAAACCAGTCTACCGTTACATGTATTTCTTGGGCTTAAATGATAGGTCTTGTAAAGACGGTCATTTTTTATACACATGTCTATTATACAATCTTTTACGGTTTTCAAGTTATTGTCAAAAAACGTATTTCGCGAAAACCTGTTTCGGCCGCCATTTCGTAACCGCTCAACCGAATCATGCACTTCTTGGACTCAAATTGTAGGTCTTTTCAAGACGATCATTTTTTGTTCATATATTGTCTATACTATCTCTAACGGTTTTCGAGTTATAAGTAAAAAACCATTTGAAGACCGCCATTTTGGCAATGGTAAACGCAAAAAAAATTTTGACCACAGATTCGTTATCAGGACCCTCAAATCTACCTGGAAACCAAATTTCATCAAAATCGGACAACTTTGACATTTTGCGCCGAGTTTGCGCCATACGCGCGCAACCAGGAAGTAAATTACAGCATTCTTTTTGCATGATAAATCATCACCAGGATGTAAGCTACCATTTTCACTAATCAGAATCTTGATAACTATTACTGTTTCTGAGCTCACCTGATAACAAGGGTAAACAGCGTTTTGCGCTATTGCGCAAAAACTAATAAGAGTTGGCGCTAACAGGCTTACTCAGTTCTGCTCCTGGCAGTGCTGAATAAGTGTGCCAAATTTCGTAAAAATCGGTCAAGAAACTTTTTTGACATCCGTGGCAGAAAAAAAAAAATAATAATAATCATAAGAAATACAGTAAGGTCTTTCCTTCAGAAAGGGAAAGACCTTAATAATAATAGGCCTAACGAATACAATAAGGTCTTTCCTTTGGAAAGGGAAAGACCTTAATAATAATTAAAGATTCTATTTGTTCAGAGAACAAATAAGAGTAGGTCTTTCCACCAGTTCAGATGACTATTTCCGCCATTTTCTCAGAGTCGTCAAGGATGTTGTGTCATGTACATGTATGTTTGTCTGTCCGTCTGTTCGTCCGTATTTTTTTTATTTTAAGGGGTATTTTTGTACTTTCGTTTTGTTTGATTTTTAAACTAACTTTTCATGTTTTTTTTTTGTTAATTTTACATTACAACCAATTTTCAAGGGGGGGGGGGGGGTCGATTGCAAACATGTAAGTTATCGCGCATACATGTAAGTACAAAAATTGGGAGGGGGGGGGGGGGCTTCAGTTTTTAGGTTTTTTCTTTGTTACTATATATAGCGACACTTTGTTATTTGTAGGTTTCTATGGTGTCGCGCGCCACATACGTCATTTTTGAATGACTTTACGACTTAGTTTTTAGATTTCTCAGTACAGCGGTAGACTTTGCAGGGTTAGGACCTATATTGATTTTCCATTCTTTCAACGTATACAGTTAGAATACATGAACGTCACGGATGAGCAAGTTTATAATTGGAATGTGCCTGTTACAGAAATGACACGGGAATCTTTTGACAATAGTTTACACCATTTGCTGACAGGCAAAAATAGTGACATTATTAGTTCATTTTTGGATTATTTAAAATAGTTAAGAACGAATTTAGTGAAAACATTCAATTTTCGAAACAGGAATAACGTTGAATAGTGAAATTTGGAGGAAATTCGTCAGGAATTTGTGTGTTTTACGGGACTGCAGAAAACTTTAATTTTGAAAAACTCATAAACCAGAGGACATTTTTGTAAACGGGGACTTTTAGTGCATACATTTGGCTAGGATATCAGCTAGTTTTGACAGCATTTTGGCACTTCCGGTGCATTTGACAAAAGTACAAAGAGGGGTCAAGTTACGTTTTTTGAAATTTCGAAAAAATTGAAAGAAAATTTGTATAAAAAAAAATAAGGCGACCCGGCTGGAATGTTTGACAGATTTCAGTCGGGCACTTTTTTACGGAGAGGGGGCACCAAAAATTTCCGCACGGAAAAGTTTATTTTTGGCTAAATTAGCGATTTTTGAGTAAAAACCAGAAAGGGGCGTAACTTCAAAACGGGGCCAGGTACAGACTTTATTTTTAGCTACAACGCGAGAGCTCATTATTCTCAGCAACTGTGCAAAATTTCAGCTCGATCGGTTGAAAAACTTGGTAGTTTATCTGCGCACAACATTTCATAAAAAAAAGCCCGCGGGGGCATATCTCAAAAACTATGCTAGGTACACACTTCCAGGGTGAGCTGTGCTTGTTTCTAATGTAGTGCTAGCAGTGTACCAAGTTTCAGGTCAATCCGTTCAGAAATGGCGAAACCATTATTTTTTTAAGTCTAAGTGTTGTTAAAGAAGAATTAGAAGAAAAATATTAAATTTAAGCTCTTTAATTATTGATAATCAAAATATATAAATTTACTATATTATATGTTACCGTTTAAATGTTATATTCAAGTAAATAATGCATAGGATGAGGTTTTTGGCCGCCATTTTGAAACCAGTCTACCGTTACATGTATTTCTTGGGCTTAAATGATAGGTCTTGTAAAGACGGTCATTTTTTATACACATGTCTATTATACAATCTTTTACGGTTTTCAAGTTATTGTCAAAAAACGTATTTCGCGAAAACCTGTTTCGGCCGCCATTTCGTAACCGCTCAACCGAATCATGCACTTCTTGGACTCAAATTGTAGGTCTTTTCAAGACGATCATTTTTTGTTCATATATTGTCTATACTATCTCTAACGGTTTTCGAGTTATAAGTAAAAAACCATTTGAAGACCGCCATTTTGGCAATGGTAAACGCAAAAAAAATTTTGACCACAGATTCGTTATCAGGACCCTCAAATCTACCTGGAAACCAAATTTCATCAAAATCGGACAACTTTGACATTTTGCGCCGAGTTTGCGCCATACGCGCGCAACCAGGAAGTAAATTACAGCATTCTTTTTGCATGATAAATCATCACCAGGATGTAAGCTACCATTTTCACTAATCAGAATCTTGATAACTATTACTGTTTCTGAGCTCACCTGATAACAAGGGTAAACAGCGTTTTGCGCTATTGCGCAAAAACTAATAAGAGTTGGCGCTAACAGGCTTACTCAGTTCTGCTCCTGGCAGTGCTGAATAAGTGTGCCAAATTTCGTAAAAATCGGTCAAGAAACTTTTTTGACATCCGTGGCAGAAAAAAAAAAATAATAATAATCATAAGAAATACAGTAAGGTCTTTCCTTCAGAAAGGGAAAGACCTTAATAATAATAGGCCTAACGAATACAATAAGGTCTTTCCTTTGGAAAGGGAAAGACCTTAATAATAATTAAAGATTCTATTTGTTCAGAGAACAAATAAGAGTAGGTCTTTCCACCAGTTCAGATGACTATTTCCGCCATTTTCTCAGAGTCGTCAAGGATGTTGTGTCATGTACATGTATGTTTGTCTGTCCGTCTGTTCGTCCGTATTTTTTTTATTTTAAGGGGTATTTTTGTACTTTCGTTTTGTTTGATTTTTAAACTAACTTTTCATGTTTTTTTTTTGTTAATTTTACATTACAACCAATTTTCAAGGGGGGGGGGGGGGTCGATTGCAAACATGTAAGTTATCGCGCATACATGTAAGTACAAAAATTGGGAGGGGGGGGGGGGCTTCAGTTTTTAGGTTTTTTCTTTGTTACTATATATAGCGACACTTTGTTATTTGTAGGTTTCTATGGTGTCGCGCGCCACATACGTCATTTTTGAATGACTTTACGACTTAGTTTTTAGATTTCTCAGTACAGCGGTAGACTTTGCAGGGTTAGGACCTATATTGATTTTCCATTCTTTCAACGTATACAGTTAGAATACATGAACGTCACGGATGAGCAAGTTTATAATTGGAATGTGCCTGTTACAGAAATGACACGGGAATCTTTTGACAATAGTTTACACCATTTGCTGACAGGCAAAAATAGTGACATTATTAGTTCATTTTTGGATTATTTAAAATAGTTAAGAACGAATTTAGTGAAAACATTCAATTTTCGAAACAGGAATAACGTTGAATAGTGAAATTTGGAGGAAATTCGTCAGGAATTTGTGTGTTTTACGGGACTGCAGAAAACTTTAATTTTGAAAAACTCATAAACCAGAGGACATTTTTGTAAACGGGGACTTTTAGTGCATACATTTGGCTAGGATATCAGCTAGTTTTGACAGCATTTTGGCACTTCCGGTGCATTTGACAAAAGTACAAAGAGGGGTCAAGTTACGTTTTTTGAAATTTCGAAAAAATTGAAAGAAAATTTGTATAAAAAAAAATAAGGCGACCCGGCTGGAATGTTTGACAGATTTCAGTCGGGCACTTTTTTACGGAGAGGGGGCACCAAAAATTTCCGCACGGAAAAGTTTATTTTTGGCTAAATTAGCGATTTTTGAGTAAAAACCAGAAAGGGGCGTAACTTCAAAACGGGGCCAGGTACAGACTTTATTTTTAGCTACAACGCGAGAGCTCATTATTCTCAGCAACTGTGCAAAATTTCAGCTCGATCGGTTGAAAAACTTGGTAGTTTATCTGCGCACAACATTTCATAAAAAAAAGCCCGCGGGGGCATATCTCAAAAACTATGCTAGGTACACACTTCCAGGGTGAGCTGTGCTTGTTTCTAATGTAGTGCTAGCAGTGTACCAAGTTTCAGGTCAATCCGTTCAGAAATGGCGAAACCATTATTTTTTTAAGTCTAAGTGTTGTTAAAGAAGAATTAGAAGAAAAATATTAAATTTAAGCTCTTTAATTATTGATAATCAAAATATATAAATTTACTATATTATATGTTACCGTTTAAATGTTATATTCAAGTAAATAATGCATAGGATGAGGTTTTTGGCCGCCATTTTGAAACCAGTCTACCGTTACATGTATTTCTTGGGCTTAAATGATAGGTCTTGTAAAGACGGTCATTTTTTATACACATGTCTATTATACAATCTTTTACGGTTTTCAAGTTATTGTCAAAAAACGTATTTCGCGAAAACCTGTTTCGGCCGCCATTTCGTAACCGCTCAACCGAATCATGCACTTCTTGGACTCAAATTGTAGGTCTTTTCAAGACGATCATTTTTTGTTCATATATTGTCTATACTATCTCTAACGGTTTTCGAGTTATAAGTAAAAAACCATTTGAAGACCGCCATTTTGGCAATGGTAAACGCAAAAAAAATTTTGACCACAGATTCGTTATCAGGACCCTCAAATCTACCTGGAAACCAAATTTCATCAAAATCGGACAACTTTGACATTTTGCGCCGAGTTTGCGCCATACGCGCGCAACCAGGAAGTAAATTACAGCATTCTTTTTGCATGATAAATCATCACCAGGATGTAAGCTACCATTTTCACTAATCAGAATCTTGATAACTATTACTGTTTCTGAGCTCACCTGATAACAAGGGTAAACAGCGTTTTGCGCTATTGCGCAAAAACTAATAAGAGTTGGCGCTAACAGGCTTACTCAGTTCTGCTCCTGGCAGTGCTGAATAAGTGTGCCAAATTTCGTAAAAATCGGTCAAGAAACTTTTTTGACATCCGTGGCAGAAAAAAAAAAATAATAATAATCATAAGAAATACAGTAAGGTCTTTCCTTCAGAAAGGGAAAGACCTTAATAATAATAGGCCTAACGAATACAATAAGGTCTTTCCTTTGGAAAGGGAAAGACCTTAATAATAATTAAAGATTCTATTTGTTCAGAGAACAAATAAGAGTAGGTCTTTCCACCAGTTCAGATGACTATTTCCGCCATTT